>BMAV01016237.1:22107-59963 GCA_019973955.1 Trichonephila inaurata madagascariensis | reverse complement strand
AAAAATTTTCTTTTCTGACCTAAGTAGGAATTGACTTTAATTATTTTTTTGTATTACTCGTTTATTGTAATAATTTTAAAACAATTTTATATTTATATCTAATTCGAGTGAAACTGAATATCAAAAAATTATTCATTTGTACCCTTTTACAAAATCACAGACTATAACCAGATGGATACCTTAAGGAAATTCTCCGTGTTATATAGTTTACAGAGATCAATTAATTAAATTCTAATTAAATCATTTTATTCTACTTTCAAATAATTAAAACCGTATGACCAAGTTTAAAAGTGGATAAGAGTTACAAAGGCATGTCATCTGAATACAGTTCATTTTTGTAAAATCGTTTCCCTAAAGCAAACTTTTTTTTTTTTTTTTTTTGTAAAATGCATTCTCTTAACCAGAGTAACCATCACCTCAACGATTTATTAGAGAAGATAATTATCTGTCAGTAAGCAAAAATTAACGTGAAAGTTAATTAACTGTCAGTTACCCTAGGTTATTGACTTAAGTGCGTGTCGTTGTTTTTTTTAAACGAGATTTGCTTAGAATATTACACAAATTGGGAAGTCTTTACAACGATTAATTGTGTTTATAACGTAAATACACTATATTGATTTTAGTGATTTTGGGTTTAGTTAAATATTTTTAGTCGTAAGGCACTTTTCATTTCCTTTTCACCACTAGTAATTTTTATTTTGTTCTCTTTGCAGTTGATTTGTTATTCAGCAACTTGAAGCATTATTTTACGTCTGTCTTTTGAATTTCAAAAGTATTATATTTGGATAATCATATGATATTATTCTTATTTTTTCTTATTTATCAACATAATAAATTTTAATACTTTATATTATACTAGCCATTACCCTCCGGCTTCACTGGGTATTTCATGATATTTTTAGACACTGCATTCTTTTTTAGGTTATTGTTATCTAATTCCTCAGGCATTAAGCTTTCAATTGTGTTGTAAAATATTCTTATAGTACTAGGGCCATTGGCTTAAAAAGTACAAGAATTTTTAAAACAGAAGTATATTTATCATTTACACCCCTGTAGCCCCAATCGTAGTCAATATCCTAAAACATTATTTTAGCGGATATCTTCTTATTAAAGAAAATGTGCTTTCCAAATTGCAAGTCTTTAAGTTAAAAGCAGAAACTGTTTTATCCATAACTACCATATAATCCTCACAAACCTCATAAAATCAATTTTTGAAAAACCTTTCTTAATGGACTCCACTCGTTCAAATTAATGTTAATTGATGTTAAAGTCAAATTTCAAGACTGTAGGTCTACTAATTCTAGACATCTTGTGGTAAATAAGTGAGTGATTCGCTTTTCACCTGTGTATATAGAGAAATTTTATCAAATCAGGTACTCTTTGAAATAAAATATCGATTAGATACTGTGTTTGTATCAAATAAGTTGCAAAAAACTGGGTATCAACACAAAACGGAGTTTCGAACTGACTCAAATAAGATATTTAGCTGTTAACAATCTGATGACAATATAAAATATTTTTGCTATCAACAACGCACAAATAATTCTGAAAATAATCAACATTATTACTTCACGCAACTTATTTGTAAGCCGAATAAATTAATCAAAAGTTTAGTTCATGCAAAAACATAAATTGACTTAAGGTATCCGACTACGTTCTGAACCGTGATTTTGCAAAAGCGTATAAATGGATAATATTTATGATATTTAATGTCACTTAGATTAGAAAATGTATATAAAATTGTTTTAAGAATAGTATTACTGTAAAAAATTATTTAAGTACAATATTTTGACAAAAAATGAACCTAGAATGAACCATTTTCAAAATATTCTCCTTTTGTGAAAATTGCTTCTATTATAATAATATTTCGCCTGTATATAGCTCAGATCTCTAGAATTTTTGAAACTAGAATTTTTGAAATATAAAGCTCAGAAGTAATTTTATCCATGTTTTACGACAACAGAGGGGAGAAATTTTAAGAAAACAACGCCGAGAATTATTTCAATTGGTTGTAACTCTGAAAATAATGAAACTTTTTCAACACTCATAATTGAGCCTCTGTACAGAGATCTGAGCTATATACAGACAAAATATTATTATAATAGAAGCATTTCTCACAAAAGGAGAACATTTACAAAAAAATGTTATTCTAAGTTAATTTTTTGCAGAAATATTGTATTTAAATAATTTTTTTTTTTTTTTGTCAAAATGTGTTCTTAAAACAATTTTTTACATGTATTCTAATCTGAGTGACACTAAATATCATGAAAATTATCCATTTAAACGCTTTTTTAAAATCATGGTTCCGAACGTGGTCGGATACCTTAATCCCTGAAAGAGTTTCGTAAACTATGACTTCTTTTGCTGAATTGAATTCCCGGCCATAGTATCAAAGATATAATTATTCCACAGTACATTGAAATCAAAATAAAATTAAAAAAACCTAAATTGAAATCCTTATAGCTCACAGAGATATTTTTAATCAGTTTTAAGACTTTCACAGCTACAGATAATTTTTATAATAAATGTCCCATGTTTTTTCATAGATTGATTGACTTAATATTGATTAGTTCACTCGCGAAAATAAAATATTTTAATCAGAAATATAAGGGTTTCCCAAATGAAAAGTGTGTCAGAATGATTGCAGATATAGAAGTGAAAGCGAACATATGGATATAAAGAGAGGTAGGAGATGTATACCACATATGACGTGCAGTAATGAAACCTGTTCGTCGTAAAGGAAATAGATCAAAACTAAAGTCATGAAATTTATGGATGCTTCCATATCGGAACAATGAACAGTTGTATGGTTTCTGATTGCGGAATGTAAGCTGGTTGTGGGGCAACTATCAGCAAAGGGTGGGCAGTCTATGGTGAATACTGCTTAGTTATATATAGAACAATTAGTGCGGAAGCTTTCGTGAAAGGTGGCAAACGATATCGATGACAATACTGGCTGCTAATACATCTAGCCACAATTAAAAAAAATTTTCTCAAAGCAGGTGTTGGATATTTAGTCTATCTATATGCGTTAATTGAGGCTAAAACACATAAAAATTAATACAGATGGCAGCACGATATCTTTTTTTGCATTTCATGTCCTCTGATAGGTAGTTAAAAACAGTTTTTCTCGGTGTAAATCTACAAATTGTATTTTGATTACTATAAATAAAATTTCTGATATTTGAAAAAAATTTCGACATGTGTCTTAAGTATACTTTTCTCTCATCTGAATGAATTGAGCAATTGTACAATTAAAAAAAAGGTTTTATTTTGGTTTTTGGAAACCATTAATATGTGGATAGAGGCCCTATCCACTGCCCACCTAGAACAGAAAAATGACCTAGAAATTTTCGCTTTTCCTGTACTCGAGAGAGATCATTTATTATCACGTGAGAATGTGGAAAGTGGGAAATATAAACAAAATTTGTTTACAATATGTGGTACAAATCTTTCATTACAGCTTTCCTGCTAGGAGAAAACGTTTGCATATTATTAAGTTCCACAGTAAATAGCTCATCAAATTTGGGAAATAACAAATTTAAATTATAAAAAATATTACTTTACTTTTAACTTTTCATACTGAAATTAAATAAATTATAAAATGTGGATATATATACTGTATCAATGTATATTCTAAGTATTCTACTTATTTTTTAAATAAGTATTCTATGTTGTACAATTATTCTATTATTATTAAATTACATTTATTCTTTGTATTTAATTGTTATTAAAATAGTTATTACATAAATGTTAATTTTTCATCGAAAGTTTATCGTAATGTGATTCATTATTTCTGTCCTGAAAAGTAAGTTAAATGTCCTAAATGCGCAGTAGCTATAACGTCTAGCCACCACCCAGGAAAAAGCCCATGATTAGATTTTTTTTTGTGACTAAATAAAAGATAGAGTTTAATGATAGAGATAAATGTTTATAGGGGATGAGAATATTACATTTATCAAGTACTTTATCATAGAAAATTGTATTTTAGCTGTGTGCCCGTTAAAGGGTTAAGCAAATTCCATTGAAAAAGGTTAGAACACCTGTCATACAGTACTGATTTGTTGTCCTGAAACCCTTCACATGGTTTCCTATTAAGTAAGCATTACTTTTCCTTTTTTGACGATGACCTGAAGGAAGCCATGCAGGATTCCCTCGAGAATCAACCTCGATCTTTATACAGCGAATGCGTAGACCTACTGTAGATACATTGGGACCTTTGTTAAAACGTCTATGGTGATTTATTTTAGTATCCAATGAGGGTATTTTTTTTTGTAACTTGTCTACTTTTCTCTTGAGCAACCCTTATATAATTTAACAAAACTTTAATGACAAGCAACCAGAACTCAAAGATGTGTCACAAGAATCATTAATAAGAAAGATCCTTAAGTTAATTGTTCATGGAAGAGGCTTATGAGAAGGGATTGCAAAACCGGTATACCGGGATACCGAATACCGGTATTTTGTGCCATTTGTACAATTTTGTAATACCGGTATTCACAAGTTTAAATACCGGTTTTTCGGTATTTACTAGAATTTTTTTTTTTAAACTGTCTCCATTATATGTTCAGGGATCGTGAAAAGAGATCTGGAAGTTGAGAGAGCTTATCTCCCTTAAAAGTTTATCGTAGATTTTTTTTTCTCTTTCTCTCCATTTCTGCGTTATTTTTCCGAGTTTCTTTTAAATCGTTTTGTATGATATTTATGGTGTTACAATCCAATTATGAGGTTAAAATACATTTAGCAAACTTCCCATCTTTTTTAACATACTTCATCTACTAGATTTTTTCATGCATGTTACAATTTGATAAAACAGCTATAAGAGAACCTGATGTCTAAAAATAGAATTGCAATAAAAACCAGGAAAGGTATTAAAAAAAATTTGCGGACACTTTTTGGGTTATTTTTACTCCATGATAATGTATGAAAAATATTATTTTGTTTTAAAAAGTATGCTCTGCTATTTTAGTGTTTTTAGATACCCTTCAAAAAACAAAAGTAAAAAACGACCTGAAACGTCTTTAAACCTTTTATTCTGTTATAATCCATTTAATTTATACTTAAGACCTTTTAAGCAAAAAACAACTAATCATCGAATTAAAATCATTATTATTATCATTAAAATAATTTTTATCTATATAAAAGTAATTATGTTTTTAAAAGTTAATCAATATTCAGACTATGAAAATGCTATTTAATATCAACGAGATGAAACTAAAAAATGTTTTAGTGGGAATGCAACGAAAATGAAATAAATAATTCAGAAAAATTTTAAAATATTATGAAGTTGTTTATTAAAAATCTTTAAATTTCATTTTTTGAATGCTCTACGCGATAAAGCAAATAAAAAAAATATATAAATGTTTGTAATCCTGTTTTCGTTCTTGTTCTGTTCCCCTTTTATAAAAAAAAAGAAAAGAAAAGAAGTTTAATTGCTCTTCTCATGTTTTTAATAGTTCTTAATTTAAAAAAGTGGAGCTTTTCAAAATCACATTTTAAAAAGAAATGAAAACAAAAAGTCTAAACAAATTTCTTCAAAAATCATTTATTAAAGCTCTTTGAAACATTAGCATCAAAATTTAAAGGGGAAATGAATGCTTAGTTCAATTTTACTTTTCCGTATAATTAATGAAAATCATAAGATTTAGCCTTAGAAAAACTTGTAACATAAATAGTATTCACTGAAATGCCTTTTTTTCACTATGAGTGCTTGTAAATTTTCTTATTAAAATGATAGATACGAGAATAAAAAATTTATTTTCACACTAATTTATGAAATAATATAATTTCACATTAATCACATTCAAACTATATTAATTATCATAAGAACATAAACTTATTATAGCTTATATAAGAAACAGATTTTGTAAACAAAAGAGTACTGTTTGAGATTCAAATTAATTTTTAATTAACCTTGCTCTCTAAAAATACACGAGAGCTATTTATTGGCTACGAAGTAACTTGAAATTTTGATTTTCGGTCTAGGAATAAAGACGATACCTACGCAGTGTGTTGCTTCTTACTCTTCAAACTGCACCAACTCACCACCTTTAGGACATTGACCCTAGATGGGTTTAACGTCCATCAGTCTGTCTATGCCAGCGATACTACTCAACCTGTGGCCCACCCATCCTTTTAAGTGGCCCGAACATAGCCTATTGCTCTAAAAAATTCACTTAATTAATATCATTGTATTAAAAATGTGGTGGGAATTTCTTTGTCAAATAATCAAATGTATCAATTTTGCTGTCGGTGTTGTACGGGTACGAATTGAGTTTCTTTTCTATTTGGAATGGTTACGGTTGTGACATAGCCATCTGTCGATAGCTATGACGTGTTGGATCCGCGTAAGTTAGAGGTGTGGGATTATTTAAAGGATGAGACATTTTATAATTCTTAATACAACTTTTATTAAGAATAACTTAAATTACTTATATCTAATGAACAACTTACTTTAAGTGAGAATAAACCACAAATTAGACCGAATATTTAAGTCAGATTGCACAACTAGATCACTTATTCTAAGTATAATTAATTATCTGCCTAATCTAGCTTTCTGTATTATAATATCGTTTAGAAAGTAACCCTCCTACCTTGGTTGAAGACTCATCTATTCTGCTTCTTGTAGACAGATGTACTCATGTACAATTACTCTTCCTTATGAATATTATTATCGAAGGTGGGCATTTCCTTCTTCCTTGTGAGTAGGCCGTCTAAACACTTGTTCCGAACTGCTCCACACTAAGCTTTCTCTAAGATTGCCATCCATCTCACCAAACTTTCTATCCTTTTAAAGTATATCTTATTTGCATTATTGCTTTGTTTCTCTTCTTGGTATTTGGTTGGAAAAGTTTTGCCATTAATCGTGGCCGTCAAAGAACGTAGGAGTTATGTTAGAAGAAGAACGCGAGAGATGTCACATGGTTAGCGATAACAGACAACAGTGGAGTGGCGATAATTTTATGGGTGGAACTAATTTTGAACGTTTTTTTCTCTGTCATATCTTACATGTGAGAAATATTCGAAGAAAATATATCGTTTCAAGACGATTGGGAGGTTGACTATTCTGTAGTAAAACACAAACATATAGATCAGTACTTGTTTGATTTGTCACGACAGTGCTGTGTTTAAAAAATACCAATAAACAGGAATCGTTCATTGACACTTTTCCACGAAGATCTCTTTCAAGCGGTGATAAATAGGCTTTCATGAATAATCTTTGCAGCAGTGTTAATTTCACATCGGTAACAAAGACATCCTATGAAGTTTGTTATATTATTGGTAATCATATGAAACCATTTAATAATGCAACAATTATGAAGGATCATTTCTTAATTGCTTCTAAGTTATTGTTAGTGATAAAATAATAAAACATATAAAAAAAATAATAAAAAAAACTAGGTGTTAAAATAATTTGATCGACTTTCCATAATTTAAATTTCCAATGTTGTTTTGGTTGTAAATCTTATTCCCCACCCCACCCTGCACCATTTATCTTCATGTTGTGCCCGCGTGAAATAACTAACATATGTAAGCGGCCCGCGTAAGATAACTGTCATACGTATGCGGCCCAACAGAAAAATAGGCTGAGTACCCCTGGTCTACGTGGTAGGTCTTCAGTAGCTGCAAAACATGAACCCATGTTAATTTAATGAAAAAAAATAGTGCTTTCAGGATTATACATATATTTGTTTGTGTAACGCATGCTATATATCGCACAATGGGATATAGATGTCACCACGCTATTCACACATGAGTATCGGGAGTGTGAACGGTTAGCCCACTATTTGTAACATGAGAAAGATCCCGAATCCAAACCAGTTAGGATATCCCGCCGCGCCGTCCAATCCTGAGCTGTATTTAACTAAATCTTACTCTGCAAGTGTTTCTATAAAAGTTAATTTGTCTTGTAAAATCTTGTTTTATCATAATTTTGTAATGGTGATAGTATTAGTTTATTAAATGTATTATCCCACTTAAGGCCCCCCCCGTTGATTTGGGGTTTTGTCCATTGCTTTCACAACCCAGTATAAACATAAATCACCTTCACAGTTGTAAATATGAATATTATCTCAAGAGAATCAGCTCAAAATACCAGCTCAAAATTATCATCTCTGGAAATCGACTATTTCTAGCTATTTTAGCCAATAGAAGAATACTTATAAAAATGACTACTTCTATGAATAATCATCTAAACAATTCTTTTTCTCGATAGCTTCAACTTTTTCTCGCATAAAAATTTCTCCTCGTTTTTAAAGCTAGTTCTCCAGAGAGAGAGAGGCGAGAATTTCTCACAAATTATACATTAATAATCTCATTTTCATCATGGAAGTAGGGATTGCAACATCGAACCATAAGTTTAATACCAGTATTCGGTATTTTTTAGATCTTAATACCGGTAGAAGAACTTCTAGAAAAAAGAAAGAAAACACGGGTGTTTCTCTTTTTAATTTGCCAGTTTTATTAGAGAGTGTAAATATCACAAAAAACAATTTGTAACTTATAAATTAAAACAGTATATAAAGAATCACAACAAATTAAAAGAACATCTTATTTATTTAAATCACAAAAAAGGGTAAATATTCCTATTCAGTGTGTGGTATTATTATTAATTTTGCCGATCGAATATTATCAACTGATTTTTTATGGTCTTTAAAATTATACTTATTTATTATTATGGGTTATTATGTATGAGTATATATATATTATGAATCTAAAAAAATATCTTAAACCTTAAAGTATGATATGCAAATAGAATGTGAATTACAAACTCCCCAATTTAAAAAATATCAAAATATTATGCACTTTCTTCTCAACTATAACCTAGTTTTCACTGATACGAATATCAGACTGCGAATCCTGCGTGTGTGCAGTATCTCTCTGAGCTGTAATAGGATAGTTTTAGCCAGCCTCCTTGGATAATTCACATATTTTATCGATTGTACGATGCAGCTTTATGTTCACAGCCTAATTCCACCCGTTGGGGAGACATAAAAATAAAAACGCTTACTATTTTGTTATACCGACGATCTCTGAACATATTGTGGAGATAGTTTTAAAACACACACACACACATTTCTTGTAAATACCGAAAAACCGGTATTTAAACATGTGAATACCGGTACTACAAAATTGTACAAATGGCTCAAAATACCGGTATACCGGTATTGCAATCCCTACATGGAAGACACGGGAAGAAATGAAATCAGAGTGTGAGGCTTACTGAGCTGGAATTTGAAGACGTCATAATCTGTATTACTGCAACGATGAAAAGACTGCAAACGATTTTAGGATTCTTTGTGGTAAGGTAGACGAATTATCGAAAAAAAAAAGAACGTTGCTCAAGAACTGTATTCTTTTCTTTCAATCTATCTGTGTTAAACCGAAAACCTGTTTATGTTTATTTTGAAAGATATAATCGGTAATCTAAAATGCAATTTATTGGGGTACAAAAGGCGACTCGAAATTTACTTCAGAAGCACAAATAGACAGACATGCAAATATTTAAGTTAGTCACAAAGACATTCATTATTCGCTCCCGAGACCACGTCTATTGTCATTGTCAAATAGAAACTATTAAAATCATTTGATTCCGGTTAAGTCTTTTCTAATTGGTCCTCATACGCGGGTGATGCAGGATTACATTTACCTGATTTAAAAACATCAAAAATTCTGCTTTCGAGAAATAAGGTTATGGTTATTTCTCATTATGCGGGTACACTAGAAATTAATTATCCAGAGAAGTCTTGGATGGTAAAGACCATTATGAATTAAAAACCATCAAGAGAAAAATATCATGAATTATTAATTTTATTTATATATACTATATATATTGGAAATAAATATAAAAACCAATTTCATTCAGAGCATTTTTATGAAGTAAAAGTTATCGTATTTTTAGAATAAGAATATGAAACTAATTATTCCTGGCAAAGCTCCATTCGTTTATTGAAATTTATACCTTGCAAACATAATCTTTTCTACATACAAATTTTTTATCAATCGTTCTCACAAAATAAAACTTTTTTTCATATTTTAAAGAAATACTGTAAATCAGCTATTAAGTAAAGCAATGTTTATCTTAAATACATTAGAAAAGGTATTACACATTCCCCACATCTGCAAGGGCAATTTAAGAGAATTTTAAATGAGCTGAATATTATCTGAGTTCTTGGTATTATAAATAAAGTCTTCCGTTTAAAATATCGAGAGCTACCTAAAGAAATAGTATATATTTATATCTTATAGGGCTTTTAGATTAAATTACGCCCTCGCGTTCTTATACCGAAAATTCTAGAAAATGATGAATCCTAGGCAATATACGTTCGATTCCAACCCAAGTAGTTTAAATGTAAATCAATGTGTTTAAAAATTAATCAGGAATGAGAAAATACGGAACAATATCCTTTCAAAAAAATTCATTGCTTCTATTTCTAAGAAATAAAATTTCCTAGACATTTCCCTTTTTTTTTTTTTTGAGTTCAGTAAAATAAATACAGTCTAAAAGAATGCTAGTTACAATCCCATAAGCAAATTTACAAACTGTAAGTTTGAAATGCTAAATATGTCTGGATGAAAACCTTTACAGGAAAGAATATCCATTTATGTAAAAAGTCAGAATAGTTTAATTTGAGGTTTTCATGATCGGAAAATAAAAAACAAATGCTCCAAAAAATATTAGGAAATGAAGTATATCATTTTAAAATAAAGATCTTTTGAAAATTGCAACTAGATAACTAAATTCACTGATTTGTAAGAATGGAAAACGCTTAAGCTTCTGCAATGCATTTTTAATGCGAATTTTTCGTAATAGAACTGAAAAATTTAAAATGCAGTTTTTATTTCATAACATTCGTGCAGCAAATAATTCATTTTATCTATCTTTTATGCTATTAAACGCATTTTCAAATTGTACGGATATTCTGCTCAAATATTCAATTGAAATATTTGTTTATTGGCTCTTAGCTACTTAAATTATTTGCAGTAATTGCTTTCGTAAAGCATTGCAAAACTTTTTAATTTGGAAATTGAAATGCCATTTCCAAGAAAGTTTTTCCTTCTCTGCAGTCATTTATCTTTTTCAAAAAAAATATATTAATGTATCTGTTTTATTCCAGTTTAATAATTAATTTCATTAAGGAACAAAGATATTTAATAAATCCTTAAAGCGTCTCTTATTTTCCATTTGAGGTAATCATACAGTTTTTAAGCTATCACTTTTGACTTCCCAAAAATTTCTTTACGAGCACATAAAAAAATTAGTAACGTTTGAATTATAATGGTCTTATAGAATTCATTTTTAATCTTCTTAGTTATAAATGTTCAAACAGTTTTTAAATTATTTTGCACTTATTAGAAAATCAGAAATAACAGGATTTAATTTGCATTATTTTAACACAAGTGGAAAGAAATACAACGCGAAGAATTGAAACAGAATTTAAATAAAAATGTGACGAAATTTAAATATTAAAAAAAGCAGTTAAAATTATGTAAATTGCTTGTTTTTATTATTTACTCGACTGGGGTTTAAGCAGTCATTCTTCCTTGGAGGTTAAACTCTTAAATATTTTAAAAGTTCTTTTAGGATTTTTTCTTATAAAATATATATGCATACTATGAGAGTGCCAAACATCCATACAAACTTTCACGTTTATAGTACTATTATGGACTCATTTGCATTTATAATGTTATTATGAGTCGTGCAACACAACTATCAAAACCGTAAGGGGAAAAATGTAACATGTTCATATAAAAAATATTTTGGAACAAAAGTGGTCGCGCGGGGAACTCAGTCACCCCAAGTACCCTAAGACTGTAAATAATGTTTACCGTTCCAAAAAAAGGAGGAGATATGTGACAAATACATTTTAGATTTCATGAAGTCTGTGATATAGGAGGATACTGACAAGAGGATTGGTAACAGATAAGCAGTTTGCCCAGAATTAAGGATTTCGTGAGTCTGGAGTGACAGTGTGTCTTCCACAACCGCTCCTTGGTTTAGAAGAAACTCTCAGTCTGCGACAGTGCCTCTCAAACTTTCAATATTTGCGACCCAATATTCAAAAATAATTTTCATCGCGGCCCCCTTCCACACAAATAATAATGCAGAAATTCAATAATACTTTGACGCTAAAGCTACAATGCGACTTTAAACTCTTAAGGGTCACCGGCGTATATATACGTCTCACTCAACCCGTGAGTTAAATTCCCCGGACGTATATATACGTCTTTCCGAAGTATGATCTTGTATGTGCACTGTTATCCATAAACTTATTCCGAAGGCTTTGGAACGCAATAAAAAACCTTAACAGTGTTTGCGAAGGACTTACTTATATATATATTTATATATATCAGAGGATTTCTTATTTATTCATTTTTTTTCTTCCCTTTCACAATACGTCACATACGCACTCCTACATGTTAAACGGTGGCATTGGGGAGCAATCGAGTAATTTTTAATCGGCATATAAGGGATTATTTATAAACTGTACAAATTACCAAGATAAGTGTTATTTTTTGTGTATAATTATATATTTGACAAGCCCATAGGGTCATTGGTAATTATTAAACTTGTTCTTAACTTTATATTGTTAAAGTAATTATATAAAATACGTTGAACAGTACTGATTCATTTATAAGTCTATTATATCAGTGTAAATATTAATTTTAACACCCCTCCACCAGCGCTGTTGCGCTGCATTTAATGTGGACTGCTTTTTATTTTTATATGTAACTTCAACAAATTCTTCTCTGTTCAATTTATTATTATGAGTGGATAATAGAGCTATCTCTAAGGTTCCACGTAAATGTATAACCGTTACCGTTACCATATTAAATTTATTCTTTATTATGTCAGAATGCATTTTGTTTGCTTACTTAAGTAAATTAACAATTTTTAAAATAAATTTTATCTGCTACTTTTTAATATGCTCTCGCTCTCCTCGTAGAGTTATCACGCCCCCTAGGGAGGTGCACCCCACAGTTTGAAAAACATTGGTCTACGATAGAATGACACGTAAGAAATTCTCTTAAATAAAATGCTTATAAGATATAAAAATGTCTGTCTTTTTATAATTATAATTAAATTATCAGAGGATATATTAATAAAGCTTCGCATATTCTTCTCCTTAATTCCTTGCAATTGTTGGTTCACGTGGCAGTTTTAACAAAATATTTGAATGGTTCAAATATTTACGATGATCGTACCACCTTAATGAAAATAGCAAACAATCTCGGTTTAAAAGACTAATTTGATCAAAGAAAATACTCATTAATCTTTTAGTTTTTTGTGAATTTCCGCACGCTTTTAATTGGTGTTTAAATTAAGAGACAATGTGTGAAATCACTTGAAGATTTTGGATAACTGGTAAAAAGCATTCTTAATTTAACTCAAAGATTTAATGACCAGATTATAAAGATAATCCCCTTTTTTCTAAAACATTTCACTCAGAATTGTTTTTTTTTTCACTTCTTTTCCTTCCCCTATTAATTAACGAAGATTTCATTTTTTTTTCTTCCATCCCCATTGGACACTAAAACATAGAATAAATACATCTCTAAAAGTAGTTGAAGTTAAATGTATTGTTATATATATATATATATATTTATTTGGATATGCTACAGTCAACAATAGAAACATTGTTGTGTAAACATATTTCGTTATCAATTTACATGTACAAACTTCTGTTAAAATTATTTTGCGCTTTCGAAATATTACGCTTTTTAGATTAAAATAGAACTATTATTGCTTTACCTACTGTTTTGTTTGTTTGATTACATTTTCAGAATGTGAGTCAGAAATTACCAAGATGTTTGTATTATAAAAATGAACAAAACTCTATAGCTGTCATACTTGTAATATTGTTAGTATTTATAAAAGAAATAAACATTTTTATATTTTCAAGGTGATAGTTAAAAGATATTTTTCTTAAACTCAATTCACTTGAGTTCACTTGCTTCTTTTTCTAAATCAACAATACAGATTTATTATATTGGTTTAAAAAATAAAAAGATAAATTATGTGATTAATTAAATATTAAAACTCTTATTTGTATACCAACAAAAAAATGCAAAATGAGAAATATATATCGAGTGTGATGAAAGAAATAAGTATATTTATTTGTGTTTCTTTCCCTTTTGTGTTGTGCATTATCAGATTGGAAGTTATTTGACCTCCATTAAATAGCAAATCTACATGAACATCGTAATAAATCTAGACTTACATTAAAATGATCTTATAAATAGAAAATTAATCCACAACTTTTATACACAGAAAAAACATTTTATAGCTGAAAATGTTTATAATAATATCAAGAATGTTATGAAACACAAATTGCATTATGCTACTCTGATTGAATTGAATAATTTTATCGAATATTTTTTTCTAAATATAGTGAAATGAAAGTTATTTGGGATATTAGTTTTTTTATGTTTTTTTTTATTGTATAAACTGTATGAAAATATTTAAGTTGATGACAAATTTTGTAAAATTAAAAGCATAACTATATACCACCAAACCACTGGTCAATAAACCAGTATTAATGTTCCTAAAATTTAAGTTTGTGAAACTTAAAAATGTTTCTATTACTAGAAACAAGTTTTGCGATCGTTGCATAGTTAAAAAATTCTACAAATCTTCAAGCATTTTTAAAATGTTATTGAGCGAAGTAATTGTTAAGTAATAAATGTGAGTATATAAATCTGTGTAAAGTATATTATTGTTTCAAATTCTTTTGAAAAATTTCAGATTGTTGTTAGATTTTTCATACGTTTCAGCTTTATTAAAATTTAAATGTTCGTAAGTATTTCTAAGGCATTGTTTAAAATATACTTAACACTGAAAAATATGCATAATATTATACATACAAAGACATATATAAAAGAAATAATATATGCAGTTAATAAATATAAATTACTTTAAAATCTAATATCATAGTTATGCCAATAAATGAGCATTTAACTTTAATATGAAATGGAAAAATTACGTCAAAAATTATTCTGTTTGATGTGAAAGTTTAATAAAAACTATAATGAATAATTAAACCTTGTTCAAATAAAATCTTTTCAATAATTCAACATTTTTTAAAAAAAATATTATACAACTAGCTAATTTGAAATTAGTTAAGAGATAGGTAAAATGAATTCTATATATAGAAATATACTTAAGGAATATAAAATATGATAATGCATAGCTTCTTAAAATGTTTTGTATATAAGTTCCTTTATATTGATTGCATTAAAATTTTTTTATAAATTACGCTGTTATATAATTGTATTTAGTTAATGATACAATATAATCCCAATTCTTTAATAAAATAATTTCTTACTGTTGGGTTACATATTTTATGCAGTCTTTAAAAAAAAATTACTTTAAAAAAATACTGAAGAGTTACACGTGTTAAAATTATTCATTTGTGATATCAGGAAAAAAAATTAAATGCCTAGCTATTTTGGAGAAATGCAAGAAATTACAAATGTAGAGTGATAGACGTAAGGTATACGACTTTATTTGTATATATATCTTATTCAAATTTTCAATCGTTATTAAATACTTTATATACATCTATTCAAAGTAGGAATTGATTTTAAAAAAATTATATTACTTGTTTTTTTATTGACCTTGTCATCATAAATACGAGGACTGTTTTTTAAGTAAGGTCCGTTTATTTTTAAAAAAATAACGACAATATTTGGGTTCAAAAAACTTTTATCTTAGGATTGTACACACTTTACCTATTTTTCTACATAGTTGTAGCGTTAATTAATGCACTTGTTATACCTTAAAACAAAGTTTTGAAAAAATTCTTCAAAGAAGTATGCCGCCTGGTCGGACAGCCACGAGTTCACAGCCACTTTTCCTTCTTCGTTGTCACTCAAACGTTTCCCGCCAAGGCTGTGTTTGAGGTACCGGAAAAATTGGAATTTGCTCAGAGTCAGGTTGGGGCTGTATAGTGCAGGGTCGAAAACCATCATCAGGGATTACAGAGAGCCGGCCTGAGCGTTATTCGTCATGGACGTTTGTTCGCTCATCTGTAAGCTCCCTGACCCATTTTTTAACTTGGATGCCACTCACCTGCTTCGTTCCCCAAACGTCTGATCTGGCGATGAATGTCTGCAGCCGACATGTTTCTCGCAGTCAAAAAACGGATAAAAGAGCGTATATCACACTTAGCGGGCGATTCAATCACTTTAAACATTTTAAAGACGCACAGCGAATCTTACACTTCTGCTATACAGCTGAAAATGGCACGAGTGTGTTTAAAAAAAATGCAGGTCAGTGACGCAGAGGCTCGTGGCGGTGTACGCGCGAACTGGGGAACTATACGCGCCAACGGACCTTACTTTAAAAATAGCCCTCGTAGTTTCATACTGGAACAAGTGAACAAAAGAAACAGAAGTTTAGACCAGATAACATTCCATACAGCTTTAGCTCGTCAGCTAATAGAAGGATATTCCTCAAGAAAAAGGAAAGGACGTCTTATTAGCTTCCAAGCAAAAGCATATGTATTTCCGGAAGATGTGCGTTTAGCCATTTTGCTAAAACCTATGTCAAAGTTGGTTTTCAACTATTGCCGATGTAGGAAATGCAGCAGAAAGGGACAAGAAAAGAGGACTCATTATATGTGTGCAGAATGTGGTGCCCCCTTATCCATTGCAATGTACTTCTCATCTTTTCGTGGCAAATAATCACCATTAAATTTAATTTTTTTATGATGGTGAACAGTTCCTTTGAAAGTATTCTTCCCAACCCTAAAATTTAAAAGCAAACACAAAATTACTAAAAATAAAATATGTTTCATTAAATGATGTTGTTTAGTTGTTAATAAAATATGAAAAACTTGGAGAAATCCAAAAGAGAAATGGCCTTCGAAAGGGTTAAGGAACTTTTTGGTCTTAATATTCATCGATTTACCGAAATCTGTATTTTAGACATATTAAGATTTTCACAGTTGTCTCTCTCTCTCTCTCTCTCATCACTGTCTAATTGATCGTCAGTGTTTTCACTAACGTACTGAACGGTCACTTTTGAACATTAATGGACGATTCAAATCTGTCAATTCCCTAAAATTTTCCATTCAATGGAAAGTAATACCCTAAAATGAGTGACGCATTAAATGAATGGCCCAAGTTTCTAAAAGGCTGAGTTATAACTATCTCCCTCTCCTTGTATCTTACGAAATTGCTGTAGGAAAATAATTATGCGACTGCTTCCATTCTTGATCATTTTTGTACGTGCATAACACGAGTTGGTTTTAATGCAATAAAAACTCAAAACTTTATCTTTATGGTAGTTGACATAGTAACACTGATAGTAAATTCTTAAAAAGGATATCATCGCTACTAATTTGAAATTTCTATGATGTGATGATCATGTACTTAATGCAGGAAAGCTACTAAGTTACCATTCCCAATGATTTATAATCAGCGCTTCTCAAGCGTGAATATTTATTTTAGCGTAGGGTGCCCCCAGGGGGACGTAGTAACTTATATCGGAGCATATCGGAAAGTTGAAATTAAAATATTTTAAATAATTGTCAATTTACTGATAGCAGTGAAACAAAATTCATTCTGATATAATAAAAAATAAAATACATATTCAAACTGGTATAAGATAGTTATAAATGTATCAGTTCGACGAGAAATATTTGATAATTAATTTATCAATACTTAATTTAAAAACAAGTTTAGTAATTACTAGTGATTTCCATGTACTTGTGTCATATACAAAATGTAATATTTATTTTGATAATTTGTGCAGTTTATAAGTAAAGTCACATTGCAGCTTTAACGTCGAAGTATATCATTATTACATTCAATACATAGTTATTGAATGAGGGGGACACGATGAAAATTATGCCTATATATTGTGTCGCAAATATTGAAAGTTTGAGAAACACCGACTTATAATACAATAACAGCTTTTGTTTATTTGGAAACGTTGCCTTTCTTGAAGCTTTATAGAGTGTAAGCTGGAAGAAGACCGGAGATTATTTTAATTTTTTTCAAACATGAAAAATAAGAGATTGTTTTATGAAAAATAAATTTATTTTTAGAAGTTTATGCTGATAAATAACCAACAATTTTTTATTTCCTGTCTTAGAATATTATTTATTCTATATTTCAAACGTAAAAGCTTTGAAGAATTTCCTTAGTTGTAAAAAGAAAAGTAAAGTACAACAGTTTACAAGCGGCAATTATAATTTATGCAATATTAGGTAGTGAAAAAAACTCTAAAGGCTAAAGGACTATACAGCGGATTTTTTTATTCTTTTACGGTAGCACGCAGCGATTACTACATGTTACTGGGACATACAACGTTATCATCAACAGTACATTGATGATATTTTGTGTCTAGTAGCGTTATCCTTCAAGACTAGTCATCCTGGTACATCCTCATTTTCCTACAAGATAATACCAAGACGCATACACCTATCATATCTTTGGATTATCTCCTCACTTTTTACTT
Organism: Trichonephila inaurata madagascariensis; assembly: GCA_019973955.1. NCBI lineage: Eukaryota > Metazoa > Arthropoda > Arachnida > Araneae > Nephilidae > Trichonephila > Trichonephila inaurata. The sequence goes on along the minus strand of BMAV01016237.1, from coordinate 41,497 downwards.
TATTACTTTTTATTAATCAGCGAATTTACGACACCTTTACCCAATCGAGCATCATGTTTGCCACATCGTATGTCAATAGATTCAGATTATCACAATCTCGAAGGAGAAATAATGAAACACACACAAGGAAGAATTGATTGGGAAAAAGATTAAGAGTAAGCATCGTATACAAACAAGCCTCGCTGCCGGAGAAAGTCAACAATTATTTATTTTACTAATGAATATTCATCAGTCATTGACAGTTATTAATTATTCATTGATGAGTCTTACCTGTTTGACTATTCGGTCATTTTCTTATTTGTTTATGAGTATATATTGGCAAGAAAGTTATATTTCGGATTTTTTTAAGGCTGTCTTAGGTTAATGTTAAAGAATAGGACCAGAATTTGGAACATTTTTTCAGATATAAAAGAAATGAATCATTAATATGATATTCTGAATTCACAATCCTTTAGAGAGCAGAATTGTTTATTAAACTTCCCGTTTTTAATCGAGTTTATTCATTTTTTCTGGTATAAAATGTGTTTCGCGCTTTTACTTCTATACCGTAATGTTAAATGAGCTATGCCTTCACGTATTATAACAAAAAAGAAAGTATTCATGAAATATTTTGGTATTTTAAAAATGCTATATTGTTGACAGAGGTATGAGTTATAATATTATAAATTTCCATAGAAATTTAAGCACTTATTCTGTCTGAAAATGTGCTTTGCGTTTAGTTCAAGCTCTCGTACTTTTACCGAAGACAGATTTAATTCCTATAATTAGTTCACAATCTCCCTATATATATCATGTTCGAATTTTCAATCATTAATAAAATACATTTTAAAGCGCTCAATTGAGCTGAAATTTCATATACACGTTTATTTTGGATGACAATACGGTAATTTAATTATAATTAATAAAAAATGATTCATTACAACTAATTATTCAAAGAATTGCAGATACAGCCACGTTGGCATAATTTTTGGGGAATTAGCGACTCTTTTGGCGACTTGTGTCAAAACTTTAAAAGATTTTAAGCACACATTTGAGCGGAAATTTTCCATACACGATTGTTTTGGTGTTAATACGATAATTTAATAATAATTAATTAAAATTAATTGATTGAAACTAGTTATTTAAAGAATTACAGTTACAGAGTCACACTGGCTTTTTTCATTTTGAGTGACCTGAGTCAAAACTTTAAAAGATTTTTTTTTCTTCTCGTTTTGAAGCAATCATTTGAACTGAACTTTTATATACACGATTGTTTTCGATATGACAATGCGATACTTTAATGATAATTAATAAAAACTGATTGCCTTTTAATATTGTGATTCTGTCCTATGTATATACATATTTATATTAATTGTAATTATTTGATAAAAAGTAACTAAAATAAAATTTTTCTTGGTTGACCTAAGTAGATATTGACTTTTAAAAAAATTACATTACTTGTTTACTATGAAACTTATCTGTACAAAGAAACTAACCTTAATTTGTCACGTATCTCCCATTCCATTCCATTGCATGGTACCATTTTTCTGAAATCATGAATCCGCTCTCATTGAGATTCTGGCCTTTATCAGCAAAACCTCGACCAAGTGTGATTTGAGGTCATCGTTACTATTTAAATTCCTGCCACATAAAAAGTCTTGTAAAATTCAAAATAAATGATAATTAGATGGTGCATATGGAGAATGCGACATCACTTCCCTACAAAGTTACAGTAATTTCGTATGTCCTTCAAAAAAGATTATGTAAACAATGCATGAAGAGAGTTTGGATCAAAATTCTTTTAAGATTAATGTTATAATAAACGATCTATTTTTCAATCCCCGACCTTTTTTTTAATATTATTATTTCTAATGGCATGTTATGCACAATTATTTAGAGAGTTCATCAATCTACCTAGTACATTTACCGAAAGTTGGTATTTCTTTTTAGTGCGGCGCCATATTGGCGAATACCAATCGCAGGAAAGAAATTTTGATGTCCATTTTCCTCCCTAGGGTGAGGCACCTGAGCTCTGACTATGAGAACCTGTACTAGGATTTAGTTTTACCTAGAACACCCCCTAGGGATCTATTACATGCTGTATAATCATATGACATGGCCGCTGTCGGTTTTCTGCATCATGAAAATCCATCGACTTGGGCCGGGGTCGAACCCGCAACCTTGGGTACAGAAGGCCAGTGACGAACCAACCACGCCACCCAGCCGACTTCACCGACCTTATACCATCGGATTTTCATTTTTATCGAAATTTACGAATCTTTTTACATGGAAAAAATTTCAGTAATAACTATGACCCCGAATTTACATTTGATTAAGTTTTTTGCTGATGAGGACCAGAAAATCTGTAAGATCAGAACCATGATGTTTCTAGAAAAACTGAAACAGGGGACCAAACAAAATGCTAGGTATTTGACAGATTAAAGCATGCAAGGAATTACTTTCTTGCCGACCCAATAAGTTATGATAATATTATTTCAATATTATTACTTAAAAATGACAGTTCCATATAAGTATTTCAAACAAGTACACATTTCTTAAAATCATATAACTTACTCACATAATGGAAATTCAATAATGAGGATCAGGATGCTTATTGGTTAAATGGACTATGAAGTCAAACACAAGGAAACACGTTGAAGACACACCAAATTGTGTTCGTGTATCGGGCTTGTGCTGGTAATGTACCTTATCGGATAATATCGTCAATGTTGTGTTTGTAACATCTCGAAAATATGTTGCCAAACTAATAGTCCTTAAAATTGATAAGTCCCAAAATATGTGAATAAAGAAAACTTTTTTAGAAATGTAAAAAATTAGTTGGAATTGTCAAACATTGTTACTTTTTTAATTTTTTTCTGCGGAAAACCTCAAACTAAAGCAGTTTAAGTTATAAATAAAAATACAATTTTCATACAATATCATGATCTAACATTAAAAGGTTGACACAGATTTTTATACATTTAAAACTTCTAAGAAGCTATTTTGTTTTATGCTGAATCTAATAACAGCATTTTCTCACAATTTTTAATGAATATTTCTGGTTTCATTTATAAAACATTAATTCATGGCAAAGAAATGAGTTTGGTACTGAAAACTGTTGTTTTTTTATATATCCACAAAACGAATATCATTAGTATAATTAAAACACATAAATCATTGTTTAAAATATCGTAATTTTTTAAAATTTTTAACTGTAAACACACACTCAATTTTCAAAAAAAAATTGGAACATTTAATCAAAGATACAGCCAAAAGAGAATTTTTGCCATTGTATAATTACGTTATTCTCTCTCCTATAATCATGCACTTAACAAGACCTCTTAATTGGCTCTTTGATATATCTCAATGTGAAACATTTATTTTCAGTAATTATTAACAAGTATATTTTAGATTTATTATCTTCAGCGTATGATAAACTTAAAATTTCGATAACGATTTATTACATAACAAAGGAGTAATAAATAGAATCATATCATTGGCCTAGTTATCAGAATGCGTAATTCCACACAAAGAAACTAATCTTATATAGAAGTACTAGGCGCCAAGCACTGTTGTCGAGTTGAATGGAATCCAAAATGGCGGCCTAGCGGTAACAAATCGTCAAAAAAATAATAATTGTACAGAACTGTTTTAAAATATATTTCAAATGAAGAAAATTGGAATAGATTAAAAATAACCAACATCAATCATAATGAATATTAATATAATAAAATAAAAATTATATAATAATAATAATAATATGTAATACATTATGATTATCATATAATTTAATTGCAATTATGATAAATGATAATATAATAATTATTATATATAATAATATTCATATCATATAATTATTATATATAATAATATTCACATATCATATAATTATTATATATATAATAATATTCATATCATATAATTATTATATATAATAATATATTCATATAATATAATTATCATATATAATAATATTCCTATAATATAATTAGTATGTATAATAAAGTTTATATAATATATTAATACTAATTATAAATAAATAAAATAAAAGTATTATTATTATAAATAAATAATGAAAAACAATTATTATATATAATTATTATACTAGCAATAAAATAACTGCATAACATGTATTAAATGAATAACGAATATCAATTAATAATTGCTGATAACTTGCAATATTCTAAAAACTGCGAGTTCCTTCAATGTAGTCATCTATCAAGGGATATTGAAAAAAGCATTATTAAAAAGTAAAATAAAGTGGAAATATGCGATTTATAACAATAATTAAAAGCACAGCACATGTTCTTTAAAAAAAATATCCTGGTACTACCCCATGATATTAGAAATATCCATTTTTCAAAAATAGCACAAAATACAACAGAAGACTAGAATAATAGCTTGAAGAAGAAATGCAGTGGGAATGGTTAAATTTTTAATGAAACCGATTTAAAATCGTCTGAAATTAATAGGGTTATCACGGGGAAAAAACAACAAAAATTGTTGCTAATAGACGTTATGCCCATGTGACAACCACATTACCACACGATAAAAAATTAAGGTAACCATATTGTAATGTTTTCGCCCATCTTGGCGAGCATAAACTACAACATGGCTCATAGCACTCCTATCTCAAATTAGCACCTCAGAAGGAGTTACGCATATGATCATTAGACCAACGATTTGCAAAATCTAAGTAGTCAAAAATTTTTAAAATAATAATTTCTTTTCAGTATTTTGTTTTTAGAGATCTTCATCGTAGAATTATATTTTTCATTTTCTTGAGCTCTTTTTTTTTTTTTTTTTTTTTGTTTTTAATTAAATCATTTGGGCACACTTTTTGTATAAATCGAAGATTGTGTTTTTTGCATAAACTACGGATTACAACTAAAAATGGTACTACATTTTCTTTTTAAGAATCTTATCCAGGTACTTAGGCAGGTATAAGCTCCATCTAAATCTTAAGCAAAATTGATCTCTGTTCAATGATGTATCTGTCCAAACAAGGAGGGAAAACCACCCAATGAAACACCCTCCCGCTTTTCAGAATTTACGTGGATCAATTCATAATATTCAATTTAAATCTTATTCTAACAGAAAAGAATTAAAACTCAATTTTAAGGGATTATTATCATGAAGCAAAGCTTAGAAATAACATCTATAAGGACGTTGTTTTAAAGGTTGTTACGATAGTGTAAGAATTTCCCGATTTATTGCATAGAGCTACGTAAAAAATAATTAATTCTGAGCAAATAAACACAAATAAGAAGGCATTATCCTTCTAAAGGTAAAGGTTAATTATCTTTTAAATATTGCTTGCTTCAATTCATTGGTAATTGAACAAATTAAGTAAATATTGTATTATCTCAAACTGTTTTAACTTAGATTTATCTCTATTTTTTCATTAGAATTGTTTATGGTTACAATATTTTATATAATTAATTTTATTTCAATTATTACTGTTGATCTGTTTCAATATCAATTTGATTTGCAGCATCGACATGTAATATTTTGTAAGTCCGCTTCATTTTTGTATTGTTTAGTTTTAATTTGAAATTAGCGTAGCGAGCGCTTAATCTTTTAATTAAAATTTGTCGGTTTTTTGTTTTTCTTTGCAACTACAATTTAGTCTTTTCACAGTTTATAAAATGTATTTTTAAACAGAAATAGGATTTAATAATAAACATGTTTACATCACTAATCTCCATGTATAGAATTTGTTGATGCAATTACCTAAAGTTTATAATTAATAAATCTATTGCAAAACTAATATAAATGCATCACTTTCTGGTTCTTTTTGGGATTATTTTGTATAACAGTGTTGTCTGTTGATTCTTTCGGAATTTACCTTCACTTAAGCTAATTAAACATCAAGTAAATGTATAATATTTACTGAAGATTAAAATATGTTTAATGAGGTGTCAAAAAGTTTAAATTATTACTAAAATACATTCCAGTGAGTAACCTGATTCTAATTTTTGTTTATTTTTTGGTTATTCTAGATTTTTGTACATCTTTCAATCAAAAGTTTTATACGGTTGTGACATAGCCATCCTGCGATAGCTATGACGTGTTGGATCCGCATAAGCTAGAGGTGTGGGATTATCTAAAGGATGAGACATTTTATAATTCTTAATACATCTTTTTTATTAAGAATAACTTAAATTATTTATATCTAATGAACAACTTTCTTTAAGTGAGAATAAGCCACAAATTAGACTGAATATTTAAGTCAGATCGCACAACTAGATCACTTATCCTAAGTATAGTTAATTATCTGCCTAATCTAGCTTTCTATATTATAATATCTTTTAGAAAGTAACCCTCCTACCTTGGTTGAAGACTCATCTATTCTGCTTCTTGTAAATAGGTGTACTCAGGTACTATTACTCTTCCTTATGCATATTATTATCGAAGGTGGGCGTTTCCTTCTTCCTTGTGAGTAGGCCGTCTAAACGCTTGTTCCGAACTGTTCCGCACTAAGCTTTCTCTAAGATTGCCATTCTCTCTCACTAAACCTTCTATCCTTTTAAAGTATATCTTATTTGCATTTTTGCTTTGTTTTTCTTCTTGGTATTGGGTTGGAAAAGTTTTGCCATTAATCGTGGCCGTCAAAGAACGTAGGAGTTATGTTAGAAGAAGAACGCGAGAGATGTCACACGGTTCTACCTATATTTGTAGACTTTCCGAAATCTTTCACAATAAAACAGGGTACTGCATCAAATACCATTGTCCCACCTCTCGAATTATATAATTTGTTTTATGAAATCTTTACCCCGTAGTGGTTTCCTAAGTCCTAGGAAGAAAAAATATTATCTTGGGGCAAGACGGGGAGAATAAGACAGATACAGTAGTATGTCAAGTATCGTTAGTTATAATTAAATATTTACGATGCACTTACATAAGGAGATGTAAGTTTCTTACAGCTATTATAAGATCTAAACGCCTAATACAACAAACGTGTTATAAGAAATAATCACTTCCGTTAACTCAGAAAAAAAATCTTGTCCGTATATACAATTATTTGTAAAATATCATAAGATTTGTATAAAATATAATCAGATATTGCTGGAGTTTTAATGCAAGCTACGATCTGATGAAGTTAACCAAATGCTGAAGTTAACCAAATACCAATGCTCAAATGTGTAATGCTCATATAGAGAATATAACATCAAAAGTTACACAATGAAAAAAGCACTGAATTCTGATTAATACTCTATTAGGATACCTTAATAAAAATAGGAGTCTGATTTGGTCTATAAGGAATGTTTTATTAAGGGGGCACAGTACGATTCAATTGAAAAAAATCGGTCAAAAAAGTTCGCAAAATGCCTAAATTATCCTTTATATATTTTTCTATAATATCACAAAATTTTGAAGCTCTAAGTTTAGAAAACGCAGACTCATGATAACTTTTACATTTATTTTTATTCACATCCCAATAACAAATAAAAGCTTTAAACTAACTTAACTCCGAAACAAAAAATAACCAATTTATCTTCATTTAAAACGCTAAGGCCTTTTTTTAATTCCTACTATTAGCTCACACTTTCTATTTATTTATTTATCTTGGTGGAATTTTCAGTCGTTAATATAATACATCTTAAATTTACATTTTTTTTCTTCTATTTCCATTTTCAAAAAAAAAACTAAACTTATATTATGGTAGAAATGCTAACTCACCCACCCTCTGCTTTCTCACATAAAAAAACACTTTTTTTGTTTCTTTTTCTTATATTAATAACAAGTGTTTTCATTTTTAGGGTTGCCTCTTTTTAAGGGGTAGGGTCTTTCAGACGCCATATCTTGAATTAGTCGCAAAATTCTGAAATGGGGTATGGAATTAGTCGCCAAATCTGAAAATGGTATATATGCAATTAGTCGTCGAATCTCGAAATCCTTATAATCCTTATTTTTGATGATCCTTATTTATAATGAAATAAAATTTTGAAATTATTGTATTGTTATCGGTCCTTGACAAGTGTGCAAAATTTCGAATTAATCTGACCTTTTAAAAGGGGTAAAAATCGAGTCCAGATTCCATTACATACAAGGGAAACTTATAAGAGTGTTAAAAACTGCTTCAATGGTTGAAAAAGAGCCAGATAATAATTGACCAGTTGAAAAGAGGCACCCTAGTCGGACAATAAATAGCCATTTCATTCTATAAAATTCCGCAGTGAGAAGGGATCCACTGGACGGCAACCAATTTGTCCAGCTTTTGTAATTTTTGAAGTAATAACTTCCTTCGGCGCGTTTTGTTGAAGAGGGAACTTGAATGAATGTCAGGATCGGGTGTGTAACTCTCATTCGGCTTTTTTTGTCTTTAGTCGGAAATTGTGTTTGGACAAAGTTGCACACCCCTAAAAAGAAATCGCGGGACCAAAACACACAGAAACGTTTCCCCCGCGTTTTGAGTAATACTTGTATGCTTATATAGTTAGTTTATTTATCACTCTGGAATATCAATAGGAATAACCATAAAGAAAGGTACGATATTTATATTATTGTATGAAAATGTCGAAGGGACAAAATATTTGGGACTTCTGGATAGAGGAGGTTTAAAAATGCCCACGATATTGTTATGGAAATCATTTCAACGCAACATTTTATTTTTAATTTGTTAATAACGAAAAGATTCGAGTCAAAATATCTTAAAGTTGATTGCCAATTATCTTGCTTTACAAGCATAATAGAAGCATATCTGGGCTTACATGAATTGTGGAATGTCTGGCATTCGTTTCATTTACCCTCTGTAAACTGTAACACCATTTTCATGTTTTTAAAAAATATTCGTCATTTTCTGGCATATATGTTTAAAATAATTATTCAAAATAGCGCAGTGAAGAAATTTTAACGGCGAAGGATAATCGAAAAATGAAGAAATTTAAGGACGATTAAATTAATGTTTTCATTTTATACTTCCCTGTTTTATTTATTTAAATATTCAATTATCGATTCGAAAATTATTCAATGAGTATATACTTCCTCATAATTTATTTTTTGTACTATATAGGGAATGGATGTCAAATACTACAGAATCATTTGGGTTTAATGAGTCGCGTATTGGAATAACATGTTCAGCGAAATGTAGAACATAAAATGGACAACTAATTCTAATGTTGGCTGTATATATTTAACCAAATAAAAGTGTACAGAAAAATATTGAATTCATTCACAATATTCAAGTACATAATTTTGACAAAAAATGAACATAAAATGTCCCATTTTCAAAATATCCTCCTTTTGTGAAAAATACTTCTATTATAATAATATTTTGCCTGTATATAGCTCAGACCTCTGTACAGAGACTCAACTAGAATTTTTGAAATACATGCCTTAGAAATGGGTTTATCCTTGTTTTACAACAACAGAGGGGAAAAATTTGAAAAAAAACGCCGATAATTATTTCATTTGGTTGTACCTCTGAAAATAATGGGAATGTCTCAAAAAAAAAATAATTCAGACTCTCTGGAGAAGTCTTTACTTTATGTAAGCACACAAAATATTATTATTTTAGAAGCATTTTTTATGAAAGGAGAACATTTTGAAAAAACGTTATTCTAAGTTAATTTTTTGCCAAAATATTGTATGTAAGTAATTCTTTTTATTTTTTTGCCAAAATGTCCATAAAATAATTTTATGCATGAATTCTAATCTAAGTGACACTAAATATCATGAAAATTATCCTGTTATGCGCTTTTTTAAAATCACGAATCTGAACGTAGTCGGTTACCTTAAGTGCAGAGTTGCTTGAGAATCAGAAAGAATGAGACAACATTTGAAAATTTGCCAAGAGAAAAAGAAAGCTGTTCCAATTCGAAACGAATTATAACACCTTCACCAACGTACGCTATTCTTATAGTACCCACAGAATTATAAAAAACGAAGAGATTGCAAGAAACTCTAGCACCAGCATTAGGATGATCAGGTTAGGTTCAGGGTAAAGGTTATCCATTGTTTCCATGGTCAGGTGTGTAGAACAACAGTGGGAGTATAAAGCTTCACAATCTTTGTTTCAAGACACAAACTTACATTTAATTTGAAGCTATAAAGAGAGTTTGTAAGATTTATTTGATTTTGAAGAGGGAGGGATATATCCATGTCCAGCTTTGACGTTTGTTCTCTAACACTCTGGATAAATCCGTTTCTTGTTTTTAAGTAGCTAAGAGTGTGTTGTTAATCAGGCCAAAACTTATTAGCCAGCATCAGACTAGTAAATCGAAAGAGGTATTGCATGTTTGAAAACAATGAATGTCCAACCAGTGATCAAATAAAATACTAAAGAATGATTGTAATCAAGAAGTATACGAAAATAATTTAGAATATTGGTCTCATCAAAATAACTCATATAATTGAAAACACAAATGGTCCTTGTTTTACTATGTAACGTAGTCTTGACTTTCTACCACACTGGTAATACTCGGATTAATGAACACAAATCATATAATTTCTGCATACACTGTATTATTGCCACCTATACAGTTATAAACACTTTAGCAAAGTAAAACTCCTGTATAAATTTTTTTCAAACAAATCATCCACAAAATGTATTTTTCTCAAAAATAACCATTTGCCAATGTCTACAAAGAAACAATTAGTCTTTATTTCTTTTAAAAAACCTTTAATACACCCTTAAAATTCCTGACAGTTTAAAGCTTTATTGATTTAATTGTAATTAATAAGCTTTTAGATCTCATTAATTATAATTTTCACCTCGCATCTTAATGAAACTAATACAGATTAATATAAATAGATTCGTAAACAATTCAGTTTTCCAGAAGCTTTAGAAATATTGAATAATGATTCAAAAATTTTGTAAAAATAATACATGGAGACATATCTTTGTTTATCATGAGGCATATTTTCTCTTTTTCAATTAAGAAAGAAATTATCTATACAAAATATCTGATAATTTTTACCTTAAAACTAATTAATTCTTTCGAGAATCACTTAATAATTATTCATGTTTAAGAAATATAACTCTTAAAGTATTTATTTAAAAAAGTATGAGTTGGTTTTAGAGATATCAATGTAAAGGAAACAGTGAGGGAAATTGCTAAGAATTGTATACCACTTTTATTAATAGTTGTTAATGTGAGAAATTTTGCCTCATAATCCCTTCATGATAACTATCTCATAAGACATTAAAAAGTTAAACTGACTGAACTTCATTTAATTTCAGAATATTTTTGTCTTATAAAAGTTAAGCCATTTATTATGTGATAACTTTGAGTTTTAAAATACCTTTGTGATAAAAATGCGATAAAATTTCTTGAAAAATATAGCCTAACGACATTATATAAAACTCTAGAGACTGAAAAATATTTTTAACAATTAAAACATATTTTTATTGCAAATAATTACATTAATTATAGTAAATAACGTTATTAAATAGACATTAAAGTAACAAAAGCAAAAAGGAGTATTAAATTGTATTTCTGTAACATATCTATTAAGATTATTATATGTATTTATCGCACATATAGTCAGCATTACATAACTTTTTTAAAAAATATCATATATAATGCCTTAAAACTTGAACATATATATTTAATTAGAAGTTCTAATTTTTGCAATGGTCCAGAGAGGTTAAAAAATTAAATATTTAGATTGCTTTAATTGGTCATTAAAATCATTTTACATAATTTTTATAACCATTTTATTTCAAAGCATTTTATTAATGGGATTTTTATCTCATTCCGCGTCATTTCTATATTAACTATTTTAGAAGATTTTTAATTTGGTTATAATTTAAATCATTCAATCATAGATCTAGAAAATAAAGGTAATTAGTTGTCATTCATGCAGAAATAAATCATACACACACGCAGTCTTATGGAGTTGTCATCGATTATTTATTATTTTTTTACAGTTTTATTTTATCGTACGACTCTGATCTATCGATTTTCAATAATTCACATACTTTCTCGAATGCTATGATTTATTGTAATGCGAAAAATAGGAACTTTTAATTTGAAATAAACATTTTTTACTCGTAAATTAGTCATGTATTTAATTGGTATGTCTAAAAGGCTTCGCAAAACTTTTATACAAACTGATTCCCTCCAAGATTACGAAGCACTGTAGGAAAAAATACTAAGGCAAAAACAGCAAAAAAAGAACATATTAAAAAAGAACATATTACTACAAAAAAAAGTTCAAGTTTCACCTACATATTTTATAAATGCTCCATATGTGAACCTTTTGCCACACGGCATACATGAATGCGATTGCCTAGTGCCCACTAGGGATTGCAATACCGATATACTGGGATACCGAATACCGGTATTTTGAGCCATTTGGGACATTTTGTATTACTGGTATTAAATTTAAATACGTGTTTTTCGGTATTTACTAGAAACTTTTTTTTAAATTGACTCCTCCATGTGTTCAGAGATCGCCAACATAGTAAAATAGTATACGTGTTTGTTTTCATGTCTCCCTAAAGGGCGAAATTAATTAGACTGTGAATATAAAGTTGCATCGTACAATCAAGATAAGTGATAAAATATATGAATCATCCAAGAATACAGGCCAAAACTATCCAATTACTGCTCAGGGCGATACTGCACATGCGTAGGATCCGTAGTCTGATTCTCGTATCAGTGACAATAAAGTTGTAGTAGTGAAGAAAGTGCGTAGTATTTCGATGTTTTTTAAATTGGTGCGTTTGTTATTCACATTTGTATTTGCATATCATACCTTAGGATTCAAAATATTTTCAGATTCATTATATGTATACTCATAAATAATAACCAAAATTAATGAATAAGAATAACTTTAAAGATTACAAAGAATTAGTTAATGATACTTAGGTTTGGTTTCATTATTTATATGAGAATATAACCCATTTTAAAAGCATATCACGCATTACTAACATGACCACCAACTAGCATAGATGCCAAAAGAGCGTTTTCGACAACTGGCAATTTTTGCACTCTCCTCTCAGGGGGCTCACCTTCTTTAAGTGGGTACGGGTGTCACAATCTCGAGGTACCCTAGTGATCTTTTCCTTTACTATCTTTGGTAAACACGGGTGTGTCACGACCCCGGGGGACCCCAATGATCTTTTTCTACTTTCGACCCTCCATCTTGTCATCCAATTTCTCCTTTTCTTCTTTTCCCGTCCAGACCACAGACCTATGAATGTTTGGCGCAGTATAGCCAAAACTGGCTCCTGCGCCATAAAACACCAAACTCATCATCATCGTCATCAATTTTTGCACACTATTAAGTTCCAGGCTTAATGACAGTACAATTGATGCATTATGATTATTAAGATCACACATTTCAAAAATTTGTAATAGTATCACAGATTGAATAGGGATACTTACCCTTTTTTGTGATTCTTTATACACAGTTATAATTAATAATTTACAGATTATTTTTTGCTATATTTATACTCTTAATATAACTGACAAATATAAAACAAAGAAACAAATGTGTTTTCTTGCTTTTTTCTAAAACTTCTACTACAAGTATTAAAACCGGTGTATCCCGGTATTAAGATTTAAAAAATACCGAACACCGGTATTAAACTTTTGGATACCAAATACCTTGGAAATCTGTACTCGTTCTACAATCCACCATATCATAAAGCCTATTTAAATATTTTATTTTAATTATTTATCCAACGCCTATTTGACGCCGTGCTTCCCAGTTCCGATTTACGACGTCATCAGTCGGATATTCATTGAGTCCAGTGCATTGGAGAAGGGTGTCGCCATCCATCCTTGCGTAACCTCAGAGCAGGCAGGTTTCGTTAGCAGCCAGGCCAAACCAAACTCCAGCTGACGGTTAGGCAGAAACGAGCATCAGCTTCGAGGTAAGATCTACAGTGGCTAGGGTTTCCTATGGCTTTCCAAGGCTCTTGGTTTTATGGGCAAGACAGTACTCTTGTCAATGTATGTCGATATAATGCTCTTTTTGCTCTTCTGGTGATCAAGAGGACTCTTGGTTGAGACGACTCGGTCCTCTGCTTGGCTTTTTGGCTCTCTGCTTGGCTTTCTCATTGCCGGGTCACCCAACATGACTTGGGACCCATTGTAAAACCACAGTGCAGCCATATGAAATGAACTCCGCAATTTTAATTCGTCACTGAATTGTGTTTACCTCTTCAGAACGGGGCGTTTTCGTAGGTAAGTCTAAATTAAGAAAAAAAAAGCATAAATAATAAAACTTCAGTCCTAAAATAGTAATTTTTGGTACCCCTTTAGATTACTACATAAATTGTCTGTTACATTAAAACTAGAATGTAATAACGTTTTTCCATTAATTTATATGAAATTGTATAAAAACATATCACTTTACATTGGGAAATAAATTTTGTAAGCGCTATTCAATTTTTTCCAAAATTTTCATTGACGAAGCATATTAATAAACTATCAAATTAATTAAAAAATATTATAAAGATTATTTACAAAAAGAAATAGCAAAACTAAAATGAAGACTGAGTGTGGAAAATCTTGAAGCATGGAGCAACACTTCTACATTGTAGGATTTGCAAGCATAAAATGTTTGTTACGTTTGTTTTTATTTGCACACGATTTGTGAGTATACACTTTGGCTTTTTTCACCCGTTTTGATCATATTAAGGTTAGAAAAATGCTTTCAAAACAATCAAATAATACTCTGAAGTCAAGGCTTTTGAAATAAAAAATAGAACGCGAAATATATCCGAAAGCAACAAAAATTGTAACAGAAAACTGACGCTAAAACTCTAAAACACTCCACACTGTTAAGAAAAAGAAAATAAAAAAGCATTGGGACTGTTATTAAAAATGCTAATGTTTTATATCAAGGAAAATTTTACGAGCTATTTGTTTACATTTCGATTACCCCTACCCCCCGACTCAGCTGATGTGCAAAATATCAAATCCAGGCAGAATATGAACTAACTGAATGTCAGGTTACTCTAGCTCCGTTGGATTTCAATATAATGGACATAGGGTGCCATTAAAAAACGTTCCAGCTAAAAGGTCAAATTTGCATCTCCCGGCCTACCACAGCTCCTTTGTAAAATGCACATTTGCACCGCCCGGCCATGAGATGCGTCCGAGAAGAATGCATAATTGCACTGCCCATTGCGAAGGGGTTAAGGCAGACAATTAGGAATGAGAATGTTTGTTAGAAGGCAGAAAATTAGAAGGTATTTTCCTTTCATGAAATAGAGTTCCCCTCACAAAGAGTTTTGCTGAAATCGACCCCTAAGCGAGGGGGGTTGCGACTAGTCAAAGAAAGTTTTATAAAAATTACGGAAATCAACTCCAGGGCGAGGCGAGGGATTTTGTAGGGAGTGTTGATAAACAAAATTCCCGTTTTTGAACTACTAGGACTATAATATTAGAATTTAGTTTGCATGTTTTCTTTGTTGAACAGAAATCCGTTAAGAATACTCTCAACGGGGTTACGGGACGTATTGATGATAAAAATTCCGTTTTAGCTTTATTAGATTTAGACTTGAAATATAGGACGCATGTTTATTTTACGGAGAGGAGATCCACTGAAAGTTTTAATATTCTTAATGCTTGATATCAATAATTTATATATATATATATATATATATATATATATATATTATGTAAACTGTATATATTTATGCAACATCGTGAAATACCCAGTGAAGCGGGTGGGTAACGGCTAGTACTTATATATAAAAAACTACATCGTCGACATACTACAGACTTTCTTTTATGCGGTTTAGAGAGACCACATACAAAAAGTCGCACTTAGAAAATACGTCAATTATTTACGAAATTTATGAGAAAGTACTTCCATAACAAACAAAAAAATAATTAAATTACACATGGACACATTTTAAATACATTTAATATCTCACTGGAAAAATGGAAAAGTTTTCACACAAAATGCACATACATAATTCACTGCTACTCATCGTAATCCAAAGCGCGCATCTTCCTGTGATGAATTAGTTCAAAATTCCTATCATCACATGAAGATACAATTTCAATTGATTTATTTTTTGATTCTATAAAATAAAGGATAAATTTTTGCGACGAAGTTTGGTTGGTCACACAGTTGCTTGTAAACGTCACGATAACTGGACATGCTTCATCAAAAATCTTTTTGGAATTTCAAACTCCTTTCGGAATCAGTATTTATTTTAAGAAAATGCATATAGAATTTATCGGAAAGCAGGATCCCTGTATGTACATATTATATCCACGCTCTCAAAAAATTCGTTTCTTGTTGTCCGTCTTCATAATCTACCAAATTATTGGTAATATTACTGTCGTTGAAAGTTTCGTCTTTAATCAAGCGTAGGATGCTAGCGTGTTGAGAGAAAGCAATTAAACGTGTGTATTTTTGGAGACTATTTATAATAAATGGAACAGAACTTCTTGAAGTGTATATATGTACATTAATAGAAAAGATTATAGTAGCGCGAAGGCCGTTGCAATTCATATACCGCATAAAAAAAAGTTTGCGCGCACAGAATAATAGATCGCACAAAATAAAATCACATAAAAAAAGACCACAAAAAACAGCCTTCTGACAACAGGTTCTACTGTATTTAGTTATTTTACACAAGGACCGTAATGTGTTTAATGCATTCTCCATTTAAAATTACCCGTATTAATTATTTTCATAAAATTATATTCTTGCAAAAGCTTTCAGTATGGATTTATTTATCTTAAGGAATTTGGAAACATACTTTACTGAATTGAAAGATTACTTTCAGATCTACTTCGCATTAAAATGAGTTTGACATAATTTTCCAATACGGAGAAATTTATTGCTCGTAAAATATTATCGGAAACAAATGTTTTAGACAGCTAATCTAAGTATTTATCCAGTTTAAAAATATATTTAGTCCGAGCCTTTTTTTAGTGCACTGAGGTGCTGTTCGCAGCTGTTTTACTTTGAATTATTTGTCGTCAGCATATAATTAATTTTTGAGCCGTGAAAGTGAGAAGCGTAATTATAATTTCAATAAAACTTCTGTTTAAGTAACTTATAAGTTCTTATTAAGCATGTTCATTTTTTGTGCAACGTGAAAAAGCAAGGTGTGTTTTTTAATAACTTTCGTTATCTTGCTTGCCAGTGCATTTTTAAAATAAATTGCGTACTTTTTTATTAATATGGTCATGTATATTTTCTTTTCTTACTATTTGTTTTACCATCTTCAACGTCAAATGAAAGTACTGCGTTTGGTAGAAATTCAAATAACTTTTTAATTCATCGTTTAAAGATATCACTATACTTAAAAAAATGTGAGAAAACAATTTCTTATTTGTAGAGTATAATTTTTCTATTTCTTTCAATTTTTTACACTGTTTACATGTTAAACATTGTCTTAAAATTAATTAAGAAATTCGCTTTTGGTTTTTATTTATCCTGTAAAAACTCTTAGAGTATTTTTTAAAAGCTTCCACACAATCCTGTAATAGATTATAAGAATATTTTTTTAATTATGATTTTGGCGCAAGGGCATCAAATTTAATACAATAAGGAGATTTTAGATTTTTAGCATGCATGTATTTAAAATTAAATTAGAGTAAAGTTAAAATAATTAATTAAAAGTATAGTTGAGTTTGTAAATGTAAAATAATTTGGGCTCTCACGAAATTCCAAATTATCGCTCTTTGAAAATACGAGAACGCAAATATTATAAATAGGACTTACACTGATGGAAAAGAAATCCCAACACCAAGAAGTTGTGAAGGATAAACGAAATTTGGTAGGCGTGTCTAAATAATGAGACGTAGACTCAAGTTTCGATCAAATAGCAAAAATGTGGTACTAATAGCGCCCCTATGAGCATGCAAAAAAAGCAAGTTTTGCTTTCAATATGTGCTGTTAAGCTTGTGAACTTTATTTATCGTTCAGATTTAATAAAGAGTACTGATGTGAGAGTTATAGATTAGAGACTACTTAGACTAGTTAGAGAGAGACAGACTTTAAGAAGACGAATATGCCATTATCAACATCTCACTCAGTTTGAATGAGGTCATCTAATAGGGTTAAGAAAAAATGGATATTTTTTCTACGTTATTGGGAAATGACCTGACAAGAATGCGTCCACCGTGCATGATTGTTGGAAGCAATGGTCACAAGAGAAGAAACTTCGTCAAAAAAAAGTTGGATTCCAGTTCGACAAGTGGCATTTTTGAGAGAGAAGACCATCGTTTTCGGTGAGCGACTTTGGTGCATTTTGCAGTTGGCAACACAGTAACATAAAGAATTGTAACGAATTGGTTACATCAAGAACAACTCTGAGTCAGACAAACTGCTACATTCATTCCCCCCTCAGGGTGCTCATCTTCTGTAGGACGGTACGGTTGTCACAATCCCGAGGTACCCTAGTGATGTTTCCCTTTTCCCAAGGGGTTTACTATCTTTGGTAAACACGGGTGTCACGACTCCAAGGTACCCCAGTGATCCTTCTCTATTTTCGACCCTCCATCTTGTCATCCAATTTCTTCTGTTCTTTTCTCGTCTAGACCACAGACCTATGAATGTTTGGCGCAGTATAGCCAAAACTGTCTCTAGCGCCATAAAACACCAAACTCAACTCAACTCAAGCTACATTCATTCCATTGATTCAAAACTACTGTGGTTTTCAATAATCTCTGGACCCATGTTTATACCAATGGATCTATGATTCAACGAGGTACGGGAGCCTGTGCAGGAGTCTATTGTGACCATTTTGCATTCTATAAGACAGTAGGAAGAGGCACTACCAATTTTTATGGTGATGTTATATTTATTGCTCTTCTTTTAACTTTAAGACAGAGTTTCTCAAACTGTGGGGTGCACCCCACAGTTTGAGAAATGCAGTCAAGTAACAAAATGCATCCTGGCATAATAGAAAATAAAATTAACATTTGCACTGATATATAACACTTATAGATGAATCAGTACTGCGCATTGTATTTTATAACTAATTAAACAATATTAAATTAAGAACAAGTTTAATAATTGTCAGTGACCCAATTGGCTTGTCATATAAAATTACATACAAAAATTAACACTCATCGTGATAATTTGTATGTTTTATAATTAATCCCTTAACTGCTGATTAAAAGTTACGCAATTCGCTCCCCAATGCCACCTCTTTCCACGTAGGTGAGCGTATATGATGCATGGGGGGAGGAGAAATAAATAAGGAAATCCTCTGAAATAAGTAAATTCACTGTCAAGGTTCATTTATTGCATTCCAAAGCCTTCGGAATAATTATATGGATGGCAGTGCACAGGAAAAATCGTACTTTAAAAAACGTATATATACGTCAGCAGCAATTAACGCTTTGATTGAGTGAGACGTTTATATACGCCGGTGGCACTTAAGAAAAAGTCGGGCTGCAGCTTTAGTTTCAAAGTTGTTTAATTTCTATATTATTCAATTCAGTACATTGTTATTTGTATGGAAGGGGGGGAGGGTGAT
>BMAV01016237.1:0-18469 GCA_019973955.1 Trichonephila inaurata madagascariensis | reverse complement strand
CACCCCTCCCCCTCCATACAATAACGATTATTATATTCAATAATACTATACTTTGACTCTAAACCCACAATACGAATTTAACCTCTTAAGTACCTTCGACGTATATAAACGTCTAGCTCAGCCAGTGTGTTAATTGCCCTCAGACGTATATATACGTCTTTCCGAAGTACTATTTTTTCTGTGCACTGCCATCCACAAAATTCTTCTGAAGGCTTTGGAAAGCAATAAAATGACCTTGACAGTGTTTGCAAAGGATTTACTTGTTTCAGATGATTTGATTATTTATACCTCTTCTACCCCACTCAATACACCACATTAGGGAAAGAATTGTGTAATTTTTAATTGGAATTTAAGGGGTTAATTATATATAAACCCCCGTACAAATTATATCCAGATAACTGAAAATGCTGGCATATAATTTTACATATGACAAATCCATGGGGTCACTGGTAATTATTAAATTTGTTCTTTAGTATTTTTAAATTAATTATAAAATAAATTGTGCAGTACTGATACATCTATAAGTGAATTATAGTGTAAATGAGTATTTCATTTTTTATTATGTCAGAATGTATTTGTTTACTTTTAGTAAGTTCATAATTTGTTTAAATAATCTTGTTTTCGACTTTCCAATATGCTAGCGCCCCCTCTTAGAATATCACGCCCCCTTGGGGGGCACGCCCCAAAGTACACTGACGTACGAGGTTCGTAACCAATAGTCTTCGAGTTACTTTATAGTTTGACGTTGATTTATAACTCTATCAATCCCACGACCAATATCCCCTCACGCGGCTCACCTTCTTTAGGTGAGTACTGGTGTCGCAATCCTGAGGTGCCCTAGTGATCTTTTCCTTTTCCCAAGGGGTTTACTGTCTTTGGTAAGCACGGATGTCACAACCCGGGATACTCTAGTGAATTTTCTCTATTTTCGACCCTCCTTCTTGTCATACACTTCGTCCTTTATTTCTTTTCCCGCCGAGACCACAGATGTATATTTCTCCAAATGGACATATTTCTTGTCCAAATAACACCTTTTTCCTTTATTTGTTTTATCGTTATCTGTTACCTTACGATCTTATCTGACATGGTGAAGGATATCCCCCACAAAAATTTGTTTGCTTTTATCATTGAAATACGACTTTCATACTTGATATTTGATGTTTTAATTTCTACCGAAACTGTCTTGTGTGTGTGATAATTTCTTTTACATATTTTATCAATTGTTTTAATCTTTCAACAAATGTTTGGCGCAGTATAGCCAGAATTGGCTCTTGCGCCACAAAAAACTCCAAACTCACTCACCCACGACCAATATACGGTAGACTAGTGGTTAAGGTCAAAGATTGATTGATTGAATATTAACGTGACACTGTTCGGCTACTCGAGGGCTTTTGGCGACGGACCACGTAATTTTGAACCATGGTCAAGTGACGTGGACGACACCTGAGCTGGCACCCCCTCTCATAACTACCACACCACACCAACGGGAGGACGTTTCAGCTCTCGACAGATTTAACGTGCTTCGCTGCCCTACACGGTGGGTCTCTAGTGGTACTGGGCTCGAACTCGTGACAAGGCAAGCCATGATCCGATACCTGTACCACTCGTCTACCACAGCCACGGTTAAGATCAAAGACTCGTGGTCGGTGCGTCATGAGATTGATCCTAGTACCGCTGAATACCCATCGTACCAAGAGGGCCTATACACATTAAATATGTCGTGGTTCAAACATCCTCCCAATGGTATGGTGTGGAAGGTAAGATAACGGGGTGCCAGCTCAAGTGTCGCCCCTATTACTTGGCCCTGCTTCGAAATTTTGAGGTTTCTCGCGAATAGCACTAACGCAGCTTGATAGTGACATTAATATACATACTCTTGATCACTGCACGACCGATAAAGGTGCATTCACACCAAAGCTGTAAGCGTCGATCGTTAAACGTCTAGCCATTCAGAGACTTCATTTCGCCCGAGACGAAGTCTCTCATTGGCTAGACGCTCAACGCTCGACACTGGCTGTCTTGGTGTGAATGCGGCTTAAAAGTCATGATTTTAAAATATTTTTGGATGACAAAGTTGACTCATCAACTGGCACCCCACTTCCCACAACCTGGCTACAGTGTCATAAGAATTTCAGCCTTCGTCCCCAAAATTGCTAATCGTTGATATTGGATATACCGGTTTTCAGAGATGCAGCCAGTTTTTACAAATTCAACAAAGATTGGATCAATACCCTGATTTCAACTTTAATAATTGGAATAATGTTCAAAAGTGCTTCAATAGAAGAGTGTTCTCCAGCTATTGACAATACTGAACGAAAATGATCTAAAATTTATTTTTGTCATTTAATTTTGGCCAAAATTTGTTACGTTTTTGGAGCAATTTAATGTCTTAAGAGCTAGTGTCCTGAAAATGGCGGGGCTCAGATGCATCATTATTATAACGCTTATTTTCATTTGTGAGCTGCGGAACTAATCAATTTACTCCAACCAATATTATTCCACTTATACTTTTTAAAGCCAATCAACTGACATTTCCTATTTGTATAATCTCCCATTCAAGACAGTAATTTATAAATGATTTGCAGCTGGTCACTCTACTTCAGATAGAAATGGAGGATCTTTTATAGATCCATATCCCTAAGACGTGAAGAAACGTTACTATACTTCACCTGTGTAATACGTTTCCGAGTTCAAATCGAGCTCCCAGATCGCAAAGCGATCCACAATCGCTTTGCGATCTGGGAGCTGGATTTGAACTCTGAAATCGTCTCCTTTTTTTTCTCTAAATGTTTGTCATTTATTACATGCACACCATCCTATTTCAAGAAAATAAACTGAATGGGTATCTGCTTGTATTTACCACTGCTCCTGAGTTTTGCCATTTGTTTTCATAAAGTAAGTACTATATATTTTTAAGTTGTAGAGAGAAAATCTAGATATTTGTTTATTTTACTAAAATTTGAGGTGTTAATAAAATTGTATTGTAAAACCCATCATGTATTCAAGCATACAGATGAGTGAGTCGCAAATAATATATATGGAATAAATAAAATAATTATTTAGAATTAATTCATCCTTTTTAAATGATTAAAAATAACAGAAGAAAACTATTTTTGATCGTTAAGCTTTTTTTATTAATGTTCTTGCATCGTGCTACATTGTCAACTTTTTGTTGCCAGATCGGAAAAACTAAAATTATAAAAAAAACAAAGATAATATATAAATAGAGCCGCAACAGGTAGCTGTGCACAGCATCCAATTAATTTTAGACTATTTTCTCGAGATTTGTTTTTCAGAAGAATTTTATTGTTTTAAAGAACATAGGTTTAAAGAATCATGATTATTAATTAACTTGTTTCACCGCTTGTTTTTTGAGGGGAAAGTATTTCTAAAATATTGTAGCTAGATTTTCAATGCTATAAAAATGGCATAAATAGAAGCGTTGGACATAATGTAATTTTAACTTTGTTGATGTATTTGATCTATCTGAAGTATTACAAACTGTAGGATAAGATATTTAAAGGAATTTTTTATATAAATTTGATTTAATTGATTATTCGGCAAAATTGGAATAAGCTAAAATTGACTAAAATATTACCAAATGTATCTTTCAAAACCTGCGTTTTTTAACATTAAAAGGCTTATTCCATAAATGCTAAAAATTTTATTGAATTTTACTTTATTGTTTAGAAATCCCTTTTTTTTCGTGTGTGTGAGAATCTTTTTCCAAAAACCCAGTTAAACAATATTTGTAAATTAACTGGTATATTACTAATTAAACAAAAAATTCTCCAGTTTTATTTCTTCATCAATGCTTGTATTTCCTCTTTCTAATGGTACAAACATCTAAAACAATGCCTTTTAGGATGCTTGTTGTGGATACTTTAAACAATATATTTGATCACAAACTGATGTTGGTCCTTTATTTCTTAAAAATAGAAAAACAATTGTACAGAATCGAATGAAGTTTTATTCCTTGAGCTTAACTACCTCTTCAGTAAAGAATCGGATTTTAGAATAAAGTTCAGAAATAAGGAAATATAATAAAGAGTGCATTATAATAGACGAAACAAAGTATAGAATATATGCTATATACCAGCGTTTCTCAAACTGTGGGGCGCGCCCCCTTCGGGGGGCGTAATAACTCTATGAGGGGGCGTGAGCATATTGAAAAGTCAAAAACAAAAGATTATTTAAAAAATTTACTGAAAATAAACAATACTTGGTTCAGTCCTAGGAGAGCCCACATCCTTGGCGCGAATTATTTTGGGTTGGCGATAATTGTGCCATCTTGGTAACCCTACTTCGATATACTAGATATGGTAAACCTATTTCTGGAAATCTCGTATTTTGTCGGCGGGCATTTTGAATTTCATTTTGTTTTGGGGAACCGGGCTGGAATGGTTGCGTGTGTGAAGGAATATATCTTAGAATTTTTTTTTACTTTGTTGAATGCGAAAGGTTGGAAAGAATTGATTGAAGAGTGCATGAAGGAAGGATTTATTGCTTAGAGTTATGAATATCCTAAATGTAACGATCGGCATGATGTAACACATGGTTGACAATAAAACGCTTTCTTCGAAATTGCACCAGCCACGCCGAAGGTATGATCGACCATTACCTCGCAGAATAAAAATGGAGGCGCTCACATGATCATTCACTTAACGATGAGACCTGCAAGATTTTTTAAAATCAGTCGTTACGCTGTACCCTCCACTCGGAAAAGATCAGCAGTAAGAAAATAAGTGCTGATTTTATATTTTTATCTTAACTGCTTAATTTCTGTATTGTTTACATATATTTTCATTATGCATCCACCTTATCTCTCTGTATTCACTTGCCGCCATTGTCGGTTTCGAATGGCGCCATCTCATTCTGGCTTGGCGCTTTTTCGTTTTGTCGCCAAGGGTGTGGGCTCTCCTAGGATTTTACCCTGTACCTGTACAATCTATTTTATTATTAATTTAACAATACTAAGTTAAGAACAAGTTTGATAATTATCAGTGACCCTCATGGGTTTGTATTAACACTTATCTTGATAATTTGTACGGTTTATAATTCCTTAACAGCCGATTAAAAGTTACGCGATTCGTTCTCCATTGCCAGTTTTCCCTGTAGACGAGCATATTCTGATGTTTTTTTAGGGGTAGGGGGAGAAGAAAGGGAATAAGTAAATCCTTTGAAATAAGTAAATCCTTCGCAAACACTGTCAAGGTACTTTTATTGCATTCCAAAGCCTTTGGAATAATTTTATGGATATCACTGCACAGAAAATATCATACTTCGGAAAGACGTATATATACGTCCAGAAAATTAATACTTTGACTGAGCGAGACGTTTATATACGTCGGTGGCACACAAGAGGTTAAAGTCATATTGGAGCTTTAGTGTCAAAGTATAGCATTATTGAACTCCATACATTGTTATTGTATGAAGGGGGGCGCGCTGAAAATGAAAATTGAATAGTGGGTCACGTATATTGAAAGTTTGAGAAGCACTGCTATATACTGAAATTACTAATTTTTAAGACATTTTATGATTACGCATTTATAACTTTGTGTTAACTCTGTTTGTATCGAATGTTTTGTGACTGTAAATATTAAACTGTTCAAGTTTTTTACTTTCAAATCAGAGTTGCGGATCGGTTATTAACATTGCACACCCAATACATTCCCGGGATCTGGTTTAACTCTAGTTTAGCACCATTAAGGTGGATACAATTGTCGAAGTGTAATTTTTACACCCAGTTTCCTCTCCAGAGATGGGCACTTGAGCTCTGACCATGCGTAAACGTACTTGGGAATTTAATTTTGCCGAGATGTCTCAAACCAAACAGGCACTCGAGGTGTCTTTTGTGCATGCCGCATAATCATACGACATGGTTGTTGTCAATTTTTTGTACCATGAAAATCTAGATTTTGGCGAATAAGACCAACGCTTAACCAACTATGCCATTTGGCAATTTATAAATGTTAATACAGTCGAACGTCATTTTATGAACCTATATTTTTAGAATCTCTATTTTTCAAACGTTCCTGGAACGGAGAACGGAAAAATATCGAAACGGGGAAGTAATGATTTTTGCACATGACAAAATGTTTCTGGATTTAGTGACGTCAGTAGAGATCAGACTTTATTCAAATTAATACTTGTAAGTCGTGAAACAAATTTCTTTAATACTTTGCTCTGCCATGTTAGCTACCGTGCAGATATTCACATTAAGCAACTTGCAACGTTTCTACTGAACTAAAATTTCGGAGTTCATTTTATATGGCTAGACCGTATCTCAAGTCATGTTGGGATCCCTAGTACAGAGATCCGAGGAAAAAGCAAAGCAGGGAACAGTCACTGTAATCGGAAGTCGCTTGACCCTAAGATCAAAGAGCATAACTACATACATTGACAAATGTATTGTCATGACGCATAAAAAAAAAGCCTTGGAGAGAAAGGAAACCCTGGACACTGTGGGTCATATCCCAAAGCACCTGGAGGAAGCGGAAACCGTTGCGCGTTTTTACCTAATCGCCAGGCATGACTTTTGGATGGATATACCTCCACTGGATACTAACGAGGCCTGCCCACTCTGTGGCAATGTCGGGTTAGACGGGGACCACCTATTCCAATACACTTGACTCGATGAATACCAGACTGACGATGTCGTCTGTCGGTACTAGGTGTCTCGGCATCAAATGGTCAAAGCCAATCGCAGGCGTTGGATAAATAAAATGACATTTCTACTGAAGTGGAAGTTGAGCCTAACTAATAAACTTAAATTTAATTTTTTTAAAAATTAATGCAAAATAAAGTCAAAAATAGAAATTTTATATTTAACTTCATGATCAAGTTTAAATCGCTTTATTTGTAGCAGGTATATAAATGTGTATTGCATAAATATGTATAGTTCAAAGTGTTGTAGTAAATACAGTGATGGAATAGTTAATTTCTAACTAGATTAAGATAAAACTTTCTCTAATAGCTTCACTATTGCTGCTTTTATTTCATTTAAAACAGAGGTCCATATTCGTGACTCTGCTCACAAATTGTTGGTCACGTAACGTAAAATTTAATGACTAAAAGTAAACGCGTGGTACTTCCGAATTATAGTTAACTTCACTAAATCAAAAGCACTTACAAATTCAAAAAGTGTGGCCAAATGCTGTTGTGTTCAAACACGAAAGGGAATGGCTCACACATTGGTTTGTATATAGTGTTAAATGTGTGTGTGGTGACGTCTTGATTTGACTAAATTGGTCAACGGTGTAACATGCAAGCTCAAAATAAACTACAAAAGAGCATTAAATATTATCTTAAATACTTAATATTACACTACTATTAAGACCATAAAATGTTGCTTTAAATAGTTTTAAAGCGTGCTTTTCACAATATTACATTACGACTAAATTTTTAAGCTATTTTTGCAAATTCTCGCCTTGTTTCACAAATCAAATTTAGTACTCATATTTTTTCGTATTAATTCAAGGACAATCATTAAGTTTTCTGAAAGTGCAATTGCAGTATCAAATGATTTGGATTTTTAAATTTGGAATATCCCATTATATTTAATATATCCCAGAAAGGAGAGTATGAAACAGTAGCTCAGTGCTTCTCAAACTTTCAATATTTTGTGATCCAATCTTCAACAATTTTCCTCGTGCCTTACCATCACACAATAACAATGTACTTAAGGGGACATGGTACGATTTACGCAAAAATTTTAAATTTAAGGATTTTCAAAATTTTTTAATGGCTCCTATGTGTGTATACAATGTAAAACGGATTTCGAGCCCAAAATTTCATAAAAAGCTAGCCATTTAATATTTTAAGGAAAAACTTAAATTGTGAAGTGATTTTAAAATGGTGCTCTCCTCCTACAAAAGTTGACGTACATTTATAAAATTTGATTTGCATGTACGTCAAACTATGTATAACAAAAGTTGGTATGGGTTTTGCGATAACATGATTGGTATTCGTACAATAATTTTTACGCGAACGCTTATTGAAAATTCCTTAAGCGTATACTTTCTGAATTCAAATATTTTTTAAAAAAATAAGTATTACTTTGACTCAAAAATGCGTAGCGACTTTTGTTACATGTACTATTAGCAATAAGTAAAAAAATTAAAAGCATTGGGTACAATAGAAAAAAAAGCCTTAGCATTTTAAATGAAGACAAACTAGTTATTTTACCTTTCTGAGATGAGTCAGTTTAAAGTTTTGATTTGCCATAGGGATGTGAATAAAAACGAACGTAAAATCTATCTTAACTCTGCGTTTTTAATTTTTCAGCTTTCAGATTTTCTGAGGTTATAGAAAAGTGTGCAAAGAATAATTTAAGCTCAAACTATGATTTTTTAGACCGATTTTTGTCATTTGAATCGTACTGTGTCACCTTAATGCAATAACAATGCGTACTTTGACGCTAAATTTACAAAATAGCCTTAATTATGAACCGTAAAAATTATAAAGATGAGTATTAAATTTTGCATGTTATTTCTAAATAGTAGCAAAGCCCTCGTGTAGCTGAACAGTGCGATGTTAATATTCAATCAATCAACTCTAAATAGTAGCAGGGGCGTAGCTACCGCAGTATCAATGATACGGGACCCTCAAGACACAGGGGCCCCAACATGTGCAACTGCAGTCCCACTAACAGGGTTTTCCGTATCTGGAAAAAGGTCACCAAAGGAATTTCGATACAGTTGCCACTCTCTCGGAACTAGTTACGCCAGTGAATAGTAGACATTTTAAGTTATTTTTAAGTAGAAACATGAGTATTTTCCTTTCAAATTTTGAAATTGGAATACATTTACAAATTTTTTAAAGGTATCAAGATACAAAAATGCTCTTAACTGCCGAAAAAATCTTCATTTATTTTAAGTAATGCGGCAAAATCAAAAGGGGCATTTTAGTATTAAATAATTCTTTGAATTGTGTGGGACGGGGTAGATCACGAATTTCTTGTACTTAATGTATCCGAACACATTGAAAATGACTAAATTCGATCAAGAGGAATAATTTTGTTTTATTGCATACAACTATCTTTCAGCTTTACAAAACATGCTTTGTTTCTACGCTCCCTAGAAACAAGGTTACAGTCAATTTTATAAAGATAGAAAAACCGGAAGTGGGCATTTTTAAATTGCTCAAAATCTAGCATGGAGAGTCTGATAACTCAATGTTATAAATTTATATTTCTAAAGCTTTTTGAACCAGATATTTACTTTTTATAGAAAGTACCAAAATATTTCTTATGGCATAAATACTGAGTAATGGCTTTTTATTGAAATAATGGTCTTGTAAAAAATGTGACATTTCTTATGTTTACTCGATCAGCTCTAAAATATGAATTCCAGTACATTTTCTAGATAAATGAATCCAACTTGTTTTAATACTTTTACTAATATAATACTTTTACTAATATAAACGAAATACTTTTCTGATTTGATGTTTTTCAAAATAATTGTTAAAATTTCATTTATAATTGTAAAATTTAGGTAATTTATTTAAATATTGCCAATTATATAAATATTTGTATTGGTATTAATTCCTAAAGAAACCATTTACAATGTTTAAGGCTACCTTCGGCTAATGCAGCGTTTCTCAAACTGTGGGGCGCGCCCCCTTGGGGAGCGCGAGCCTGTTGAAAAGTCGAAAACAAAAGGTAATTTAAATAGTTATTAACTTGTATCAGAAAGTATTTCGTTTACTTTTAATAACAAAATATAGAATACATATTTACACTGATGTAATACTCTTATAAATGTATCAGTACTGTACAATATATATTTTATTAATTTAACAATACCAAGTTAAGAACAAGTTTGATAATTATCAGTAATCCCATGGGCTTGTATTAACGCTTATCTTGATAGTTTGTACGATTTATAATTCCTTAACTGCCGATCAAAAGTTACACAATTCGTTCCCCAATGCCACAGTTTACCACGTAGACGAGCGTATTTTGATGTTTTTTGCAGGGGAGGAGGAAAGAAATATAAAGAAGCAAAAATCCTCTGAAATAAGCATCCTTCATAAACGCTGCTAAGGTCATTTTATTGCATTCCAAAGCCCTCGGAATAATTTTATGGATAGCAATGCTCAGAAAAGATCGTACTTCGGACAGACGTATATAGACATCCAGAAAATTACTGCTTTGGCTAAGTGAGACGTTTATACACATCGGGGGCACATAAGAGGTTAAAGTCGTATTGTCTTTAGTGTCAAAGTATAGTATTTTTGAATTGAATACATTGTTATTGTTTGGAGTGGGCGCGATGAAAATGATTGAATAGTGGGTCGCATATATTGAAAGTTTGAGAAGCACTGGGGTAATGTTTAACCCGCGGTCACTGGCGCCTGTTTTTGCTACCGTCGTTACTCGCGGGGTGTAGAGAACACCCCAAACTTTTAGCACGTGTATTTAATTATGAAAATAAAATTAAGTCATTATGATACATATTTATAAAGTACAAGATGTTTTTGTATTATACAAATAAAATTAAATTTATTGCATACAAATGAGACTAACACATTAATTTAAACTAAACATACAAAATTTTCATTTTAAAACACAATTTTATATTTTTTCATAAACCAATAAAATGTATATACCAGTAATAAATATACTTTATAAAATTAATGAGGCAATGATTAAAATATCATTTTTCTACTATCTACTATCATTTTCCAAACATTCAGAGCAGACTGTATACAAATGCTCAACTTCTCGCGGGAGTTCTCAGCCCCCCAGATAAATTTTTGAAGGTCATTGCATTCCAATCGTTCGAGAAAGAGGGATTGAATCAGGCTTGAAGGTTCAATGACCTAAAATGTGCAGCTACAGAAAAAATCGAGGTTCTGCACATTCTTTTTAGAATCCTGTGAGGACTTGTTGCTGGGGTGTACAGAACACCGCGCGCGAGTGATCGCGGGTTAAGAATAGGGGCTGAGTTCGGAATATTTTTTCTGATATAAAAGTACTCACAAACATTAATGTTATATTCAGGCTACATTATCCTGTAGAGAATCACTTATTTTATCATATTTCTCGTTTTTATCGGAGTTGAAACATTCTTTCTTTTATAAAATGTGTTTTGTATTTTTCCTATACTGTAATACTAAATGAGCTATCCCTTCAAATGTTAAAAGGAGAAACTAATTACTTATGAAATATTCTGAAATTCTGAAAACACTATAATAAACACTTGCATGAGTTATATAATGTCACAAATTTTTACAAAAATTGAGGCATTTTTCTGTCCGAAAATGTGCTCCGCGTCAAGTTCACGCTCTCGTTCAAATAACGAAAACGTTCTTAAATTTGTTATTTCGTTAGAAAGTACTCTGAATCTGTTCGATACTCTTTAAAACAAGAGTTTCGTATAATGCAAGATTCTAGTAATTATGAAACTTGTCTTTTAAAATTGTTAAATTGACAAATACGTTTATTATTTTATCAGTTTAAATATGCGTTTTATTTTGTGCTTATGTGTTTCGTTTGCTTCCTTTCAATTCATTAATTTTAAATCTATTTTCAACCTTTCGATATACCGATGCCTCCCACGTAGGATTATCACGCCCCCTATGGAGGCGCTTCTTGCAGTACGAGAACCGTAGCACTTTCGAGCGGCATGGATTCTGTCTGCCCTAAGTCTCAAAACTGACAGATTCAAACGCCAAACTAAGCGTTTGTTCATCAAAGTGGCTGCAAGTATTCACCGGATATACATGTCTAGAAGGCTTCAAATCCGTTCATTTATGCGGTGATCTTTGCAGCAGTGGTTCTTAAAGGTGGTTCTCGAACCCCGGGAGTCTTCTTTGCCGGCTGCTAGAAAGGCACCAATCACTCGTAAAACTCAAACTCTGAAAGGCCTGATGTTAGAATTTAAAGATACGCATTCTTAAATTAGATTAAATTGCCCCAATGTAAAAATATGCCTTTAAGGTGTGACTACCTTCGGAGCACTTTTTTTAAATATATAAATTCTCAACGAAATAAACACTTTAGTTGAAATGGGGCATAAAACTATAGGAATTCAAGTACAATTTCTACAAAATTAAAGATAATTTTGGATACATTGTGAGTTTTTAGTGAAAAATTGCTGTTACTGTAAGGCTTGTATTGAAGATTCTAATATATTTGAGTAATATTTATACAGTACATAAATAACATTTATAATTGGAACTTATAAGATTTGTAATAGAAAGTTTTGAAATGTCTTTTTTTTATGCAAGAACTCAATTTTTTTACAAGAAACTAATGTTATTTTCTCACAAAGTGCAAAAAAATACATAAATAAGTACACTGAGATTGGATAATAGTCTAGACTGCAGATAAAACTAAATGCTTTTTCTAAAAATGTCAATTCAATATCTTAAAGAAAACCTTTAGTGAACTTTACCGTTAAGCAAGAAATCGAAAAACTTGTTTTCTCAGAAAATGCATTTAAAGATTTAATTCAGTATAAAAAAAATTTTCTACTAACCGTACATTTTTTAAATTCACCATATTTATAGGTCAAGACCTCTTTAGCTTAATGTTTAACTAATTTAGACTTTTTTGTAAACGTTTGATGTTTTCTGGAGTTTTATAGACTGTAGCAATTGTCGCTTTTAGTGAAATTTTGATGAAAAATTGCAGTTACACAAAATTCTAATAAATGTATTCAAATAATATTTATACAGTACCTGTATTACATCTGTATATATGTTAGAAAACAAAAGATTTGTAATACTTTTAAAAGTTTTTAAATATGCCAAATTTTATGCAAAAAACACTATTTTCTAAAATTTATTTTTTTCTTAAAAACAATAAACTGCATAAATATATAGAGATTAGATTGATTCAAAACAGATATAGAACTAAATAAAGCAGGTTTTGTGAAAATTTCAGTTCTATATCTTAAAAATATTTTCTGTAGGGATCTATTTCCGGTTTACTAATTATGCTATAACTTTGATTCTAGATGTCGTAGAAAAAAGAATAGTTTTGGAATCTTAAATGTATGGGCTATAAAACAAAATCATAAAAGGAATTTCGAAAATATTCACCAAAACGGTGAATTTTGGGTAGTCGCATACCTTAACCCGCGATCACTCGCGCGGGGTGTTCTGTACACCCCAGCAACAAGAAAAGCCTCCTAGGATACTAAACAGAATGCGCAGAACCACTATTTTTTCTGTAGCCGCACATTTTAGGTCATTGAATCTTCAGGCCTGATGTAATCAATCTCGCTAGGACGATTGGAATGGAACTACCTTCAAAAGTTTATTTGGGGTGCTGAGAACACCCCGCGAGTGATTGAGTTATATTTTCGTACTCGAAGCATCTAAAATAGAGTACATTTTACTCTTTCCGTTTACATTTTTTTCTTCAAATATATTAATATGCATACATATTTTATTTAAAATTTCAATAATTGTAGCATAAAAAAATTCTATAAAATAATTGTAAAAAATTTTTTAAAGCATTTTCCAGAAACTATGACAAGAACTTCATAGGAAAGGGAGAAACAGCGATTTCGTCTTTAAGATACTGTATCAATAGATTATCAAGATGAACTAAATGAATTCGATGACTGCGTAATTTCAGAACCAAACTTGAAATTGTAAATTTTTATAATGCAGGTGGTGTTGATATCACTGATGAAATGTGCAGTATTTATGATGTATCGCGAATATGTTACCGTTGGTCATTGCGAATATTTTATCTACTTAATACTGCAGGAATCAATGAATCATTCAGTTCTTCCAGAAAAGAAAATGAGACGTTCAAGGTTATTAGAGAAGATTAGAATGGATCATGTGCAGCCACAGAGGAATACGAGAACGGAACTCCCAAACCTTAACAAAATAATCAAAAGAAGCTTTACTGACACAGAAGATATTAAATGTAAAAAACTACGGGTTAAAGATGTAAAAACTACTTTTCTTTGTCTTCAATGTAAGAAATGTGCTTAAAGCATATGTGTGTGTGTGTGAATAGTCTCCTCTAAATGTTTGAAAAATAATTAAAATTTTATTTTTCTACTTGTTACAATCCTTATCATTAATTATAAAGGTAAATTATTACTGGTATATACGTTTTACTTGTAGTTTATGCAAAAATATAATATTGTGTACTTCAAAATGAAAATTTTGTAGATTTACTTTAAATTAATGTTAGTCTCATTTGTATGCAATAAATTTAATTTTATTTGTACAACACAAAACATCTTGTACTTCATAAATATATATCATAATTGACTTAAAAAAAATTTCATATTTAAATACACGTGTTAAAGTTTGGGGTGTTCTCTACACCCCGCGAGTGACCGCGGTTTAAATTTGTAATATATTCATATGTACTACTACATTTGATGTTTTCTTGAAGGGAGAAAAGTGTCAAGTCGGTACAAGTAGCAGAGGCACTAGTACCTTTAAATATCTCTCGGTCATGTGTTGTGAGGGGTCTTCAAAAATCTGTAGGTGGGGGTGACCCCGACAGAATAATGCATAACTGATTTACAGTGTCAACGGAATTGTCCAGGCTAAATTCATTAGCGATACATAATTTAACCGTATTCTCTGAAATCTCGATATAATTTTCAAATGGCATTCTGTTTAGAACGGGGGTGGGGAGACTTTTCCAGGGTACAGGCTACTTCTAATATTTTCAAAGTGTGGCGGTTCACCCAGTGTTAGGAGCGCACTCGAGGGAGGGGAAGGTCCACGGGCCCGGACCCTCCTTTACAGCCTTTGATTTTTTTTCCTATTCATTATAATCCCATGCATATAGTACGTAAAGTGTAATTAAGTATTTGTTATTAGTAATTTTTTAATGCTAATTATTCGGTAATTTTTTGTAAAGGAAAAGGTTATTATTATAACTTAATAAATGCGAAATATGTACTTACCAACAGAACTAAGATAAACACCACTTTTAAAATCGCGTTTAAAGGAAAACGCGCAAGATATAAACTTTATAATAATGACCCCAAATATAACTTTTTCAAATGATGCATTTATTACGAAACAATTGAAAATACCTTAAACATTTTTATATAAAGCTTTCATTGTTATAGTCAGTAGAAGACTTAGTCTGAGTACAGTCGGCCAATCTTGAATTTTCCGTATATAATTACTAACTGCTAAAATCTTCAGGCGGTCGCCTCCAAATGTCTTGGCGGTCCACCAGTAGATCGCGATCGACGCAATGCCCTCTCCGGGTTTAGAGAGTAACTATAATTTCGGTAATAGAGAGTATTTCCTAACAATCTGTGCAAATGGGTGTAGTGAACACGTACACTTTTATCGAAAAACAACCAAATGTTCTTGAAGTACTTTATTGAAAATTTTTATTTCCAATGGGGCTGGCTTCGGATTGGTTGTTACCATTGCATACCCAGTACATTCTCCGTGAGCTTGTATCTTTTTAGAGTGGTCACCACAAATAATTCTGACGCCCAGTTTTCTCCCCAGAGGTAGGCACCCGACCTCTGACGATGAGAAACCGTAAGTAGGAATTAAATTTTGCCGAGAGCATCAAAGCCAAACATGCTCCCAAGGAATTTTTTACATACCGCATAATCATGCGGCATGGAAACTGTTTTGTGCATGAGGAAAGTCCAGGCTTGGGCTGAGGCCGAATCCGTAACCTTATGCCTACAGGGCCAGCGACAAAATCAACTTCGCCTAACAAAATCCTCTTCTGGGTATATTTGTAGTCATTTTTTATTTCGCTCAAAATTGTTTAGTCTTCCAATTGCTGAGTTTCTAGATATGGATATAATATTCGAAACACATATTTAAAGTGCAATTAATGAGAATAATGGAATAATCTGTAGACATTGGTCTTTTTTTCCTACTGGTTTTAGGACCTTGAATAAGTTCTCACTGTTTCCTAATAAGACATTACCAGGAGAACGTAAATGTAATTTCGGAAGGTAACGCATCTGCAGAGAAATGCTGTCCATAACCTTGAACTTCAGTGTATGTTAATACGCCATAGTGCAAGCCCTTTTTATTTGCTTCTAGACATTCAGAACCAATAAAGTCTTTGCGAAAAGTTTTATTGCACAGATTTTAAAAATTCTGTAGCTGAAGCGCACTGGATTCATGTTGAGACTTACGATGACAATGCTGATTAGAAAATTACTTACAAAAACTATTTTTGAAGCGTAAATACCAATGATTTTTAACTCGAGGGTAAAGAAAACTCCGGTTCTTCAAAAACAAAAGTATTGGAGGAATTTCTTGTTCGAAACTCGGTATTGGGGACGCTCGCTGCAATGGGGTTTTCAAAGGATAAAAAACGTTAGAAATGATCCAAACATTGGGTGATGTATGAGTTGAAAAACCTCTACTTCTATTGGAGTTTTCTCGCGTATGCGCTACTATTTCAACGGCAGAAATGAATTTTGCACCTGTCGCTGGATGTCACTGGGTACATGGCTCGCAAAGCGAGCCCCCAACCCATATCATAGGAGTTAACGGTGCCTGGAGAAGTAGTTTTCTTGGTGGTAGGAAACGGTCTGATAGGTCGTTGGTACGTGGAGGGAGGGCGTGGCTACGAAGCACTTGGAGAAACAAATTTTGAGTTGGAAAAGTCCTTCCTTGAATGGTAGAGAGCTTGTCTTGTAATTGGTTGAGGGGCCAGAGTGATCTGGCTCTAGATTGGCTGCCCTGAAGTTAGTGAGAGAATAATTGAATGGGAAGATTGCCTGTGTGGGTATATCGATTAATTAAAGAAGTAAGCAAAATGTAATTTTAAAAATTTTTTAAGTAATATTAAATTTAGAAGGTCATTTGCCAATAGGCAAATGAAGACATTTTAATGTTACGGCGGATTGTAGGAGTCGAGGAGAATTCTCCTTGGCCTTTTAGTGTTGTCTTGAGGTACATAAGTTTCCAGATTTAGAATGTGACAATTATTAGTAAGTGGTAAAGAATCAAAAATTTAGTTGCTAGTTTCTTAATAAAATTTTTAAAAGTCGGAATTTTAAGAGCTTTGTATATATCTGAATTTCTCATGTACACATTTGCATTAACAATCATACGAATAGTTTTATTTTGGGGAATTTCAAGCATTTTTATTTCAGTATTAGCGGCATATCCCCACAGGACAACCGTAACTCATAATGGGCCGCAAAACGGCTGTGTAGAGAAGTACTTTATTTTCAGTAGTCATTATGGAATTCCGGCAAATTAAGGGGTATATTAATCTTGGAGCATTCCGGAATTTCCCGCACATATGTTTCCAAGTGAGTTTGTTATCCAGTAAAAGTCCTAAGTAAACTGTGTTTTGAGACCATTGTAGTGGTGTGGAGTATAGCAGTGTTTCTCAAACTTTCAATACTGGCGCCCCCCTTTTCAATCACAATTTTTATCGCGCCCCCCTTATACATTAATAAATTACTGAATGCAATAATGCCCTTTGACGCTAAAGCTACAATACACGATCTTAATTATATAAACCGTACAAATTAATAACATAAGTATTAAATTTTGTATGTTACGTTTAAGCAAAAAAATTAAGTAATAGGATAAAATTATGTTATTTTTCCTTTCTCTATTTTTAAATTGGAACATATTGCAAAATGCGGTGGCTGCTTAGAAGACAAAATATAGATATCAGCTAAATATAGAAAAAGAACTCAGAGGGTCAATTTCTAAAAAACTTTGCTGTGCAAGACAAGCCCATGGAAGTTGCTAATACTTATTAAACTTATCTTATTAATACTGAATTAAGAATAAGTATTAAATTTTTTATATATGTTACTCTTAAGTAATATATATTTTAAGTAAATTACTTTTAAGTAATAGGTTAATTATTTTATTTTTCTCTAATTTTTAAATTGAAACATATTGAGAAATAATATTTAAAGATTTATTTCTTTCAAGATCCATTTTTAAAATACAAATATCATTAAAAAAATAGACTAATCTATGTTGTCTATCATATCCATTACATCTGGCATCCTCGCGAACGTACATGAGAGTCTAGGCAACCTAACAGACGTCTGCACAAAACATGTAAAAATGCTGTACTTCGTACAATTCTAGTCAGTCTTGGCCAAATCTCTCTTGAATGTGCATTTCATAATTCACGCTTTAATTATAATTCACAGTATTAAGTATTTACGGCAGTGGAGTAAAACAAAATCATAGATATATTTTTAAATCATAGCGAGCATTCGACGATAATAAAGCATCAACAAGTACACAGACGAGGGCAAATTGATAGCAAGTTACGAATGGGTTAGGGATCCATTTCAAAATACTTCAGAAGGGCTCAACTGCCGAAAAAGAGATCTTCATAGATTTCACATCCAGTGACGAAATTAAAGGGCAATTTTGTAATAAATCACTCTTTGAAATCTGGATAGAGGTGGATGCTGAATTTCCTGCACTGAAAACAAAAGCTTTTCGTATACTATTATCATTTTTAACAGCATACCTTTGTGAATCCGGATTTTCTGCGATGGCTACT
>BMAV01016236.1:265518-288881 GCA_019973955.1 Trichonephila inaurata madagascariensis | reverse complement strand
ATATATATATATATATATATATATATATATATATATATGTTTTAAATATTTATTATGACGACACACAAACAATTAAATAAAAATTGAAAACTACTATTTTGTGGGTAAGCACAAAATACACTCACTTTTCCAAAAGTTAAGCACGAAGATGTAAAATGTAAAAATATCAACAAATATTGCTTTGATTGACACAAAATTTGGCAGTAAAGTAGCATATACATTTATACATAAAACAAAATCAATAATTATTTACAGAAATGAAAACAATATTAAATTTTTGTAAGTTATCAGATAATGTCGTACTGGAGAATTTAACAGAATTATGTATAAAGTGAAAATAAACAGCATAAAATGAAAAAAAAAGGATATTAATAGGGTATGTGATCCCACCTCATCTGTATGCAAAGTTTACACCTTCTGACCATGTTTTCAATTAGGTTGTCAACCACCGCAGAATTAAGCAATCGCCATTCTTTTTGTAGAGCAGTTTCCAGCTCAATAAGAGGGGCTGGAGGTGGGAAACGTGAAGGTACAGCACGGCCGAGAGCATCCCAAAGATTCTCAATGCGATTAAGGTCGGGCGAATATGCTGGCCACACCATACGCGCAATCCCTTCACTCTCCAGGTTGTCATCGGCGATGTCAGCTCTATGGGGACGTGCGTTATCGTCCATTAAAACAAAAGTACCGCAAACTGCTGCAGCGTACAATCTCCCAATGAGTTCTAGGACTTCAACTCGATAGCGGACAGCCGTCACAGAACCCCGTTTAAAGATGTGCAGGTCGGTGCGATATCCTAATGATATCCCTGCCCACACCATAATGCTTCCGCCTCGGAATGTGTGATGTTGGGTGATGTTTTGGGGCTGATTGCGTGTTCCTTGTTTATGCCATATCCTTATATTCTTGTCATCTTGCTCCAGAGAAAATCTTGACTCATCAGTAAACATGGCATTGCCCCAGTTAGACACAGTCATATTGACATGTTCCCAGCACCACTTTAATCGTGCCCCTCTTGATTGGACGGATAGAGGAACACAAACTCGAGGTAACCGGGCATACAGTCCATTCATATGTAATCTTCGGCGTACAGTAGCTGCAGATATAGCCTTACCTCTATGCTGTAACCATAGATGTCACACGTGTGAAGGTCGCTCTGCGATTCCGCTTGGCTACAATAGCAATATATCGATCTTCCGGGGTAGTTGTAACCCTTGGACGACCACCTACGGGCCTTCGGACAACTGTCTGTGTGGTTTGGAATTGTTTCCATAAACGTGAAATTACAAAATGATGAACGCCGAAGAAAAGCGCAACATCTGTGATCGACTGTCCTGCTTCAATGCGCCCCACAGCCCGCCAGCGCTCAGAATCTTCCAATCGTTTTCTGGAAGTCATAGAAACACGTACGTCTTGAAAACAAATTGTACGAAAGTTTTAAACACCTTCTATCAGCACTTACAATCAACTTCTGTAACCCTTCATAAAGCTGGCTTCTTATACAACTGCCCTTTTTGCATATTTCTTGACATGAAAGCATGATTGGCTGTTACCTAACATACTTGCATACTTCCATCTACCTCTGCAGTGAATCGCATCCCCTTCAATTCTGATTGGCTTCCAGAAATTAGCATTTTCCTCTCCGTGCTTAACTTTTGGAAGTGAGTATATATATATATTTATATTGGTTTTAAATATTTATTATGACGACACACAAACAATTAAATATAAATTGAAAACTACTATTTTGTGGGTGGGCACAAAATAGTAGCAAATACAAGCCCACCGACTCCGGGGATTCCGTTATCGGCCAAAGTTGTTTACAGCCTGATTGATGCCCCCCCCCCCCATCGGTTACGGAAGGTTCACACATATTTCCCTTTAGGGATTACTAAGAAGCAAACCACCACATATATAGTTAAAATATTATTATTATAGAAGATATTTTCACATACAAGAGAATATTTTGAAAATATTTCATTATTCTTTCCTATTTTGCAAAAACAAAAAATTCATTTAGGTACGATTTCTTGCAATAGTATTTTTATAACAATTTTATGTGTATATTCTACTTGAAATGACACTATATATTACAAAAATATCCATTTATACCATTTTTCAAAATCACATTTTCTGACGTAGTCAGTAAACAAGAAGGCTTTATGCTCGGCATTAGATAACGTAATCAATAAAAAAGAATAGTACAGTCTTACAATGAAATGAAATACCTAGAGCAGTGCTTCTCAAAGTTTTAATATTCGCGACCCAATATTCAATCATAATTTTCATCGCACCCCCTCTCATATAATAACAATGTATTGAATTCAATAATACTATATTTTGATGCTAAAACTACGATACGACTTTAACCTCTTAAGTGCCACCGGCGTATATAAACGTCTCACTCAAGTTCGCTAATTGCACCGGACGTATATATACATCTTTTCGAAGTACGATCTTTTCTGTGCACTTTTATCCATAAAATTATTCCGAAAGCTTTGGAATTGAATAAAAGGACCTTGACAGTGTTTGCGTTGAATTTACTCATTTTAGAGGCTCTTTTTTATTGCTTTTATTTATTCCTTTTCTCCCCGTAACTTTTAATCTGAAGTTTTTTTTAAGGGATTTATTATAAACCGTACAAATTATTAAGATAAGTGTTAATTTTTGTTTATAATTTTATATATGACAATCCGATAGGTCACTGGTAATTGTTAAACTTGTTCTTAACTTAGTATTGGAAAATTAATTATAAAATACATTGTGTAGCACACTGATATATTTATAAGTGCAATACTCGTTGTAAATGTGTATTTTATTTATTATATCAGAATGTATTTTGTTTGCTTACTTTTAGTAAATTAATAATTTTTTAAAAATAATCTTTTGTTTTTGACTTTTCAATAAACTCGCGCCCCCCTTGTAGAGTTGTCACGCCCCCCAAGGGGGTGCGCCCAACAGTTTGAGAAACGCTGACCTAGAGAACGCCTAGTATGATATAATATTGATATGTAGGAGCACTGAATGTGAT
Source organism: Trichonephila inaurata madagascariensis (assembly GCA_019973955.1). Lineage (NCBI taxonomy): Eukaryota > Metazoa > Arthropoda > Arachnida > Araneae > Nephilidae > Trichonephila > Trichonephila inaurata. The sequence continues at coordinate 285,850 of BMAV01016236.1, read as the reverse complement.
GAATTAAATGTACATGACGAAACTAACAATATAAAAAAGAAAATTGTTAGCATAGTTTAATACGATTATTTAAATAAAAAGGATTTCAAAATAATAAATGTAATTTCTCATCCATTTAAAAGAACCATTTTTACCGTTACTTCTGGTTTTTTTTAAAAAATTACTCGCATTGTTTTAAACCTTGTATTTGCTATCTGAAAATATGGATGCAAGTCATGGTAAGAAATCAACATATGAAAAAAAAATCGCTCTTTTTATTTAATGTATGTGTTTTCATTGATTTAGTTGGTAAAGAACACTGGGGAAGGTAAACTAAAGGTAAGTCAAAAAGACATTATAACTCATGATTTTCTCTGTAACAATTCAAGACGTCAGTTCTTGGTCAGCTGGAGCTGTTGCAAGTAGAATCCATATGATATTAAAGTACATGCATGGAAAATATACACATTTGAATACTTTTTTTTTTGATGTTTCTGATACATAAAATGTATATTTATTTCCTTTCTTATCATTTAAAGTTAATAACAAAGAAGAGAGAAAGCCTGGAATACCGGGAGTACGAAAAGTATGAATGCACTTTCAAATACCAATGTAAAAAAAAGACATTCACAATCGGGGTGGTTTTTGTTTTGGTTTTTTTTTTTTTTTACCTGTAAAAAAGCATTTATATTTTTTACAATGCTTTATTGCATGATTTAAATGTGCGCATCGTGAGATATGGTTAATACGTCGAGATTTCTAGCTACGATCTACGAAGTACTATAAGATCAAAAATCTGAATGGCCATTGCCACTCGACTTTCCATTTTATCAGTGTCACTATTTGAAGATTGTAAACAATGTTGTTAAGGTATTCGACTACGTTCGGAACCGTGATTTTGCAAAAACGTGTAAATGGATATTATTTATGATATTTAGTGTCACTTAGATTAGAATACATGTATAAAATTGTTTTAAGGGCATTATGACAAAAAAAAATTATTTAAATACAATATTTTGGCAAAAAATTAACTTAGAATAAGCATTTTTCCAAATGTTCTCCTTTTGTAAAAAATGCTTCTATTGTATTAATATTTTGTCTGTATTCAGCTTAGACCTCTCTACAGAGGCTCAACTAGAATTTTTGAAACGCATAACTTGGAAGTCGGTTTATCCATGTTTTACGAAAACTGAAGGGAAAAATTTTAAGAAAATATGCCGATAATTATTTCAAATGGTTGTAACTCTGAAAATAATGTGAAGTTTTCAAAAATCGTAGTTGAGCCTCTGTACAGTGGTCTGAGCTACATATACAGTCAAAATATTAATACAATAGAAGCATTTTTTACAAAAGGAGAACATTTTGAAAAAAGGTTATTCTAAGTTCATTTTTTGCCAAAATATTGTATTTAAATAATTTTTTTTGTCATAATATCTCCTTAAAAATTTTTTATACATGTATTCTAATCTAAGTGACACTAAATATCATGAAAATTATACATTTATGCGCTTTTTTAAAATCATGGTTCCCCGAACGTAGTCGGATACCTTAAGTATCTTTCAAACATTAAGTCCAATAATCGCCTGGGTGGCCTCGTTTTTGACCTTCCTCTTTCAAATCATCACCAGGGAAATATTTTGTTCCTTCCACATTCCAGTGTGGTGGCGTCTCATGTACGCTGCACATGTGTTGCTGATTTAAATTCGACAGACCATTCTAAAACTTGTGCTTCTTCTCGAGGTGAAACCCTTTCGAATCGTAAATGTTGTAAAACTCAGATTTTGCGCTATCTACCTCTCATTTCGTCAAACAGAAATCTTAATCATCTTTTTCATGGAACTTGAAAGACCATGAGAATCTTTGTTTATTTTTAAATAATTTTTGAATGAGTGAGTTTTTTTTTTATATATTAACGTCACACTATTCAGCTACACGAGGGCTTTTGGTGACGGACTACGTAGTTTTTAACCATGGTCAAGTGACGTGGACGACACCTGAGCTGGCACCACCTCTCCTAACTACCACACCAACGGGAGGACGTTTAGGCTCTCGACAGATTTAACGTGCATCGGATCTTTAGTGGTACTGGGCTCGAACTCGTGACAAGTCCAGCCACGATCCAATACCTTGACCACTGGGCTATTCCGGCCCAAATAATTTTTGGAAGTGTAGCTATACTTTACAGACAGCCTATGTAGTCTTGAATTTTTATAATTTTTTTTATCCTCTTTATAGTTTATAATAGGATTCCTTTAACAATCTTATAAATAGATGCTTGTTTTCTTTTTTGTAAAATCTTTCTTTATTTTCAGCGCAATGTGCTAATTATATCATTTTTTTTTGTTATTAGCTGCTATTTGTTATGAGCCAATGAAGCAAGGAGGTCCATGTTTAGCACGCTTTAAGAGGTTCTATTATGATCCTCATTATAAGACGTGCCGACTATTCATTTATAACGGATGTAATGGAAATAATAACAGATTTACCTCAAAACAAGAATGTCTGTCAAAATGTGGTAAAGAAGATTCGGATTCGAAAGAAACAGAATGTATGTACTTAACGCAATTTTTGTAATTAATAAGGGAATTTATTACAGGGGTTTCTTTAAAAAAATGCAATATTTATACAAGATTTATTTAACATACATTGTGCACACTGCTGTTCAGCACATGTTTCTAACTTGTAGAACTGTACCTAAAAATAGAACAGCAATCGAAATGTGTTGCATAATGGTCTTCGTTTTTGTAAAAACCGAAGTAATAATATTTATATTACGTTATCAATGCATGTACAATAAGAGTAAATTTTTAATTACCAATATCACAGTTAGAGTAATTGAATTATTTTAAAATATTATATTCATGTTAAAAAAATATTTTTCGAATCTCTCAAAATTTGTAAGAAATATTATTTTAAAAAAATTCAGATTCAAGAACATTAAGCAAAACAAATTTCTATACTGTATTTATATATATAATGAATGGTTTAAAAAAATCAGTTTTTGAAAAAGGAATGTCTACTTAGAAATCGTTACAAGACTCATAACAATTGTAATAGATTGAACAGTTCATTGTTTTCGTCCATAAATTGATCCAAAAAATTATTTACAGATGATATTTCCAACTCCAAGTTTAATTTTTTTTTTAAATTTAATACACGGACAATGGCTAATAATTTTAAAAATGTAATAATCAAATTAAACGTAAAACCGATTGTATTGCAGTCTCGATTATCCACAATGAACAGAAATATATCACTTCATGACTAGGTAGAAACATTAAAAAATTTAAGCGAACATTTTTCTGAAAATAAACCAGATCCAAGGATTGTTGGAAGATACTGCATTACATTTTTTAAAGGAAAATAATCCTTGATTTAGATTAAAAAAGTTCATCAGATATTCTAAAAATTATCGTTTATCAGTACGTTCGGAACCGTGATTTTGCAAAAGCGTATATATAAATGGATAATATTTATATTTAGTGTCACTGAGATTAGAAAATGTATATAAAATTGTTTTAATAATAGTATTACAATAAAAAAATTATTTAAGTACAATATTTTGACAAAAAATGAACATAGAATGACCAACTTTCAAAATATTCTCCTTTTGTGAAAAATGCTTCTATTATAATAATATTTTGCCTGTATATACCTCAAACCTCTGTACAGAGGCTCAACAAGATTTTTTGAAATATATAACTTAGAAGTGGGTTTATCCATGTTTTACGACAACAGAGGGGAGAAATTTTAAGAAAAAAAACGCCGATAATTATTTCAATAGGTCGTAACTCTGAAAATAATGTGAATTTATCAAAATTCATAGTTGAGCCTCTGTGTATAGAGGTCTAAGCTATATACAGGTAAAATATTATTATAATATAAGAATTTTTCACGAAAGGAGAACATTTTGAAAAAAGATTATTCTAAGTTAATTTTTTGCCCAAATATTGCATTTAAATAATTTTTTTTTGTCAAAATGTCCTTAAAATAATTTTTATACATGTTTTCTAATCTAAGTGACACTAAATACCATGAGAATTATCCAATTATGCGCTTTTTTAAAATCACGGTTTCGAACGTAGTCGGATACCTTAAACGTGTTTTAGAATAAATGCATTTCTTTCGAATAATTTTAAATTCCATATTTACATTATTCAAGGTATTCCGAAAAAAACGCCTAAACTCTGCAAATTTATATATAGACAATGAATATTTTGAACATATGTCATTTTTCCTTTCAATTTTTGCCATTAAATTGCATTTAAATTATTTTTATTGAAATTATATTCTTAAAATTTGTATATTATATATATCCTAATTCTAATGAAACTAAATATATAAACATGATTCATTTATACGCTTTTGCAAAATTACAGTTCCTAAAGTAGTCAGTTTCTTCTATATATAAATTAGAAGTTTACAAATTGTGGTTTTGTATTTTCTGAAACGTGCAATATTTGCAAATCCCAAGTTTTTAAAATATTTCAAAAGGTTGTAGGTTTGTTTGAAAACATTAACTTTAATTTATGTATGGGAATGACTAGATTTATATATTTATTTTATTTGTAGATTCTGTATTTATTTTCAATTTATGTGAAGAGTTGTTTCTACCACAAATATATAACTTATGCTTTATTAACATCTCACAATATAAAGGCATTTTTTTTGTAAGAAATTCATGGAGAATATTTGATGATAAAAGAATACAAAATAATACTTAAGTTTAATGTTTACGCTAAAAAAAACACCCGAAACTTAAGTTACAGATCCATGTACTCTACCAATGGTTAAAGGTTTTTTACCATAAGGAATTGTTTAGATGGTATTTCGATTTTGATTCTAAGGAGTGCAAATGTTTCAAGTATACTGGATGTCTTGGAAATGCGATCAATTTTGAATCCTATAACGATTGTTTTTCAACGTGTCCCGAAGCGAAAGTAGAATATTTTATTTTAGATAAATTGCTTTTTTCGTATGCAAAGATTTTCATATCCAAGTATATAGACTTATATTTTATATAAAGGAATTATTTATGTTTTAAAAGGAGATCTGTGTGCTTACTTATACTGCTTGTTCAATACTTATTTAAACTACACAGCTGGCCACCATAAATGCAACACCAAAAAAGACAGGAGATAGTACAACAAAATTTATTTCGTAGATAACATATTGACCAAGTATCAAATGATTAAATTTATAGACTTCTGTGAAGTGTGTTTCCTGCCAGAATCAGTAGCCAGAGTAGCCGCCATTGTTGGAGATCACCACTGTCACACGCCTTGGCATTGATTCAAAGAGACTTTGGATGTGTTCTTGGGATACAACAGACCAAGCAGCTTCCACACGTTGCCAAAGTTGATCTGGTGCGGCAGCTGGGGGTGTAATCTGGGTCAATCGTTGAGCAACCATGGACCACATGTTTTGAATCGGCGAAAGATCCAGAGAGCGAGCCAACCAGGAAAGCAATTCAATCTGATGATTGACGAAGAACCTTTGGACAATGCGTGCCACGTGTGGTCGCGCATTATCCTGTTGAAATATGGCTGTGTCCAAGCCCTGAAGGTAAGGAAGGACAACTGGTTTCAACACTTCGGAGATGTAGCGCTGGCTGTTTAAAGTACCGGCAATGCGTACTAGAGGAGTGTGAGAGTGATATCCAATACCGCTTCATACCATAATACCCAGTGCAGGACCAGTGTGATGGTGCATAACGCAGTTGTTCAGCATCCTCTCTCCCGGTGTCTCCAGACTCGAATCCGACCATCGTGGTGTTACAGACAGATACGTGACTCATCAATAAAGACAACTTCATTCCATTCTGCCACCCATGTCCTTCTTTCATCACACCATTGGCGGCGGAGACGTCTGTGGTTCTGCGTCAAGGGTAGACCAAGCAATGGACGTCTTGCAGACAGACCACTCTGCTGTAAATGGCGTCGAACGGTACGCGCAGACACTGAATGATGCGTTACAGACTCAATATGTTGTGCTATGGATCGTGATGTGACTGAGCAATCCGTCACTGCCATGCGCACAACTTGCCTGTCCTAACGTGAAGTGGTGCACTGAAGTGGATGCGATCGACCACGTCGGTCCGTCGTACCCTCCTGCATCCAACGGTCACCTGTCCGCATTATAGTTGTTTGGTTTCGTCCAACACGACTACCGATTTCCCTGAAAAATAATCCACAATCTCAGTAGGCCACTATCCTTCCTCTGTCGAACTCGGATACTTGATCAAATGCTGATCGCTGTTTTCTACGAGACATAACTGATCGTTTTTTGAAAAAATCACAATAAAAACACAATTGTCGAACTTGATATCGTCGAAACCTGCAAGCTTTAAATAGCGCTTTGAGGTGGCGCCACAGGCGCACGTGATGTGTGTCTGCGCTGAAATTCAAATCATTTGCATATCACCTTCGCTAATGCATGTTGTAAATTTTATGTTATTTGCATGCTTCCTTCAGGGTGTTGCTTTTACGGTGGCCAGCAGTGTATTATGAGTGGTAATGGCATATGTACTCGTATATACATCAGTGAGAAGCTGCTCCTTAGGAGGTATAAATGTATATATACGTCTTTTGAGAGTGGGTTAGAGTCATAACATTACAGTCATTCAAAATCCTAATGAGAACAGTTTAAAGCTCGAAAGAGCTAGGCACTCTAGTTATACCCCGACGACTCTTAGAAGTATTTACATTTATCCGATGATCGATTAGTAGCGTAAAGCGCTTTGACGACCAGTGCAGATTAAAGCTCAGGGAACTGACTGCAGAAGATCTACGGGCCCCTTTTGCCCTTCGGATCGAAATTTATTACCAGAAAACCTGGCTCAGTCCAGTTAATCCTGGACCTTTCGGACCCTTCTGGGTCCCAACCCCCTGAACGCTGGTCCCAAGTTCCCAACCGGCGCTGTTGATTGCTACAGGTCCGGGTTCAAATCCCTGGTCGGATAAGGTCGTCTAAGCCTTTCATCCCTTCAGCGGGTCAATAAAACGAGTACAAAGCTTTCTTGGGAACTAAACAATGACGATTTCGCGTCAAAAAGGCCAACTGATCGGAACGTCTGCTAATGCAATTCAACTCCCAAGGCTCCTTAAACTGACTTACACACAGTAGACTTAAGCTTTTGTGGGATGTTGTGCCTCTGAGTATAGAGTTAAGTATTTGTATTTATTGCTAAAGATTACTTCCTTCAAAGATGACGAATATCTTAAATTATGGGCTGTCTCAATCGAATAAAAAACGATTCTATCTCTCGAATATTTCTTTTTGTTACAGATATTCAAGACGTACCTGTCATATTCAGCTACCTTCTTTGGTTTAAATTGTTCATATAATTTGCATAATTATAACATTTCTTAATAAAACATTTTTAATATTGACTTTAAATATATGTTAATCTTAAAAATTAATGTGAACTTTATATAATCTTTATAGGTGGTGATAATCCTGGTTAAAGACAAAAATTCCTGCTTATAAGAATAAAATATGTTTTAAGAACCTTCAAGAAGTGTTTATGTCGTCAGCAAAGTATAGTTTGTGTAGTACTTCGCGAAATATTTGTTACATTCAATAACTTTTTAAGTTGGTTTTAAAAAGTACTTTTTTTTTCTTGAATAAAATGGATACATTGGTTTGTTTATTTGTCCTACTTTATTTCCTTATAGAGCATAATTATTGCGAATATGCGCAAAGACTTTATATGGCGATAATAACGTATAATTCTAAAAAAGGAAAAAAAGGGATAACGAATATAAGATATGAGGAAAGAGCTTAAAATTTTTAATATTTGGATTTGGATTCATTTATGTCCAACTACGGTAAAGCGAACTCAAATACTTCCTTAACCTTTTAATGGGCGAATTCTTTCCAGAAAAAAAGAATCAAAATGTTTTCTGAAATGAGATCGATTTGTAATAACCGCGTTGCGGTTATTGGTGTTTATGGGTGCGAGCAGTAGCGCACGCAGGAATTTTTCAAGGTGGGGGTCCAGGGTCGAAAGTCCACCATACTTGTATCATGCTCCTTTTGATTTTGCCGATTTTCGGTAACAAAAAACAGTAGAAAAGTAATTATTGAATAAATAATTAGCATTGATTAATAAAATTAATCATTAATAACAAATATTTAATTAAATTTTACGTACTATATACTTAGAATTGTAATCAATCGGAAAAAAAATCAAGGGCTTTGGGGGGTCCGGACCCCATGGACACCCCCTTGTGTGCGCCATTGGGTTCGAGTAAAGATCACCACCTAATCCACGCGTTCAAATTGCAATTTATTATTTCTCTAACTTAAATCAAAACAACTCAAGAGAGGAAATGCCCCACACTACTGATTATAAAAGCAATCATACGGCTAAAAGGATACTTAATATTTGAGTGTAATCTAATTCACTTGCACTTAGAACACTTTGGACGTTTACGGTCTATATCCCCGTAATTCTGTTTTTAGTTGTACGATCTCCTTTCGTTATTTTTAAACTCTATCTTTTGACTTAATAGTCAATTAGCATTAATGGATGAACCAGAAACTTTTTTTTTCCCCAACTCTCAACTACTCTCCACTAACTTCGCGTACCTAAAATCCAATGCTTAAATAGAACCATTCATTTGAATAGATCAAGTATCCTTCTTCGGGAGAAAGTTTTCAATAGAACAACAGTTAAAGGATTTTTTTCTGTCATCTGGCTGCGTATTGGTATTTCTACCTTTGCTGACCTAGTACATTCCCCTGGAGCTGGTATTACTTTTTAGTGCGGCACCATTTAGGCGATACTAATTACCGCAAGTAATTTTGACGCCCAGTTTCTTCCCCAAAAGGAGGCACCTGAGCTCTGCCGATGCGAAATTTGTTTTTTGGAATTTAATTTTACCGGGAGCATATCCAAGCAAAATGGACACTCAATGGATCTTTTTCAAGCTGTATAATCATACGAGATATCCGCTGTCTCATTAGGAAAATCCACCGACTTGGGCCGGAGTCGACACCGCAACCTTAGGTACAGAAGACCAGCGACAAACCAACTAGGCCACCCAGTAATTCACCCCAAGAGGATTAGTTACAGGTTCGTGAATAGACCCATTACAAATTTTTTTAAAAAAAGCACTTTTAGCTTGTTAGATAAAATTAATTTGATTGTTATCAAAATTTTTTGGGGGTGTATGTACACTTGCCACTAGTCTATATGGCCTATAAAAAAGTAAGAAGTTTAACGCTTTTTCTTTTCTTTCCTTTATAAAATACATTTTGTAAATTCTACAAATTAAAAAAATAATTATACATTAGAATTTCTTTATTCGTTGATGAAAAATTACAATATTACATTCTATGACATTTTGTAAAACATGGATATACGCATCAAGGGCCATCGCAATTTGTGCTTACATGTCGTGTTCTCTTTTGTGTCTTAGTAGATCACAAACGACAGTGTTTGTATGTGTATTCCTTACAATTTTTTGGAACTTGATGACCACTTTCTTTCTCTCTCCATTCGTCTGGAAGTAATTTTTTACTGTCCAAGAAATTAATGGGTCATCCTTGTCGTTTCCAATTTGAGCATTCTGAAATTAATATGTGTGCTAGTTGCACACGAAAACCTAGTTCTTGTCTTGAAATCCCATTTATGGGTTCTACATAATTAAGAACATAACAACAGCCAGATTAATGAGGAAGAAAATGATTCTATACCACCATTTGCGGGAGCGTTTTCCAGTAACAATAGTACATACTCAAAAATCTAGTGATATCATGAAACTTATGTAATCCCAAAATACCAACAAAAAAAAAAAAGAAGGAAGGATAGAAAGAACTAAGAAAATATTTGCTGCAGATTATTGGCCTCTTTTAATCCCGTTATTATTTGGAATGTTGATAACAAGGAGTGTAAGGGTTTAAAACGTGTTTTTTTTTTAAATTTTTACTGTACACGTTATGTTCTTATCGAGTCACCTGCCACCCGTCTACGTTGAAGAAGTGAAATAACCCTTTTCTGTACTACTTTTTCCCCTCCATTCGCTTGGATTGAAATGAATAAAGAAGACACATTATGTAGGTGAAAATATTTGAATTTTATTCTACATTTCAAATAATTATTTCGTAGGCAATAGACGCCTGTACAAATATGGCCCACCGAGCAAATAGTGAACTTGTGGATTTAAAAGACATTTCGAAATTTTTCAGTTGTGCTTTTTAAATGCGTAACGACAAAAAGCAATGCAGTTTAATGGAAGGTCTCAGACTTTGAAAAGCAAGTTGCTGCATAAATAACTTTTCTGGACTCTTTCACTGAAGGCGACAAAGAAGTATTGTCTTCTAAATTAAGTGCGTTTTTTTTTAAAGACTTAATACTAACAGAGAAATAGGTGGGGTATATAATAATAATCTTTGTCAGATAGAGAATTTGATAATTTTGATGCAAAGATTACCACTTGCAATGAGCACATTGAGAAACTCAAGGTAGACTTAAATCATTAAATTTAAATTATTAAAATAGTAATGGAACGGGTCAAATGATGTATCTAATCAAATCATGTCCTATATTACCAGAATTATCGCTACTACAATTTAAAGATGCTTTGAAGCATGGTTTATTTTTAAGAGCAATTCAAAGAAATAATTGAAAATTGTGCGTTAAATGACAAACAAAAATTGCAGTATCTGCAGTCGTGTTTAATGTTAATGGCAAAAAATGTTCAGACTGTGAATGATGCACACGATTGGTTATTTCTGGTCCTAGAGTGGAGGATTATAAGAACAAAATATTAATTATAAGCAAACATATAAATACTTTGTTAATGTTGCAAAATGAAAATTTTACGGCTTATTCACATGTTGATTTATTTAAAAAAAAATTGGTTTATACTTGTTTCAAATATTTGGGAACATTAAAGTTGCTAAAAAAACATTCTTAGAATGGTTGTTGATTCAGGGTTCTCAGAGGTGTTAACTTTGTACCGAGGGTTGAAAATATAAACAAATTTGCGCATGATATTTTCAAAAACATTAGCTATAATTACTCTCAATAAGTTGATTTGTATGTTAAATATATTCTTATTACACAGTAGCTATTTTTACATAAATAAAAAAATAAATTGTATTTCTTAAAAAATAAAAAAATGCATTCAAAATTTTTTTAAATATTTTGAACAAAAGATATATAATTCTAAAAATAGGTAGAATTTAAAGAGGATACATTTTACAATTCTACAAAGTTTTATACATCAATAGCTACTAGTTTAGAAAACAACATGCGCATCGTAAAAATTACTTAATATGTATTACAGAAATGTTGTTTAATTCCATATGCTTACACACAATTTTTTTTAAATTATGATTTGATTTTATACATTTTAAAACACTTTTTGAAACTTCATTTAAATTTAATTTCAAACAATTATATCTATTTGAAAATTGATCTTATTTTTCAGCTCTTGAGACAGAGTTAAGTCTTCTGAGTCCCCTTCTATTAGCTATGAAGCCTTAAGATACAAAGACAAAACGTCTTTTTGAAATGACCTTGGAGAGAGCACAGACGTTCCTAGGACGGATAATTTTTTGGCCTTTTTACATGAGCATTTTTTATTTTTAGAAAGCCTGCCACCCGCACGGACAAAAGTAAACAACATTTTAAACTATCTCCACGTCATAAAAATTTAATGTTACAAACAGACGCAAATGTTGACAAAAAATATAAGCTTTGTTCCTTGAACCATGATCTGTATAAGTTATAAATTTAAATGCATGCCTGTTAGAGTGAGGTATGATGTTGTCAAACTTGGAATTTGTCTAAATTACTTGAAACCAAATCGTAGGGTATCACAATGTAAATCTAAGCCTTTTTTTTCAAAAAAAAATCAAATGTTACATTTTGTTAAAGAATAAAGTCAGAAAATGCAATTTCAGCCTGTCACAAGGCACCAAGCTTACGCTTATATATGTGAAAAACTCTGAACTTTAGTCTAACGACACCTTTAAAATAATTATTTCGTAATCTATCGGACTCTATACAATCCAAGAAGCTTATGACTCATCCTTTTCGTTTCCAATTTAAATATCCTGAAATTAATGAGCGTGCTAAATGCAGACAAAAACTTAGTTTGCTTTGAAAGCCCATTTATGGGTTCTTCATAATTGCCACACAAATTAAAGAATTGAAAATTGCCGAATCAACGAGGAAAAAAATGATATCATGCCACCATTTCTGGAAGCATAGTTCAATTGCAACAATAATAAGTCCTTGAACTTCTAGTGATATTAATGTGCTAGTTATTCCAAATACACAAAAAGTAAACAAAGGAATGAAGGGTTGCAGACAAAGAAAAAATGACTTCAGGATACTGACCTCTCTTAATTCGGTTATTAAGTGGGCTGTCGATAACGAGAAGTATGAGGATTTAAAATTTTCTTTTAAAATTTTAAGGTATCCGACTACGTTCGGAACCGTGATTTTACAAAAGCGTGTAAATGGATAATTTTCATGACATTTAGTGTCACTTAGATTAGCATACATGCATAAAATTGTTTTAAGGACATTTTGACAAAAATAAGTTATTTAAATACAATATTTCGGCAAAAAATTAACAGAATATTATTTTTTCCAAATGTTCTCCTTTTGTAAAAAATGCTTCCGATATAATAATATTTTACCTGTATATAGCTCAGACCTCTTTACAGAGGCTCAACAAGAATTTTTGAAAAATTCACATTATTTTCAGAGTTACCACCCATTGAAATATATAATTATTGGCGTTTTTTTCTTAAAATTGCTCCCCTCTGTTGTCGTAAAATATGGATAAACCCACTTTTAAGTTATGTATTTCAAAAATTCTATTTGAGCCTCTGTAGAAAGGTCTGAGCTATATACAGGCAAAATATTATTATAATCGAAGCTTTTTTTACAAAAAGAGAGCATTTTGAAAAAACATTATTCTAAGTTAACTTTTTGCCAAAATATTGTATTTAAATAATTTTTTTTGTCAAAATGTCCTTAAAACAATTTTATGCATGTATTCTAATCTAAGTGACACTAAATATCATAAAAATTATCCATTTATGCGCTTTTTTAAAAACATGGTTCCGAACGTAGTCGGATACCTTAAAGCTATTAATAGATGGCAGTACAAATAAAAAATAAAATAGCTTACCACACTCCCAGTGGCCGAGTTATAGAGCAACTCTCTTCCACATCACAGGTACAAGGTTCAAACCAAGGGCAAATCTTTCAGTGGGTCGATAAAGAAGTACCAAGATTTCTTGAGAACTAAACACTGGGGAATTCGCATGGAGGTTACCTGATCGGAACATCTGCTCATACAACTCAGCGCTCAAGGTAACGAAATTTGAGATGGGTACTGTAGGCCATAATCTGCCCTGAGCTAATGCACCACTGAGTTTCAGTTAGTTTAAACTAGCTTATCATTGACATTTAGAGATTTATGCAATTGGTGGTAAATATACATATTATGTTCGCAGAAATGGTTGATTTAAAGGCCAACCGTTAATTTCAGAAAAAGTAGAGGTAAGTAGTTTTCGACTTAACAGAAAAAAACCCATCAGAAATGAAGATAAAACTACCCTAAATGTACCTATTATTTTTATCTAAAACTCGTTGCATAAATAGAGCGAGTGTGTTGAGTGAGAGATATATTAACGTCGCACTATTAAGCTGCATGGGGAATATTGACGACTGACCTCTGCATAAACAGAGCACTAGAGACCATAAGTATTACTGATCAGTGAAGAGAGATTATTTTGACTCTGGAATTTAACTTAATAGAGTATAATTGTGTTTTCAGTGGCGATATCTATTTTTAATTTATCCCTCACGTTCAGAGAAGACCCTGAAGATGCCCAGGACAATGGTGATATATGAACATATTTGTCATTCGCGAAACTAGTTGACGGTTTGGATCTAAGGTCTGGTGGACTATTTTATTTCGAAGTTAAATCCCCTTAATTTTTATACATAGCAATTTTAAGAACGGTGAATATGCTTACAATATTTCACATCCTTTGATGTTGTCCATCTCGTGACGCACTTGGTTCATATATCAGCCGGAAGACAATTTTTTCAGTTTCAGAAGGCTATTATTCTTTCTGATTGAATGGACTCCAATAAAATGTTTTTACTATGCGATGATCAAATCCTTCGAGCTGTCTTAGGACCTCATCAATCGAGCTAGGTACTAAGAGAGTGGAAAAAAAAATCCAATGCTTTGCTGAATTTAGCAACCATAAGGAACATAGCAGCTTGAACAATATAGTATCCTTAAGTTCAAAATATACTGTTGTGTGTGTTGGGGCTGAATAAAATAATTTATTTCTCTGAAATATAGTCACATATTTATATGCGTATGCATTGCTTTCTTTATCAAATTTTATGACTTTCGCATTATGTCTCCTCAATGTATCTTTTTTTTTACTGTACAATAAAATAATCCGACATTGCATTTCATTGTGCTTCAATTATTATTTTTATTTTTTATTTACTTTTCCCGAGATCCTATTCTTCCAAGATTGTTAATGCATAACATTATTTCAGAAAAAATCAACATGGATTATAAATAATGATTGTACTACTTTAAAAATGTTGAAATCTTAAAGTGATTATTTCTTAATATTTTCTTTAGAAATTAAAACTGATTATAACAAGGGGTCAGCAGACTTTTACATGGTACGGTCTACTGCTAATTTTTTTCTAGTTTTTACACTTAATTCAGTGGCGTAGAAGTAATGAGCTAAAATATGAGGTTTGCAATATTTATTATATTGATAATAAACACGAAAGCTTACTTACCTACAAAAACTTAACTCAGTATCACGAAGGCCCATGAGGTCCAAGGCCTTCTGTGCTCAACTCAGTATACGTGACCTTGGACCCTCTAGGTGCCTGAGCAGATGTTTCGGTTAGGTGGTCAGTCTGACGCGAAGCCCCCAGTATTAAGTTCCCAACCACAAGCTTGGTACTCATTTATCGACCCACTGAATGGATGAAAGGCTGACTTACCTACACAACTACAGTAAAAAAAACTTTTTTAGAACCGCATTTAAAACAAAATTCAAGATACAGCATGATAAAAATAGCCAAATATAATAATATCAAATGATGAATTTACTATCACAATTAATTCAAGAAAAGTATTATTTTCATCTAAAGTTAATCCTTATAGCTATAATCAATAGAATACTTAATCTGTATACTTACTGTCCACAAATCTTGAGTATTTTAGTACATAATTACAAACTGCTATTTTTGTAATGGATTCTAAGTGGTCGTATGTTGACATTCTCTTGATTGTATTCATCATTGAAAAAGCAGATATACACAACTATGTTGAGCCAAAAAGAACGATGTAAATAAAATAACACTTTATTTTTAAAATTGGGATACTTTACTTTTTCTTTCAGATTCCCTAGTGGCCGCGGTAGCCGAGTGGTATAGGTATCGGATCGTGGCTTGTCTTGTCACGAGTTCGAGCCCAGTACCACTAAAGACCCGCCGTGTAGAGCAGCGATACACGTTAAATCTGTCGAGAGCTGAAACGTCCTCCCGTTGGTGTGGTGTAGTAGATAGGAGAGGGGGGTGCCAGCTCAGGTGTTTTCCACGTCACTTAACCATGATTCAAAATTACGTGGTCTGTCGCCAAAAGCCCTCGTGTAGCTGACGTTAATATTCAATCAATTCCCTAAACTATTCTTCGATTTTGAACTATTTGCTTTTAAAAATATGTCACTCTAAAGGAAAAAAACCGGTTTTATTCAAGAAATAAAGAGAATATGTAATTTGCGTTTTCAGTTATTTCTACCACATAAACATTGGCGAATAGTAACACATGAATATAGCTATAAGTTACACTCTAGTAGATTTTTTTTTTTGAAAACGTTGCTCAAGTTCGGAGTGAAGTTTTATTTTTCCATCACAATATTTTTCTGGATTTAATGTACCGCTGTGTTTAATTAACTCGACAGAAATATTTTTAAAATTTTTTATATAATCTATTCTTCATTAACCTTCTGTTAAGCGCGTGAATCTGGACACGCATATTAAAAATAATTTTAGTGTCGCGTCTAAACTGTCAGCGGGAACATGCCCTTTCTTTTTCTATCTGTCTTTCATCACTCACACTAGGGTTCAGTGCTTAGAATGCGGTTGATCGCTTTCAATTTTGAGCGGCAGGGGCCCTTGAATCTGATTGATGCAGCAACCGAGACAATGTCTGTTACCTTTTTTTTTTTATGGCTTTCCATCCAGTCTTTCATTAATTTTTATGTTTTTCTCTTACATGGAGAGCAGTCTTCTGTTTTATACTAAAATAACTCGAAACAAGTATTTTACAACTTTTTTATGATAATTTTTCTGCTGAGAATTGAATTGCCAAGCAAAGATGACGTGGGAGTAGCACTCACATACCTCGTTTATTGCAACTCACGGTTGAAAAAAAAATTTAATATACAACGTCCTGTTCAAGACGAAGAACCAATAAAAACAACACCACACGAATTTTGAAGAGGAAGTACTGTTATCTTTGTGTCAGGTCCGAAGATCAAGAAAAGATGACTATCAAAATTTTGTGGTGTAAAATGCGAAAAATTCATGTACTTTCAATATTGCAAGATGATTTTTGAAAACTGCAACAAAGAATATCAAAATGTAAATAGGTAGCTGTTGACAGGGATAACTAACCACTACCTTTTTGAGATGTGTTTCTTACTTTACCCCTTAACGGTCGCATAATTCTGAAGAAAATAGTCATAAAAGTTCCTATTTTTTTATTCAAGAAAATTATAGAAAATTTAGTCTGTGTTCAATATTTGTATTTATTTTTAAATTTTGGGTAAATTTTTTAGCTTGAAATACAAAGAAAGAATTTTTTAAGAAAAGCCGACATTTAGGGGTATTATGACTGAATGTTAGCTTTCCAAAAAAGAGAAATTTTTTTTAAAAAACACGTGTTTTAAACGATAAAAGAAAATAAAGAGAAGAGAGAGAGAGAGTGCAATGTAAAAGAACATTAGTGTTTTTTTTCTTGTGAGTTAATGCTAATATATATATTTGATTGTGCTAACATCTCTCTCTAATTTAAAATAAAATAACTATCTTTAAACACGTTATTATTTATAATAATATGGTGCTGCCATCTGGGGAGAAATAAACATGACACAGGGCATAAGAAATAGTTTCAATCTTTTAAGCGCGTTACTCTTTTGAATACTCCAGCCCGAAAATATCACGGGCACGTGAAATAGAGGGGGAAATTTCACCCTGAGATTTCAACAGGAGCGAGAAGGAAGGGGTTAAATTTATTATATTTGATTATACCTAACGTATTATATTACGACATGTGTAACATACGCATGAACTTAAGGTATCCGATTACGTTCGGAACCGTGATTTTGCAAAAGCGTATAAATGGACAATATTTATGATATTTAGTGTCACTTAGGTTAGAAAATGTATATAAAATTGTTTTAAGAATAGTATTACAATAAAAAATTATTTAAGTACAATATTTTGACAAAAAATGAATATAGAATGAACAATTTTCAAAATATTTTTCTTTTGTGAAAAATGCTTCTATTATAATAATATTTTGCCTGTCTATAGCTCAGACCTCTGTACAGAGGCTCAACTAGAACTTTTGGAATATATAACTTCGAAGTGGGTTTATCCATAATTTACGACAACAGAGGGGAGAAATTTTAAGAAAAAAACGCCGATAATTATTTCAATTGTTGTAACTCTGAACATAATGTGAATTTTTCAAAAATCATAGTTGAGCCTCTGTACAGTGTTCTGAGCTATATACAGGCAAAATATCATTATAATAAAAGCATTTTTTACAAAAGGAGAACAATTTGAGTAAAGGTTATTCTAAGTTAATTTTTTGCCGAAATACTGTATTTAAATAAATTTTTTTGTCAAAATGTCCTTAAAACAATTGTATACATGTATTCTAATGTAAGTGACACTAAATATCCTGAAAATTATCCATTTATGTGCTTTTTAAAATCATGGTTCCGAACGTAGTCGGATACCTTAACGGAGTCAAGTTTGAGCCAAACTAATTTATTAAAAATTGCTTTCATTATAAGTATACTTTTTATTACATTTTTATAGATTTAATAAGTTTTGTTCATTGAGGTAGTAATCAGAGAAGGTTTCAATTATCCTTCGTTTTTCTTTATTTATCCAACATACGAATTTTTCCGTGAACCTACCTTTTTTTTTCACTTTTTTCTGACACATTCCTGTTTTTTCCCACCTCCCTTTTAACACATGATAGATACATTGCTTTGTATCATTCAATTCTTAACGGCAATTGAAACCTTGGGTGTTACAGAAAGATAAGTACTTCTGCATATTATCTATTACTTAGGTAGCAATCCATTATTTTGATAGGTGAGCAATGCAACAGATAATACAAAAAAGTAAGAGTTTCAGTAACAAACACTGCAGCTCATGTCAATAATTTAGTTATAATGTCAATTCTCATCAATAAAATGGTTAAATCATTTTCAGACTTAAATATGAGGTAATGCACCTCAGAAACGCCACTCCCCTACACATGAAACTCCCTGAAGTGCGCTTAGTAGAGGGTTAACTAAGAAGATATTAGCTTTAACTTACTTTTGAAAGCATTAACAGATTCATTCAATTACTTTTGTTTGTTTTTATGTTGCAATTATAAGTTGAATCAATTAAGCAGGCATGTTATATAGACAACAGAAGCTAAATCCATCAACGAAACGTCTTTACTGAGTTTAACGTACGCTCCTTCTTTTGATTTCAAAAAGTCTTTTACTTCTTTTAGTAGATAATTGTATGTGTGAATCTTTCTAAGAAATCCTCCGACTTAACCAATGCACATCTACATGATATAATAATTTCCCGTAATCAGATTCCGTTTCATCGAATTGAGACTGAAGCATCTTTCTTTAAAGACTTCTTCCTCGAATACAGTTGCGATTAGAAATGTATGATGAAATTAGATGTGCGATTAGAAATTAGATGCGATTAGAAATTAGATGTCCCTTTAATGTGTATCTCAATGTTTTCCAAAATCTTATGGAATGTAATATTGTAATTTTTCATCAATGAAGAAAGAAATTCTGATATATAATTATTTTATTCAATTTGTAGTATTTACAAATAATATTTTATAAATATATATAACCAAAAAGAAAAGAAAATGCATTAAACTTCCTACTAAACTTCCTAAACAGCCCATAATGGGCGGTGGTAAGCGTACTTACTCGAATAAAAAAAATTGCGATAAAAATCAAATTAATTTTATCCAACAATCTAAACGAGTTTCTTTTCGTGAATCGATCTCAATTCAGAAAGCATTTTAATACTTTTTTACTAGAAATAATTCGCCCATTAAAAGGTTGAGGAAGTATTAAGTTTGCTTTACTGTAGTGAGACATAAAGATGGAACCCAAATCCAAAATATTTAAAAGTTTTACAACTTTTTCCTCATATCTTATATTCGTTTTCTCATTTTTCCTTTTTAGAATTATACTTTACTATCGCCATAGAAAGTCTTTGCGTATATTCATAATAATTATATTTCATAAAGAAATAAAGTACGACAATTACATAAACCAAGAACATCATTTTATTCACGAAAAAAGAACTTTATTCAAACCAACTTAAAAAGTTATTCAATGTAACAAATATTTCACGAAGTACTACACAACCTACTTTCCTGACGAAATAAACACTTCTCTAGAAGTTTCTTGAAATATATTTTGCTCTTATAAGCAGGAATCTTTGTCTTTAACCTGGATTATCACTCCCTATAAAGAATTTATAAAATTCATATTAATTGTTAAGAATAACATAGATTTAAAGTCAGTATTAAAAATGTTTTACTAAGAAATATTATCATTATATATGTTAATTATATTAACAATTTGAACCAAAGGGGGCAGAAGAATGTAACAGGCACGTCTTGAATTCCTGTTACAAAAAGAAATACTCAAGTGATAGAATTGCTTTTTTTCGATCGATTTTTCAGTATAATTTAAGATATTCATCATCTTTAAAGGAAGTAATCCCGAGAAATAAATGCAATTATTAAACTAAACACAGTGGTGCAACAGCCCAAATGGGCCAAGGCCTAAAATGCCTCAGTTTAAGAGACCTCGGGCGCTGATGCGCATGAGCAGACGTTCCGATCAGGTGGCCTGTCTTGTTTAGTTCCCAAGAAAGCTTCGCACTCGTTTTCTCGACCCGCTAAAGGGATGAAAGACTGATTCGACCTTACCCAGCCTGGAGCTTGCACCCCGGACCTGTGGCGTGGAAGCGCAAAACCCTTCCCCAGTGAACACTGGATAT
>BMAV01016236.1:111822-242501 GCA_019973955.1 Trichonephila inaurata madagascariensis | reverse complement strand
GTTCAATAAAGCATTGTAAATAACTTTAATGTTTTCTTATGGGAAAAAAACCGCTAGTGTATATCTTTATTTTTATACCATAAATCCTGAGATGCGCAGACATACTTTTCGTATCCACAGTATTCCAGACTTTCGCTTTTTTTTTTTTTTATTGACTTTTAATGTTCAGAAAGAAACTATTCTTTTTATGTATCATAAACATCAAGGAAAGCATGCAAATATGTTTCTATTCAGTGTATGTACTGTACAACCATATGGATTAAAGTTGCAACAGCTAGCGCTGACCACGAAACTGGTTCTATGAAAAGTAACAGAGGAGGCCATGAATAATAACGTCTTCTTACTATACCCTTAGTCTGCCTTCCAGTGTGTATTTCCAACTAAATCATTTAAAACAAATGCATTCATTAAAAAGAGCAAACTTTTTTCAATGTGGATTTTTTACCATGACTTGCATCCACATGTTCAGATGGTAAATACAAGATTTAAAACAAAGGGTGCGAATTTTAAACGAAAACCAGGAAAAGTAACATTAAAAATCCTTCTTATAAATGGATGAGAAATTACATTTATTATTTTTAAAACATTCTTTTTCAAATTTAATAATAGATTTTGTTTTTATATTGTGTTAGTTTTGTCATGCACATGTAATTTGTTACATTCAGTACTCGTATATATTAATATTATATCATAATAGCCGTTTTCTCTGGGTGTTTCATTTAACTGTAAGACTGTACAAATCTTTTTTATTCATTCTGTTATCTAAAGTTCTAGCATAAACCCTTCTTGTTTACTGTCAACGTTAGAAAATATAATTCTGAAAAAATGGTATAATTATGGATATTTTTTTTAATATTTAGTGTCATTTGAAGTAGAATATACACATAAAATTCTTATAAGAATATTTTTCCAAGAAATAATACCTAAATGCATTTTTTTTGGCAATCAATGGGAAAAATAATGACATATTTTCAAAATATTCTTGTATGAAAAAGGCTTCGGCTTCTATAATAATAGTATTTTAACTCTATATATACTTAAGATTTCTTTACAAAGCCTGAACTGTTATTTTAGAAATAAATAATTTAGAGAAGTAGATTTATTCAGATTTTAATACTTAAGACAAAGGAGATAAATGTTATTAAATCAATTATTACAATATATCAATAGAGCGTATATCTGAAAATTATGTGAATGCTTAAAAACTTTTAGTTCAGTCTCTATTCTTAAGTCTTAGCTATATACACGTAACATATTATTGTTGCAGAATCATTTTACATAGGAGAACGCATGAAATTACGTCATTCTTTCTTCATGATAATATATCTTGCAATGTTATTCTTAAAATAATATTTTATTTATATTGTATTTCAACTGACACTATATAAACATCGAAAAGTTATTCATTTATTCGCTTTACCAATATCAGTGTTCCGAACGTAGTCGGTCAACTTTAGATTAAATCAAGAATGAAGCATATATTTCTCAAACATGGATTTGCATTGCATAGAACATGATGAAAGTTTATTAGGATCCTATTAATCTTTTTCAATGTTGATCAAATTGATTTAAAATTTAAAAATTATAAGCGGAATTTCAACAGAAATAAAATGTATTTCAATTTTTAATGTAATAATGGCAGATAATATTTTACCTGAGCCACTTCCCCAGGAGATCACAACTGGTAGCAAGATAACGAACAAAATGATTAACTTCATTCTTCTTTTTTTTTCGCTGGAATTTAATCAATAGCCTCCTAAAAATAAGAAATCAAAATTTTCTTATATAAAGTAAATAACAAAAAAATTATACAGCTTTCAATAACTGATTATTTATTGTGCTCATACTCAAAGTAGAGAGAGTTTTACTGACAAATGATCTCGTAATCCTGAACCGCGGAAAAGTGATAACAATATCTGAGCCAGCGCCACACTCTCCAAGCCTTTTTACTCTGTTTAATGCTTAATACATAAAATAATTAACTTACCTTTGAAAATGAATTTGAATCGCACAGTAAGAGATTTCACGAAGATTTCTTTCAAGTATTGTATGGCTGAGCTTTTTATATATTTATAAGAAGAATGATTTTTTTTTCTCAGGATATTTGTTTTGAAATAATTTCCTGTTTTTAAATGTTCTACGGAACAAAGAACAATAGAGAAATAATTATAAAATTTTCTCAATGCATATAATGAAGCTCAGTTTTTTGTACTTTCGAAATTAATTCATATTACTTAGTATATTCTGCTAATATTAGCTATACCATTAATTGTTTTGTATATTATTTAACAGTGACTAACATATTGGTCACGGCAGCTCATTAACCAAATTTCAATATTCAATATGAATACGCAACATCAAGAAAATATGAACGTAAACACAGAACGTAATTTTTCCACGTAATAGTAAAATAATAAGGAACTTACAATGCAATAGATTAAATTAACTCATTACTAAATATTTATAATTGTAAGCATACATTTGAAGTACAATCTGAAGCTATTGGCAAACATAGAGATTTCTTTTGAATAATACTTGGCACAATTTTTCTTATATTTGCACAAAGTTTGATGGAAGGGTCTTGTTGTTGCTGTGATGATTTTATGTTGAAGCTAATTTCATGCTTTTCAATGACAGATGTTAGTGAACAAATTACAACATCAGGATATTTATAAAAAGTTTGCATCGTGCAGGGTCATGTTTTCTTCTATAATTTCGATACAAATTCATATTAGTTTATTTTCTCACTATGCCATATCATTCCCCTCTTACCTATCTTTATATAATAAACTATTATTATAATATATTATTAGCTTGATCAATCAAAGGCAATCCTAGCTAAGTAGCAGGTGATGAATTACTTAAAATATATTGGAACTTTTTTTTCCGTATTTGGATATTTTAAGGCTTATAAGATTTGGTGTTTAAATAATTTGTTAATTAGATTTATGAAAGCAGTAAATCACAGTCATTGGTTTTCTTATTCGGCTCTGCATTAGGACCTGACTTTATTTTTATTTCACTACTTGTTTCTTAAATAATGTATAATAGTGACATAAATTTTTATCATGCCTCAACCCCCAAAAAAAGGACATCGAAGCTATTTATCTATTCAAGTTTTCTATTAAAGGCGCAAATTAGGTTTCCTTTGAACTAAAGTATAACTTTTATCTTGAATTCAAAGTTCTTTGATGGTCATTATTGCGGTTTTTAAATTTCTTTTGATTTTTCAAGTAACAAATACTTTCTAATGGGGACCTAAGTTTATGTCTGAAGTGAAATCAAGAGTATCCATTTAAAGTATTTATCTAGTCACGAAATGTTTAAAATTTCATGATAACAGTATTGTATTGGGGTTAATTAGAGAAAAAATTGACGATACATGTGTTCAAACCCATACCACTTACTTAGTAGTTCTGTTAATTAAATTAAACTTAAGTTTAAAAATTTTCAGAATATTAAGTTTTATTTTTAATTTCGAGACAGCATGATGGACACAGTTGTAGTGCCAAAAAGCAAAAAAGATCAACATATAAGCAATTAACAGAACAGATGAACCCAATTTTCAGATTTAAAATTAAATTAAATTTCTCTAGCCTCCTATAGTAGCGGGAGTAAATGGAAGTGTTTTCAACGCTGGGCAGAGGAGTTATGCCGTATTTATCACAAGTTGCCGCAGCATAGGGAACAAACAAGTTGCTTACAGCCTTCAGGCAATACAAATGCGCGTATAGACAGCGGTGTATATTTATCATACTAAAAGCAGTAAACAGCTTTGTATCTGGGATCAGGGGCTGCTCTAGGGCCGGACAAACCGGACCCCTGCCCGAGGCAGCACATTTTAAGGGCGGCATTTGGATCGAATTTGAGAAATTTTTTTTTCTTGTTACAAAAACTTTTATATATTTTCTGAAATATTATTGGGTAGGAATTTGGTCGTTCATTTAATGTTCTTATTTCCTTATTTTGTACACTATATGTTAAATGCAAGTTTTATCTTCTGTTGAAACGTGAAGGGTTCGAGACGCAAGTATATGTTAAATCATGAAATTTGATATGATTATACATCTTTCCCTAGTAACTTTCTCTCCATCCCGGAGTAGGTTCACAACGGACATTCCTTTCACCCATATGATGTCGGGTGTCAGCTATCCAAAAGGGGACAGGGGTAATTGGAGTTTTTGATAGCTACATAATAGTCACATGAGATGTTTTATTTTAGTCTCGAGTGTAGTTTCTAAAAGTTAAAATAAATGCTTCTGATCCCCACCACCAGTAGACACTTTTTCGAAGAAATTGACCCGCTCAAATGGGCGATTCTTTCTCTAATATTTAACTCGTTTCAAATAATAATAGGTAATTATGTTCTTAATTTTGAATAATTTTGTATTTTTTGAGACTTAAAATAATATATATAACTGTTATTCTGCCTTTTTGTTCGCAAGAATTATACCACTTTTATAGGTGTGTATTTATATGTGCATAACTAATCTTTTTTTAATTTTTATTTTTTTCTTTCGAGAGAGGAGAAGCGTCATTTTTAATTTTTGTCCGGGACGGTAAAACTGCCAGATCCGGCCCTGCTGGGATAGTCTAGAAGATTAAGCATCGTTGCATTTCAATGTTTTTCTTCAGTTTGGATGCGTGTAGATATTTCAATGTGCAGTTGATTACTGAGGAAGAGGATTTGTAGCAAGCATTTTCTGAAGGGATCTGTTAAATGATGAATTATTTCTTGGGAAACTTATCTTCAACCTCATTGCCACATGTCCTATAGTAGGATGGCATCAACAGCAGAGTCATTGTTTTCGTTTAGCTCCTTAAGCGGTCATTTCTTTTTTACCCAAAATACTTCAAAAAATGCAATTGTTTTATTATTTTTATAAAATAAGCACCATATTAATTCCCAATTTCACCGCAAAATTAAAAGGCCTGACGAAAAGCATTTCAGTACTTTAGACAAACTTCGTCACCTTTTCAAAATACTAGCTCTAAATAATACAACGTAAGAATTTAAAATAAGCGCAAATCAAAGAAAAAAAAAGAAAGCATCAGAGAGTAAGAGGACAAATTCCCTAACCGTAAAGGTATCCGACTACTTGAGACAACTTCTTTTAAAAAAAAACTGGAGATACGCAGATTTTTTACGGTTTTTAGATTTACATAGTACACCTTAAGAAAAAAAAAAGGTTAATATTAAGAAGAGAAAAATAAATTATTACTACTAAAATGGGAAAAATAGCTAAAAATTGGCAAAAAATTACATAAACGTAGCCAGCTCTGTACAAATAGTAAATGAAAAAATTCTCAATTTTTCAATTTTGATTTATTACTTTGCTGTTCCTTTTTAAAATGACCTTCAGGATAAGATACATTTTAATTTTTACAAAAACTAGAGAACTTTATCTTACTTGTTGTATGAAATTGCTTAAAAAAACAGTGAATATAGTCACACAAAGCACTGTAAATTTTGTAATAAAACAGTGATTGATAAATCTGAAGCTTGAAACATTTGTACTGTTATAAAGAACATGCGCAAAAAATTTCAGCAAATTATTTTAAAAACATTTTGAGAGATTCCTGTCCCCGTTTGAGTTTTTCTGGAAAAAAACACATTTCGAGTAAAACACATTTTAAAGTTTGAAATCTTTTATGTTAAGTTATGTCATTTGCTTTTACTAAAGCACTTATAGATTTTGTTCTAGTGAATGCCAAATAAAAAATTTGGTATTTTTATAAAGCTAATAAGATGGCATATAAAATAAAATCATAAAATAATTGTTAATTTTGAAGAAAAATCCTGATTTTAGGGTAGTCGTATACCTTAAGGGGTTAAATTCCAAAGAAGATATCAGCATTTCTGTATAGATACAAAACTGAAAGTTTGGCAGCAGTTGGCTTGCTATCGCCAAGAATTGTGCTATGTATGTATATATCTACGTGAGTGTGACCTTACCAAAAAGGAAATGTTGAAAGCATTTCAAAATCCTGCTTGGAAGCTTTGGTACAGTTTCCGTTAAAATGCGAATTACTTAAGCACAGTTTAAGAAAATTTAAATCGCACTTAATCGGAAAACAATGATATTTTATTAAACCAAATGCTATATCTAAGCTATGCAACAATTGCATCATTTCAAGTGAATAACGTGGAAGCAAAACATAAAAAATCTAAAAATGGAGAAACGATAAAAGTAAAAAGTTTCTGGTAGTCAGAGACTTATTATTTGATTCATTCAAGATCGAAAATTGGATTATTTCTGAAATAAACTGCATAGAGCTTTCACGTAGATCTGTTACGCTCCTTACAGAACTGATTAATTTTGATTTTTAGCTTAATAGCTGAGCACAGTGATGTTACTAACGTTAGTTGCTTTTTCTCGCAAATTGTCAAATCTGTGGAAGAGGTTGATAGCTTTAAATTCGTACTTATTATTATAGTGCATTCCATCGGTAAGAATAATAGCCTTCTGAAATGGAAAATATACTGTCTTATGATATATGAACCAGATGAGTCACGAGATGGACAACATCAAAGGATGTGAAATATCGTAAACATATTCACCGTTCTTAAAATTGTCACGTACAAAAATCAAAGAGATTTAGCTTCGAAATTAAATAGCCCCACCAGACTTAAGATCCCAACCATCAAGTAGCTTAGCAAATGACAAATATGTTCGTCTATTACCATAGCCCTCGACTTCTCGAGGTTCTTTGAACGTGGAGGATAAATTAAAAATAGATCTCACCACTGAAAACAATTAAACTACATTTAGTTTAATTCCAGGTTGAAAGTAACGTTTCTTCACTAATCAATAATCCTTGTGGTCTTTGGTTCTCCGTTTATGCAGAGGTTCATCGCGGATATTTCACAAGTAGTTAATATATCTCTGACTGAATCCCTCACTCCAATTATACAATGAATCGTAGATAAATATAATTGGTTACTTTGAGGGCAGCTTTATCTTCATGTTCTGCGGTTTCTATTGATTTGAATACTACTTTCCTCGACTTTTCCTGAAAATAATGGTTGGACTCTAAATGAACCATTTCTACGACCGTGGTAAGTATACTTACCACCAATTGCATTAATCTTTAAATGCACATGATAAGCTGGTTTAAACTAACATAAACGCAGAGGTGAAACAGGCCATGGTCAACTGTGACCATCTCGGATTTCGTTACCTTGTGCGATGAGGTGCTTGAGTATATGTTGCGGTCAGGTGATCAGTACGACGCGAAGTCCCCAGTGTTTAGCTCCCAAGCAATTTTGGTACTTCTTTATCGACCCATTGAAGGGATGAAACGCTGAATCAACCTTGTCCAGCCCTTGTTTTTAACCTCGGACCTGTGGCGTGGAAGTAGGGTGCACTTCCTCTCGGCCACTAGGTATGTGGTAAGCTATTTTTTTTTATTTGCATTGCCATCTATTAATAGCATAAAAAATTTTAGAGAAAATTTTAAATTCTCACACTCCCCATGGTCAACACCCCAATTAATAACAGAATTAAGAGAGGTCAATATCCTGAAGTCATTTTTGCCTAGTCCTCTATGAAAGTCGCACACACAAAGAATCATGTACCATCCATTGTAAAGGGTATGCATTAAAGCCATTCGTCCATATCCTGCAGTCATTTTTGCCTAGTCCTCTACTCATCATTCCTTTGTTTATTTTTCGTGTATTTAGGAATAACAAGTATCTTAATATCACTAAAATTTCACGTATCTATTAGTGTTGCAATTGAACTATGCTCCCACAGACGGTGGCAAAAAACCATTTTCTTCCTCATTGATCTGGTGATTGTCAATTCCTTAATTTTTGTAGCAGTTATATATGTAGAACCCATATATTGGCTTTTAAGGCGCACTAAGTTTTTGTCTGAGGCTTGCACTCTCATTAATTTCAGGATATTCAAGTTGGAAACGAAAAGGATGATTAATAAGCTTCTTGGATTGTACAGGCTTCGATAGCTTACGAAATAATTATTTTAAATGTCGTTAGAATAATGTTCTGAGTTTTTCACTAACATAAGCGCAAACTTGGTGCCTGGTGACTGACTGGCACTGCATTTCCTGACTTTATTCCGTAACATGTAGCATTTGATTGTGATTCTTTATGCTAAAGAAACATGCTTAGATTTACACTGTGATACCCTACGATTTGGGTTCAAGCATTTTAGACAAATTCACAAAGTTTGGCAGTATCATACGTCACTCCAACAGGCATGCTTTTAAATTTTCACAATTATACAGGTCTTGGTTAAAGGAACAAATCTTGCATTTTTGTCAGTATTTGAGTCGGTTTGTAACATGAAGTTTTTATGATGCGAAGGGTTTTTAAAATTTTGTTTACTTTTTGTCCCTGCTGGCGGCAGGCTTTCTAAAAATAAGAAACGCATATGGAAAAAGGCCAAAAAATTATCCCACTTAGAAATGTTTGTGCTCTCTCCAAGGTCATTTCAAAAAGACGCGTTGTCTCTGTATCCAAATTTGAATAAATAATTGAAGGGGTTTCAGAAGAGTTAGCTTGGTCTCGAGAGCTGAAGAATATAAACAATTTTCAAATCGATATTATTCTTTGAAATTAAAATTTAAAAATAATCGGAACCTCTTACACATTATTTATAAAGGAATGGTGTTTCAAATTTGTATAAAATGTTTAAAATATAATCTTAACTTAAAAAGTTTTAAGCATATAAAATTAAGAAATATTTCTGTAATACATATTAAGTAATTTTTACTTTGCGCATGCTATTTTCTAAAATAGTAGCCGTTGATGTATAAAACTACTTAGAATTGTAAAATGTAGCATACTCTTTAAACCCTCCCTAGTTTTTGTATTATATATTTTTTACATTTCAAAATATTCGAAAAATATTGAAATTAAAAAAAAATTTTAAAAGCAATGTTTTGTTTAAAAAATATAGTTTATTATTCTATTTATGTAAAAATAGCTACAATGTAATAAGAGTATATTTAATATTATAAATCAACCTATTGAGAGTAATTAGAGCTACTATTTTAGAAAATATCATGCACAAAGTAAAGCTTAAACAATATTTCTTACAGAAATGTTCTTATTTTTATAAGCTTCTAATTTTTAAAATTATGGTTATATTTTAAACATTTTACACTTTTTGAAGCCTTATTCCTTTATAAGTAATGTGTAAGAGATTCTAAATATTTACTTTTAACTCCAAAAAATTATATCTATTTGAAAATTATTTATAATTTCAACCCTGGTGTAAAAGACTAAACCCCCTAAGACACCTGAATCACCAACAATTCTGAGAATTTATTATGCTCAATTTTTTGCATCTTTAACGCTCTCAAATATTTTATACAAATATCAACTAAATTTCGTAAATAAATCAACATGTGAATCAGCTGAATTTTTTTCATTTTGCAACATCAAAAAAGCCTTTATGTGTTTGTTTATAATTAATCATTTGTTCTCAAACCTCTACTCTACGTCCAGAAATAACAAACCGTGTGTGTCATACACAGTCTGAACATTTTTTGCAATTCCCAATAAACACAACTGCAGATACTGCAGTTTTTATTTATCATTTAAATCACATGTTTCAATTATTTCTTTGAATTGTCCTTAAAAGATAAAGCACGATTCAAAGAAGCATTAAAATGTGGTAGCAAAAATTCTGGTAGTCTAAGGCATGATTTGATAACATTAGGCACAGCATTCAACCCCGTTCCATTTATTTTTTTATCATTTAAATTTAAAAATTTAATTCTTACCACGTGTTTCTGAATGTGCAAGTGGTGATCTTCGTATCAAAATTATCAAACTCTCTATCTTACAGAGATTATTATTATATATCTATCTCTGTAACACAGATTTATATAGTCTCTCAAACTCACTTAATTTAGACGACAGTATTTTTTTGACGTCTTTAGCGAAAGTGTCTAGAAAATCTATTTATGTAACAACTTACTTTTCAATGTCTGAAATTTCCGTTAAACTGCTTTACTTTTTGTCATTACGCATTTAAAAAGCACAGCTGAAAAATTTCTAAATGTCTATTAAATCCACAAATCAATAGATAATGGTGCTTTCATAAATTTCAACTCGGTGGCCATATTTGTTCAAGCGTTGATTGCCTAATAAATAATTATTTTAAATGTAGAATAAATTTCAAAGATTTTCACCAACATGATCCACCTTCATTATTCATTTCTATCCAAGCGACAGGAAAAACAACACAAAAAAGTACAGAAAAAGGTCGTTCCCTAATTTCCAACGTAAACGGAGGGAGGATGACACGATGAGAACATAATGTGGACAGTAAAAATTTTTTAAAATAAATTATTAAACCGTTACATTCCTTGTTATCAACATCCCACATAATTAAAAGGACAAGAGCTGTCAATATCCTGCAGCTGTCATATCCTGTAGAACCCATATACGGGTTTTCAAGACAAACTATGTTTTCGTCTAAGGCTCTAACACACCTATTAATTTCAAAATATACAAGTTGGAAACGACAAGGAGGACCGATTAGTTTCTTGGACAGTAAAAAAATTACTTCCACACGAATGGACAGAGAAAGAAAGTGGTGATCAAGTTCCAAATGCAAGGAATACACATACAAACACTGTCGTTTGGGCTCTACTAAGACACAAAAGAGAACACGACATATGAGCACAAATTGCGATGTCATTTTTATGCGTATCGCCGTGTTTTCCAAAATTTCATAGAATGTAAAAATTGTAATTTTTCATCAACGAATAAAGAAATTCTTATGAATAATTATTTTTTTCAATTTGTAGTATTTACAAAATATATTTTATGAAGAAAAGAAAAGAAAATGCATTAAACTTCCTATTTTTATAGGCCATAATGGGCGGTGGTGAGTGTGCTCACACCAAAAAAAATTATGATAAAGATCAAATTAATTTTATCAAACAAGCTAAAAGAGTTCCTTTCTGTAAATCGATTTCAATCAAAAAGCATTTTAATACATTTTTACTGGAAATAATTGGCCCGTTAAAATAATAAGAAAGCATTTGGGTTTGCTTTACCGTAGTGGGACATAAAGATAGAACCCAAATCTGAAAAATTAAAAATTTTAAAGCTCTTTTCTCTTATATAAAAGTCATTTTCATGTTTTGCTTTTTCAAAATTATACGTTATTATCGTCTAATAAAGACTCTGCACATATTCACAATCATAATATTCCATATAGAAATAAAATACGACAAATAAACTATACCAATGCAATCATTTTATTCGAGGAAAAAGAACTTTTTTTTAAACCAACTTAAAATCTTTGAATGTAACAATTATTTCGCAAAGTAATACACAATCTTTACTGACGAAATAAACACTTCTCTAAGTTTCTTAAAATATATTTCATTCTTATAAGCTGGAATTTTTGTCTTTAACCAGGATTATCACCACCTATAAGTAATATACAAAATTCAGATTAATTGTTAAGAATAACATATATTTAAAGTCACAAATAAAAATGTTTTATTAAGAAATTTTATAAATTATGCATGTTAATTATATTAACAATTTAAACTAAAGAAAGTAAGCAGAATATAACAGGTAAGGCTTGAATTCCTGTAACAAAAAGAAATATTCAAGTGATAGAATCATTTTTTATTTGATTGATCAGTCCATAATTTAAGGTATTCGTCGTCTTCGAAGGAAGCAATTCTGAGTAATAAATGCTAATACTAAACTAAACTCAGTGGCGCAGCAGTCCACAAGAGCTAAGGGCTACTGGAAACAAGTCAATTTACGGGCCTTTAGCGCTGAAGTGCATGAGCTAACGGTTTGATCAGGTGGCCAATCTGACGCGAAACTCTCATTATTTAGTCCCCAGGCAAGCTTGGTACACATTTTATGGATCCACTGAAGGGACGAAAGTCTGAATCGACCTTCCACAGTAAGGTATTTAAAACCCAGAACTGTGGCGTCAAAGCGCATTACGCTACCAATCGGCCTCCGAATCAAAGCAAATACTTTAATCAAACAAACTTCTTAGCAACAAAATTATGGTTTCACGTCACTTCAGTTCTAGTTATTCTGTTTAATCGGAAAGAAACTATTAAACACGTGCGTACGGTTAACCGCGAATGTCAATCATAGGACGGAAAATACCGAAATATAAATACATTTCTTCTCTGTAGAGTACGTAAACGACATATGCTTGATGTTTATTGTTTTAATACACTTTATTTACACGTTATTTCTTGTTAAATAGAGTTTTTGCACATTTTTGCCTACCATTTATTGGCTTTTAACAAAATACGTTTGAAAACTGTATATGTTACATTATTAACTGAATATGCTCTAACTCAGCTAATCCTAACCTTTTTATCGCCGTGAACCGGTCAAAGTTAGATAATTTTACTAAAGCCCGCTGAGAGGGGGAAGGACGTTGATTGTTTAATATTTTAAATTATTTTAATTGTATTTAAATATGCCTTTAGTATAAAATACAGTTAAACCAAAAAATGAATGCAGAGAGATTTCACATAGAATATGAAGTGATTACCATAGAAATTCGCCAAAAACCAAGAGCAATACATTACAGTAAATAAAATAGAAATATTTTAATATTTCATTTGTGGTCCTATATTATTTGATCCGTGAACAGGTACTAGTCTGTATGTATACTTTTATATGACCTTCGGCACAACTTCTCACGATATACAAAGATATACACGTCATTAATATTTCAAAATAGTTTGAATAAATATTGATCAGCACAAAGCTTCTTTTTAAAACATAAATAGCTAACTCTTTACTTAAGAAAAAAGCAATTTACTTAACTATTTTTATTTATAACATAATTTATTCTACTTACTAGGCTTGACACTTTGTTGCACACTCACGGTATGATGCAAAATTGTTCTCATTTCCATTACATCCAGTATATGTAAACGTTTTGCACCTCTTAGTATGACGATCGAAATACCATCGCATTATTTTGTTTCGGCAAAGTCCTTCATTTACTGGTTGAAAGCATTCAACTGAAAATCCAAGTATAGACTGTTATTTAGCGTAAACATTAAACACTTAAGTATTATTTTGTATTTCTGTATCATCAAATATTTTTCATCAGTTTTTCACAAAAAAATGTCTTTAACTTGTGAAAAGGTAATAATGCACAAGTTGCATATTGACAGTTACTACAACTCTTCACATAAATTGAAACTTAATACAGAATCTACAAATAAAATAAGAGTAAAATTTTATTAAGTGCAGTAATTTACGTATAAATTAAAGGTAATGTATTCAAACAAACAAGTACAAATTTTCGAAACGTTTTTAAAACTTTGGAATTTTGCTAATAATGCAAATTTTTCAGATAGTCTAAAAGCACAATTTGTAAGCTCTCAATTTATGGAAGAAACTGACTAATTTGAGGAGTATAATTTTGCAAAAGCATATAAATGTATTATGTATTTATATTTAGTTTCATTTGAATTAGCATAAATATATAAAACTCTTTTAAGAATATAATTTCAATAAAAATAATTTAATGCAATTAAATATCAGAAATTGAAGGGAAAAAAATGTTCCTTATCTGAAAAATGTTCCTAAAATGAAAAATACAACTTCTGACAATAAAATTCGGTGAATGAAGTCAAAATAGCTGATCTGGCAACACAGGAGTAGCCAAACGCAGCACATGCGTAGTGGCAGGTGTTAACCATCTGCCCCCACCGTTGTTTAGTTGAGTCTCATTTGTGTTGCATGTAAGACTTGTTTTACAAAGTACTTGTTTAGTAGGTTGGTTCTTAACTGAGAACAGGAAAACGAACGATTAAAACATCAATTTAATGTTTTATTTTAAGCTTGGCAAAACACCAAAGGAAACTTGTACGATGCTGGTACGTTTTTATGAAGATCAGACACTGTCCATGAATTGTGTGCACAAGTGGTTGGCCCATTTACGAAAAGTAAAGATAGTGTTTCAGATAAACTCTCCGTAGTGGAAGACTGGCGACATCCATCAGTGACGAAAAAATTAAAAAAAATGACGAAATTAATCACTAAAGATCGTCAATTAACTGAGTGCAGACAGCTGATTAACTGCAGATTAACCGTAAATCCGTGAGACAAATCGTTACCCAGGATTTAAGAATGAGAAAAACGTGTTATCGATATTGACGATATTCCTAACATCCAACGAAAAGTGACGAGTCTTTTGAACTCCATCCCTAAAGAAGACTTCTTGCAAAGTTTCCAGGACATGTGTCCCAGATATCAGGGAAGCATAGTTATGGGAGGTGACTATATCGAAGGACAGTTAGGTAACTTTCGTTAACATTTCATCTAAGTTAATGTCACAGGACTATTCACCGAACTGTATTGTCAGAGGTTGTGCTTTGTCCATATCTAAATGCGCCGAGTTTTAGTGCTATTTTCGGGATATCTTGTACAATATAAAAATTTAATCTAAAATTCTTCAAAAGAAATCTATTTATTCTAAAATATTTAATTTTTTTTTCCTCGGAAAAATTTTAAAAAGATAATTTCTACAATATTTAATAAACTTTTTAAATCTAAATCAAGGATTGCTTTCCTTTAAAAAATGTAATCAAGTATCTTCCAATAATCTTTGGCTTTGTGGCTTATTTTTTTTAAAAAAAAATGTATTTTCCTTATTATTCTCTAACTTTACCGTTCAATTTGTGTATTCCTGTTCAATCAGTTTTATATTCAATTTGATAATCACATTTTTAAAACAATTGGCCATTGTTCGTGTATTAAATTTCTAAAAACCAAAAAAGGAGATTAATTAAACCTGAAATTGTGGAAGCATTATCTTAAATTATTTTTTTAATCAATTTATAGACGAAAAAATAAACTATCCAATACATTACAATTGCTAGATGAGTCTTGTAATTATATTTATGCAGGTATTCCATTATCAAAAACTAAAATTTCATCTTTTAAACCATTGATTAAATGCAGTATTAAATTTTGGTTTTCTTAATGTTCTTCAATACGGATATTTTTTTAAAATAATGTTCCTTAAAAATCTTGAGAGATTTTTAAAATATTTTTAATACGAGCATAATTATTTTAAAAAATTAAATTCAATATTAATAATGAAAAATGTATTTTTTTGTACCTGCACTCACAGTGTAATGTAAATATTATTGCAAAGGCCATTGTGCGACACATTTCGACTGCTGTTCCATTTTTAGATAGAAATCAACAAGTTAAAAATATGTGCTTAACATCATTACAAAATGCATGTTTAAAATCTTGTATAAATATTGCAATTAGAGAAATCTGGATTAAATTCACTTATTAATTACAAAAATTGCATTAAATACATACATCCATCTTCTTCCGATTCTTCTGAGTCTTCTACGAGACATTCTGACATACATTCTGCTCTTGTTCTAAATCTGGACATTTTTTTCATTAAAATTTTAAAGCACGCAAAAGGGGGTTGAACTAAATTGTGAAACTGGACCCCTTCTTTTACTGGCTGATGACATTTATTCCTAACAAAAAAAAAAACGTATGATTAGCACATGAGGAAAAAGATCAATATTTAAAAAAAACATCGATTGTAAAATTTTTGGGAAAAAACCCTAATCATAAACTACAAAGATGAAAAAAAAATTACAAAAAAATTCAAGAATATTTAGGCTAAAAAGATATAGGTAAAAAAAAGAAAGCTACACCCCAAAAAATTAGTTATAAGTAAACAAAGATGACTATCTTAGGGTTTTTCTTAAAACATAAAAAAAATGTTTGGGTTTTCTGACTGCCCAAAATTTAAAAAAGCTAGATACCGCAGCACCCGGTTTTTTACAACATTAACGATTCAAAATGGTTTGAATGTAAAGGGGGTTGTTGCCTGGTTTAACGTTGAAATCTCCCGTTCGCTTTCATGGGACCAACACACTGGGTGGGGAAAGTAAAAAATGTCTCCTTGTATATAATTTAAAAGAGGAAAAAAGCGTGGTCCCCCAGATCTCAGACAAAAATCTTTGACTTACTGTTGAAAAAATATGTCGAAACATTTGTACCAATCATAAATAGTGACGATGATAAAATGAAATTCGAGTTGCTGGCCATTCATTTGTCCATTTAACAGTCTTCGTAGAACGTGACTAGAAATCTCATATAGGCTCGATATATAGCGCATCTCATGATGCGCTCATTTATCGTTCAATAAAGCATTGTAAATAACTTTAATGTTTTCTTATGGAAAAAACCGTTTAGTGCATATCTTTATTTTTACCATAAATCTGGATTCAAGTCATACTTTTCGTATCCACAGTATTCCAGACTTTCGCTTTTCTTTTTTATTGACTTTTAATGTTCAGAAAGAAACTATTCTTTTTATGTATCATAAACATCAAGGAAAGCATGCAAATATGTTTCTATTCAGTATATGTACTGTACAACCATATGGATTGAAGTTGGAACAGCTAGCGCTGACCACGAAACTGGTTCTATGGAAAGTAACAGAGGAGGCCATGAATAATAACGTCTTCTTACTATACCCTTAGTCTGGCTTCCAGTTTGTATTTCCAACTAAATCATTAAAACAAATGCATTAATTAAAAAGAGCTATTTTTTTTCAATGTAGATTTTTTTTACCATAACTTGCATCCATATGTTCAGAAGGTAAATACAAGGTTTAAAACAAGGGGTGTGAATTTTAAGGTATCCGACTGCGTTTCGGAACCGTGATTTTGAAAAAGCGTATAAATGGATAATATTTATGATATTTAGTGTCACTTAGATTAGAAAATGTATACAAAATTGTTTTAAGAATAGTATTACAATAAAAAATTATTCAAGTACAATATTTTGACAAAAAATAACAGAGCATGACCAGTTTTCAAAATATTCTCCTTTTGCGAAAAGTGCTTCTATTATAATAATATTTTGCCTGTATATAACTCAGACCTCTGTACAGAGACTCAATTAGAATTTTTGAAATATATAACTTAGAAGTGGGTTTATTCATGTTTTACGACAACAGAAGTGAGAAATTTTAAGAAAAAAACGCCGATAATTGTTGTAACTCTGAAAATAATGTAAATTTTTCAAAAAAAAAAATAATTCAGACTCTCTTAAAAAGTCTTTACTGTATATAAACACAAAATATTATTATTTTAGAAGATTTTTTTATAAAAGGAGAACATTTTGAAAAAAAGGTTATTCTAAGTTAATTTTTTGCCAAAATATTGTATTTAAATTAAAAAAATTTGTCAAAATTTCTTTAAAACAATTTCATGCATGTATTCTAATCTAAGTGATACTAAATATCATGAAAATTATCCATTTATGCTCTTTTTTAAAATCACGGTTCCGAACCTAGTCGGATACCTATGAGAAGTAACATTAAAAATGGTTCTTATAAATGGATGAGAAATCACATTTATTATTTTTATAAATCATTTTTATTTTATTATAGTAATAAACTATAATAATAGTTTTCGTTTTTATATTGTTAGTTTCGTCATGCACATGTAATTCGTTACATTCAGTGCTCGTATATATCAATATTATATCATACTAGCAGTTCTCTGAGTGTTTCAATTAATTGTAAGACAGTATTTTTTTATTTATTACGTTATCTAAGTTTTAGCCTAAAGCCTTCTTGTGTACTGACAACGTTAGAAAATATGATTTTGAAAAAATGGTATAAATGGATATTTTTCTAATATTTAGTGTCATTTGAAGTAGATTGTACACATAAAATTCTTATAAGAATATTTTTCCAAGAAATAGTACCTAAATGCAATTTTTTCGGCAAACCATGAAAAAATAATGACATATTTTAAAAATATTCATGTATTAAAAAGGCTTCTACAATAATAATATTTTAACTATATATATATATATATATACCTAATATTTCTGTACAAAGCCTAAACAATTATTTTTGAAATACATAATTTAGAAGTAAAAATATTCTCATATTTTAATAACTAAGACAGAGTAAAGAAATGTTTTGAAATACACCGATAATTATTTCAATAGAGTGTATCTCTGAAAATAATGTTATTGTTTAAAAACTTTTTTTCAGTCTCTATTCTGAAGTCTTAGCTATGTACAGGTAACATACTATTGTTACAGAAGCATTTTTCATACACAGAGAATGCAGGAAAATGTGTCATTCTTTCTTAGTGATATTCCATCTTCTAATGTTACTCTTAGAGCAATGTTTTATT
Source organism: Trichonephila inaurata madagascariensis (assembly GCA_019973955.1). Lineage (NCBI taxonomy): Eukaryota > Metazoa > Arthropoda > Arachnida > Araneae > Nephilidae > Trichonephila > Trichonephila inaurata. The sequence continues at coordinate 224,318 of BMAV01016236.1, read as the reverse complement.
TACATTGTATTTCAACCGACACTAAAGATCGAAAAGTTATTCATTTATACGCTTTACCAAAATCAGAGTTCCCAATACAGTCAGGCACCTTTAGATTAAATCGAGAAATGTATCATATATTTCCCAAACATGGATTTGCATTACATAGAACATGATGAAGGTTTATAAGGATTCTAATCAAATTGATTTAAAATTTTAAAATTATAATTCCTGCAGAAAGAAAACATACTTCAATTTTTCTTGTTATAATGGCAGATAATACTTTACCTGAGCCTCTTCGCTGGGAGATCACAACTGGTAGCAAGATAACGAACAAAATGATTAACTTCATTCTTCTTTTTTTGGGTGCTGGAATTTAATCAATAGCGCTATAAAAATAAGAACCACAATTTTCTTATATAAAGTAAAATAACATAAAAAGTATACAGCTTTCAATAACTGATTCTTCTTTGTGCTCAAAGTAGAGCGAGTTTTACTGCCAAATGATCTCGTAATCCTGAGCAACGGGGAAGTGATAACAATATCTTAGCCAGTGCCACACTCACTCTCCAAGCCTTTTTAATCTATTTAATGCTAAATACATAAAAGTATGAACTTACCTTTGAAAATGAATTTGAATCGCAGAAAGAGCTTTCGCGAAGATTTCATTGAAGTATTGTATGGCCGAGCTTTCTTATATACTTGTATGAAAAATGATTTTTAAAATTTGTTTTGAAAAAAAATGTCCCCATTTTTTAATTTTTCGAAACAAAAAAACAATGAAAACAATTATAAAACCCAACCATATTGAAGATTAATTTTTGCCCTTCGAAATTAATTCGTATTAATTAGTATATTCTGATATTATTATCTGTTCCCAAATTTTCTTTTTTTATTTAAATTTAAAATGAAAAACACTCATTCCAAAATTTTTAATATTCAATATGTCCAAACATCAAAAAAAATGAACGTTAACACAAAAAAGTTTTTTTACGTAATAAAAAAAAAAAAGAACTTACAAGGCAATAGATTAAATAACTCATTACTAAATATTTATAATTGTAAGCATGCATTTGAAGTACAATCTGAAGCTATTGGCAAACATAGAGATTTCTTTTGAACAATACTTGGCACAATTTTTTCTATGTTTACACAAAGTTTGATGGGAGGGTTTTGTTGTTGTTGTGATGATTTTATGTTGAAGCTATATTTCCTGCTTTTCACAATGACAGATGTTAGTGAACAAATTATAATATCAGGATATTTATAAAAATTTTGTATCGTGCAGGGTCGTGTTTTCTTCAATACTTTCGATACAAATTCTTATTAATTTATTTTCTCACTATACCATATTATTCCTATTACCTATCTTTATATCATAACCTATTATTATAATATATTACTAGTTGGATCAACCAAAGGCAATCATAGCTAAGTAGCAGGAGATGAATTACTTAAAATATATTGCAGTTTCTTTCTTTCTTTCTATTTATTTATTTATTTATTTTATTATTATTTTTTTGTATTTGGATACTTTTAGGCTTACAAGATTTGGTGTTTTTATAATTTGTAATTACATTTACTAAAGCAGTAAATTAGTCATTTGTTTCCTTATTCGTCACTGCATTAGTATCTGACTTTATTTTTATTTCACTAATTGTCTCTTACATAATGTCTAATAGTGACAAACACATTTGGATAACGCTCCAACCCCCTAAAAAAAGACATCGAAGCTTTTTATCTATTAAAGTTTTCTATAAAAGCTAAATTAGCTAAGTAAGCTAAGTTTTCTATCAAAGACTCAAATTGGGTCTCCACTGAAATAAAGCGTAACCTTTTTTCTTAAATTCAAAGTTCTTTGATGGTCATTAGTATGTTTTTTAAATGCTTTTCATTTTTCAAGTAAAAAAAGCTTTCTGACGGAGAACTAAATTTATGTCTGAAGTGAAGTCAAGAGTATCCATTTAAAATATTTATCTAGTCACGGAATGCTTAAAACCTCATGGTAACTGTATTATATTGCTTAATTAGAGAAAAAAAATGACAATGCATGTGTTCAAACCCTAACCACTTTGTAATTATTTTAATTTAATTAAATTTAAGTTTAAAAATTTTGAAAATATATTAAGTTTTTTTTTTTTAAATTTCAAGACAGCAGGGGAATGATGATGATAGTTCCACCACCAAAAAATATATACACAGCAAAAAATATAAACAGATAAGCAATTAAACAAAACAGAAGAACACAATATTCAGTTTTTAAATTAAATTAAATTTCTCTAGCCTCCTATAGTAGAGGGGGTAAATGGAAGCTTTTTTCTGGCTGGGCAGAGAGGACACATTTATCACAAATTCGCGCAACATAGGGGCAAATAGGGTTTTTGACAACCTTCAGGCAGTACAAATGTGTGTATAGGCACTGGTGCATATTTATCATACTAAAGGCAGTGAACAGCTTGGTATCTGGGATAGTCCGGAAGATTAAACATCATTGTATTTCAATGTTTTTCTTCAGCTTGGATGCGTGTAGATGTTTCAATGCCAAGTTGATTATTAAGGAAGAGGATTTGTAGCAAACATTTTCTGAAGGGATCTGTTAAACAATGCATCATTTCTTGGGAAACTTATCTTGAACCTCACTGCCACAGGTAGGATGGGATCAACAGCAGAGCCGCTGTTTTCGTTTAACCCGCGTTAAGCCAGCGTTTCTCAAACTGTGGGGTGCGCCCAGGGTTTCGTGAAAATTCTTCGCTCTACGAGGGGGGCACGAGCATATTGAAAAGTCGAAAACCAAAGATTATTTTAAAAAATTATTAATTTACTGAAAGTAATCAAACAAAATGCATTTTGACATAATAAGAAATAAATACATATTTACACTGATATAATACACTTATAAATGTATTAGTACTGCACAATATATTTTACTATCAATTTAGGAATACTAAGTTAAGAATGAGTTTAATAATTACCATTGCCTCCATGAGCTTGTCATAAATAAAATTATATACAAAAATTAACACTTCTATTGATAATTTGAACGGTTCATGATTAATACCTTCAGCGCTACCGTTTTCCGCGCAGGCATGTGTATGTGATGTATTGGAGGGGGAGGGGAGAAAAGGAATAAATGAAAATCCTCTGAAATAAGTAAATCCTTTGCAAACACTGTTCAATGCCTTTTTGTTGCATTCCAAAGACTTCGGAACAATTTTAAGAATGACACTGCACAGAAAAGATCGTACTTCGGAAAAACGTCCAGGAAAATTAACGCTTTGGCTGAGTGAGAGGTTTATATACGCCGGAGGTACTTAAGAAGTTAAAGGCGTATTGTAGCCTTAGCGTTAAAGTATAGTATTAATGAATTCAATACATTGCAATTGTATAAAAGGGGAGCGCGATGAAAATTATGTTTGAATATTGGGTCGCAAATACTGAAAGTTTGAGAAGCACTGCTTTAAGCGATCATTTCTTTTTTACCCAAAATGCTTCTTCAAAAAAGACAATTTTTTTTTTAAATAAATATGCATTATATTAATTCCCACCTCTTCGCCGCAGAAAAATAAAAAGCCAGACGAAAAGTATTTCAGTACTTTAGACAAACTGTATCATCTTTTCAAAATACTTGCACTAAACGAATTTTTAAAAAAATCGCAAATCGCGAAGATAAAAAGAAAATATCAGTGCCCAGATAGCTTTCATGCAAACCAGTTAAGCACAAAATTTGGTAGCCCTTACTTTGTACGGAAAATCCACTTAAGAAGTTTAACTCCATAGAAGATATCTGCACTTCTGTACAGAGGCAGATATGAAAGTTTGACAGCAACTTTGCAATAGTAATAATTGAGCCATCTGTGTATACAGATCTGTTTATATTTCCTTTCCAGCTCCAAACAAAATTTCTGAGCAGTCTTGTTTTTTTTAAAAAGGTTGTAAAAAGAAAAAGTGATACTAACTTTTCCTAACTTCCAATGCGTTAACAAGATGCATCATGAGCTCTGCCCGAGTTAGGAAGTTAATAGTAAGTCTCGTTAAAAATACCCAATAAACTACCTTTACTTTTTAACCTGAAAGGGTAGAAGATAGCATTTGTATGAACTTGTGATAGAGATTTAGTGCAGATTTCTAAATCTCATATTCAGGGATGGGCAATAATTCGATCTTAATCGCAACCGGTTGACCACTTAGACCAGGGGTGTCTAACCCAAATGACCTCGCGAGCAACTTCAGAAAAACATTATAATCTCGCGGACCGCACATAAAAATATGTACCTTTATATCAGATTTGGAAACAAAAAAAAACATTTATTGAGTGAAAATTTAAAACAGAATGAATTATTATTATTGTTTTCATTATTTTTCGACATAGATAATATAATAGTGTTTGTATAATATAATAATGGAATGATCAAATAATGTTTAAAATATTACAGTTGCCATTTTCTTGAAAATTACGGTGCTCCTTTTGAATTGATCTTTCGTTACTCATTGTTGAAATTTGATAGTGCTGTCATTCGCAAACCATTAAGTATACATTGCCCTTATCTTAACCGTCTTGAATATTTTTTAAACTTTATAAAACATCTCTGACTGCCCTTGCTTTTTGAGCACTCCAAACAGAAAAGGAGGAGGAGAAACGAAAGTCGCACACACAGAGAATCATGTACCATCCATAGTAAAGGAAATACATAATGCAAATCAGAATTTATTAAAAAAGTAATTTATTATAGAAAAATCAAATGTAACTGTTTGATAAAATAGTAATCTATTTTAATCTAAAGGACATTTCTATTATCAAAAAAGATTTATTTTAAAACAAGAACAGGTAACAGGAAAATACATTGTATATATATATATATATATATAAATTTCTCCTTAAATAAATTTCAAAAAGGAAAAACTTTAAAAACCTGATATTTAAATATTTTTTAAAAAGAGTCGGCGGGCCGCAATTTACGTACTGGTGGACCGCATATTGGACACCCCTGACCTAGACAATTAGGAGTGTGATCGTTTTATTAATACCTAAAAAGTGCATACTAAGATAAACATATTTGTGAAACATCGTCGCCAGCCAGAAAGGAGAATCGTTTTTCGCAATCGATGCGATTGTGCTACTTAATGCATCTAACTACCCTAAAATCATGATTTTTTTTTAAAATTGACATTCTTTATGATTTTATTTTATAGGTCATCTCATTAGCTTTATAAAAATACCAAGTTTATTATTTTTAACTCACTGCAACAAAACCTACAAATGTTTTAGTAAAAGCAGATGCGATAACTTTACATACGATGTCAAACATTAAAATATGTTTTACTCGAAGTATGTGTGTGTGTGTGTGTGTGTGTGTGTGTGTGTGTGTGTGTGTGTGTGTGTGTGTGTGTGTGTGTGTGTGTGTGTGTGTGTGTGTGTGTGTGTGTGTGTGTGTGTGTGTGTGTGTGTGTGTGTGTGTGTGTGTGTGTGTGTGTGTGTGTGTGTGTGTGTGTGTGTGTGTGTGTGTGTGTGTGTGTGTGTGTGTTTTTGGGTTTGGGTTGGGTTTTTTTTTTAATAAATTCTGTATAACAGTAGAAGTATTTTAACCTTCAGATTTATCAATCACTGTGTTTTATTGCAAAATTTAGAGTTCTTCATGTGAATATAATCACTGTTGTTTAAAAATTTTTACAATAGCTAAGATAAAATGCTCTAGTTTTTGTAAAAATTAAAATATCTTTTATCCTGAAGGTCATTTCAAAAAGAAATAGCAAAGCAATGCATCAAAATTGAAAAATGGAGAATTTATTAATTTTCTATTTGTACACAGCGGGCCCAGTTTAAATAATTTTTTGTCAATTTGTACCCATTTTTTCCCATTTTAGTACTAATAATTTATTGTTCTATTCTTAATTTTAGATTTTTTTTTTTTAAATGTACTAAATAAATCTAAAAACCACAAAAAGATCTCCATATTTCCATTTTTAAAAAGAACAATTTGCCACAAATATTCGGATACCTTAAGTCAGTGTTTCTCAAACTGTGGGGCTCGCCCCCTAGGGGGGCATGATAACCTAACAAGGGAGGTGCGAGCATATCGAAAAGTCGAAAATAAAATGTTATTTAAAAATATTATTAATTGACTGAAAGGAAACAAAACAAAATACATTCTGACATAATAAAAAGTAAACGACGCATTTACACAGATATAATTTGTTTATAAATGTATCAGTGCTGAACACTGTATTTGATAATTAATTTAACAATTCCAAGTTAAGTACAAGTTTAACAATTATCAATGACCCCATGTGCTTGGCATATATAAAATTATATAAAAAATTTAATACTTATCTGGATAATTTGTACGGTTTGCAATTAAATTATTTATACTTCAAAGTACATTATTATTGAGTTCAATACATTGTTATTGTTCGGATGGGGGAGGGGAGCGCGAAGAAAATTATGACTGAAGTACTGACGCAAGTATTGAAAATTTGAGAAGCACTGCCTTAAGTAGATGATGCTATGAATGTGTAGACGACACAAATTCCGGCATTGGAAGCGTACACTGATGCTTAACTGTAAGGACTAAAAGTTATAACCAGAATGCCTGCCGTAGGAATGAGTTTTTACCTACACACTGACTGAAGGGGAAAATATGTTTTGATAATCAGCTGTTCTAGTGGTAGTGCGAGTCTTGTTACTAAGACTTCACCCCACACTCCGCGCTTCTGCGGATTCTGGTTCTTAGCCCTGCGATAGCGAGGAATCCGGAAACAAACTTGTTGAGTACATGTGTCGGATTACAGATTCTCTGGTTCGTGTGAGTTACTGCTCACTGTTTTGAAAACATCCATGCTCCTACATCTAGAAATCGCCCATAGTTGTTAAAACATTCAGTTCGAAAATTTTGTGTTACTCGTGATTTCTCGAAGTAAAAGAAGTCAGCTGTCATACTTCAAAAGATGGGTACGTCAAAAACAACCGTTAAAAAAAGAAAAATATACAGTTTTAATAGAGAATAGGAAGAAAAGTTTCTCTTCACAATGGCGAATGCAAAATGTGGGATCACATACGTCACGCGAGTGCGGCCTTACAAAAAAGGAAATGTTGAAAGGCATTTCAAAATCCTGCTTGTGTAGCTTTGGTACAGTTTCCGTTAAAATACGAATCACGCCAGCACAATTTAAGAAAATTTAAATCGCAATTAATTGGAGAACAATTATATTTTATTAAACTAAATGCTATATCTAAGGCTGCAACAGTTGCATCATTTCAAGTGAAGTTTGTGGAAGCAAAACATATGAAACCTTCTGCAGATGGAGAAACGATAAAAGAAAAGAGTTTCTGGTAGTCAGAGATTTATTATTTGATTCATTCAAGACCAAAAATTGGATTATTTTTGCAATTAACTGCATAGAGCTTTCACGTAAATCTGTTACGAGCCTTACAGAACTGATGAATTTTTATTTAGCTAAATTGCTGAGCACAAAGATGTTACTAAAATTTTAGTTGCTTTTTCTTGCAAATTGACAAATCTGTGGAAGCAGTTGATAGTTTTAAACTCGTACTTTGATAAGAATGGTGTTTAAGGATATAAGTATGGAAAAAAAATATAAACAATATTACCCCTAAAAAAGCAAACACGAGATGTATATGTTTACTGTATAGTAATAAAATGCACAGAGAGGAAACAAAATTCCAATTTTTAAAGTATTATTGATAACTACTGATGGAGCCCTTTCAATAGCCGATGCTGTCAATGTATATTTAGCTACTTGTATCAGAGACGAGGCTTTACCGCATTTTCTTTATTATCAATGGATTATTCAACAACAAGCCCTCTCGTGTAAAATTCTAAAAATTAAGTGTAATTCAGGAAGAAATCTTCAGGGGGAAAGTTTCAGTCCCTACTCGAAGAAAACGAATCTCATTACGGGAAATTGTAATGAAGTGTTTATATTCGGAGGGCAGAACTTGCACCCTAAGGATTCGTAAGCATGTAACATACCACTAGATAAAAGAGATCACCTCAGTCCATGGCCTATTAGTTGCTTATGTAGATATACGCTTCAATACTCCCCCATTAGTGAGTCGGTGGATAGGCGAACGAACGATATAGTTGTAATGGTGAGATTGTGCAGCATGAACGTTGTTGCTGTTAATTGGGGGCTTTGCATCAAGTGAGTCTGATGATTTTTGTTTTTGCTGCTTCAAGTGGGTCTGACTACTTTTGATTTCTCTTTTGTGGATAGAAAGCGCCACGACAGATCAGTACGTTGCGAATTTTGATTAATTCAGCCAAGGCCACCAATGAAGAGGCATATATCCGGAGGGCAAAACCCGCGACCTATGCATTCGTAAGCACGCAAAATACCACTAGACAAAAGTGTGATCACCTCTGTCCGAAGGCTGTTACTGACTTGTGTAGATATCCGCTACAGTTATATCATGTAGATGTTTATTGGTTAAGAGCAGTTAGTAGGGTAAAAACTTTTTGAAAATTGATTTTGAGTTTTTGATGTATTTCTAAAATCTCGAAATCATTACCTTTCCAATGATGTAACATACAAGTCATTATATGAATTAGAAGTATTTTAAAATGACTTTTAAAAAGTAATCAGCTGCCACGGGTCACGCCCACTTTGACAGATTAAGTGTAAATATTACCTTTTTAAACCTGGGAACTTGCAAAGCCTCCACAAAATTTTATTTAATCATACCCAATTAACTGTAGATTAAATGTATAATAACTGCAAGTTTAACTTTTAGTTTGTTTACGTACTTTTGGAGCCAAGTTTGTAAAATGATGAAAACATTTACTTTTAGTTTGAAATTTAGTACCTGGACGAAATTTTTTTGTGGTGTAATTAGAAACAAATAGTGAAATTTCTCCTTTCGAAATTTTTATACTTTTAAATACTTAATAACTTGTTTTTGATTATACTGTTTAAAACGGGCTCTGAAAAAATTATAATTATAAAATTTTTTCATTTGCTTAAAAATGAGATATATGGCAGAAATGAGGAAGCACTTCTTTCAACCAATATAGATACTGGATAGGTAATAGTTGTTAAAATATTGCATATATAAAACACCTGCTTTTCATCTAAACAATAGTAAAGACATTTCATACCATCCAGCAAATCAATAGAAATTGAAGGAGAATCAATAATCTTATCCTTCATTACCGTGCACAATAAATTATAGGCTACATTTGATTTTAATTTTTTTTTTGATAACGTAAGATTTTTTTATAAAAATTTCTGTTTTCTCAAATTTATATTTTTAAAAATGTGTAAATTTACTGTATGCGTGTACTCTAAGTTTCTTAAATGCAATTGTGTACACTGAAGTGACATTTTTGAAATATTCTTAAAACATGCAAATAGAAAGCAGATATTACAAAAAATAACAATTTTCAATAAATTCATAATATTAATGCTCGATGAACTAACAGTTTGTCTTGGAAAAAACTAATTAATATATTTAAAAAAATTTCACTTCAGTATAAATATAAATGTCTAATTTTAATATACAATAAAAATTTGAGTATTTATGTTTAATAGTTTCTGAGAAAAAGGTATGAAATGTGATACATCAAATGTGATGCTTGTCTTTGTGAGAAGCTTGTTACATACGTACAAATATATAAATTTCATGTTTAAAAACATAAAAATCTAATGATAGTTTTTACAAAAGCCTAACAAAAACTTGCGAAAGGTCGTATAATCAGATATTTTAAAAAAAAAATCTCAAATTCATACCAAAACCATATTGATACATTTTCACATTGTATTTATAATACTTTATGTTCAAATTTGATATCTGTAATGCATGAAAGCTAATAATTCTTCAAAAATTGTTACAGAATTTGCGAAAATTGATGTAATACTAGAAATTATCTCGTTAAAGAAAACTGAAAAATGCTATTCTGGGCAATTTAATATTTTTTTTTGTTTACTATTATATGCAAAATAAATTGCAAAGATCCTAATGTTTAATTAAATGGGACAAATACATGTTGTAATTCATTATTTTTGTGATGAAGTCACACTTTATAGTAAAAATTCAATTTTCTCAAAAATGATGTTTTTAAAACTGCATGCATCTTTTTCTCAGAAAATAATGAACGTTTGTGCATGAAATTTTTTCCTCGTGTTACTGATATGTAACTATATATATATATTCATGTGAGTCTTTTGGGGATTTTCCCAAAATATTTGACTGGATATATATCGTGACAAAAAATGTCAATTTTTTTTAAAATTCATAGTGACATTTTTATGTTACATATTTTTGAGAAACTAAGCAATATATTTTAAATATTTCACTTCTTTGCTAATATTAATGTTTATTTATTGCTCAGACAAGTTTTTAAGCTTTAATATTCAAAGGTATTAGCATAAATGGTAACTAATTATAACTCAGATGTGTAATGCTTTTTGTCGTTGCGAGACGCTTGTTACATGCATAAAAATACACAAATTTCATGTTTAAAAACATAAAAACAGTTTTATTTTTGACTTTTTTAGAAATCTTTTGTCCAGTTTAGAGAAAATTTTGAATTTTGAAACTTTTAGAAACTGTGTTTGCATGTGAACATACAAATCCATAATGAAACCTTTCGCAATGTCGTAAAATCACATATTCCCAAATCTCATTACTTTTACATATTGATACATGTTTACATTATATTTATGATGTTTTAAGGTCACATTTGATATTTTAATGCATCGAAGCTAAAAATTCTTCACAGATTGTTAAAGAATTTGAGAAAATTGATGCAAAATTCTAAGAAAAATCTCGTTGAACAAAAACTGAAAAATACTACATATGTATTTTCTGAACATTTTAAGACTTTTTTGTTTCCTATTTTATGCTTAAAAAATTAAGAAGATGCATTCAACATAGTTCGTGCTCAGGTGTCGTCCACGTCACTTGACCATGGTTCAAAATTACGTGGTCCGTCGCCAAAAACCCTCGTGTAGCTGAACAGTGCGACGTTAATATTCAATCAATCAATCAATCAATCAACATAGTTCGTAGTAAATACATACTCACACGCAGTCGATAGGTCGAATTGTGGTAACTGTTCATGTGATGTGATGTCAGGTATTATAATAACTTTCTTTATAAAAAATTTCATCAAAACGATCCAGATTGTTACAACTTATTCAAAAGAGTTTGTAATTTTCGGATTTAAGACGTGTGTACAGGACAACGTCTGTCGGGACCCGCTAGTATATATATATATATATACATTGACATAATGTACTAAAAATGTATCAGCACTGCTCAAAGTATTTGATCATTAGTTCATCAATTGTAAGTTAAGAACAAGTTTAATAATTCATAGTGACTCCATATGGTATCGTCTTATACAGAATTATAGTATACAAATTTCAATTCTTATCTTGATAATTTGTATGGGATTATAATTAAAGTCGTATTGCAGATCATTGGCGTTAAAGCTGCATCGTATCAATGATACGTGGACCCCAAGTTTCAAGGACCCAAACATGTATAATATTTCCAGAGAGACACTTTCAAATACATTTTATGTAAGGGATTCGTTCTTATTTTCCAAAAAAGGGCCCCAAAGTAGTTTTACTACAGTTCCCACTCAGGACAAGCTGTACCATTGCGTCAAAGTACATAATTATTGAATTCTATACAATGTTATTGTATGAAGTGGGGTGGGATGAAAATTGTGATTGAAAACTGGCTTGTAAATATAGGAAGTCTGCCGAGCACTGCGTTGCATAATTACTAACTGCTAATCATCCACTGGCTTCTAAGTGGTCGTCTGTTAAACGGGAAGGATATGTTGTCTTAGTTATACAGTAGAACCTGTTTTTGAGCGATCCTTTTTTATGCGATTTTATTTTTGTGCAATTTCTTTTTAGCGATCTTTTTTTTTTTTTATGCGTTACATGAATTTCAATGACTTTGGCTCCACCGAAATGCTTTCTATCAATGTACCAGTGGCGTACCACAGAATATTAGCCTCCCCTCCTGCAAAAACAGGGGTTTGCCTTTAATATCTTATACATTAGGTAAATACTTACAAGGCGTCAGTCATGCCTTGGGTCCCCTGGAGTCCCAGGGTTTTGCGGGGGTGTACGTTACGCCATTGCAATGTACATATATATATGTCGCAGGGAAACGATGAAATTAGAAATTTGATCAAATCCCTAAAGGATATGATCAGTTGATGAGAGATGTTAAAATAACGTTTCTCTTCAAAGTCATTTTCCTGTTGAAAGTAAGGGATTCGAACAAATTCCAAATCTATTTCAGTGAAATGATGAAATAACATTGTCAAGAGTTTAAAAATGTTTATTTAACAAATATGGTGCATTATTAAACGTAGGAGTAAGTAATACAATAGTCGATGAAATACAAATTATTTATTCGAAACTAATTAACAAATAATTAGAAAATTAAGCTGGTATTTTTTTTATGTGTAACACCTTTCCTCTCGGTTGCTGGATATTTGTGGGAGTGATTTTGTGAAAAGGGACGAAAATGTGTAACAGGAAACCGAGGAAGCGCGCTTGGTGGTATCGCTCGAATTGGCTTGTCCCCATCCCCTTCATAGTTTCTTTACTAATGATGACATACTTTGGACAGGGGAGGGCTTACACACTAAAATATCAATCCCCATGTTAATCCTATGGTGCTATTTTTTTTTAAGATATGGGGTTGATATTTGGGGGATCGATAGTACTGCCTGTTTAGCAGGAAGTACAAAGACTGGACCCCACAGAAAATGTTTACATGGAATGACTCAGAACCCAAATTAGTCAGGCATTAACACCCTATGTAAGTGATTCCAAGATCTACATTTGCGGAATTAAAATCTCAAAAATTAAGGGTAAATAAGGTTATTGCACTCTTCAATATGAGTTATGTAGCAAAAGTAACGATCTTAAAACATGATATTGAACCAAGTTATAACTGCGTGACATGCTTCAAAAAATTAGATGCACGTAGAATTCGTGTAGCCCAACGAAAGCATCTTGAGATCCCCCAAAAAGGAAAAATTGTTAAAAATAATGAAAAAAAGAAAATTGGAAGAGAGTCTTTTGTAGACGCAGAGGATAAAGAAAATGTGTGTGCTTCCTATGCTTCTGGAAAGTTCTAAAAGAAACAAACGATAAAAAAAATTACTAATTTCTACTTTAAAGTCTGTTTTCTCAAAATGTTATAATTTTCACTTTATGTACCCCTTTTTCGCAAAAACTGCTTACTATATAATCCTCAAATTTTCAGTGATCAAACGTTTAGCATGTTTATACATTTTAACGGGGGTAATTAGATATATCTAGCAAGCCTTTTTAGATATGACTTTTTTTTAAACTAAATTTTAGGGGAAAAAATTGGACATTTTTTAAAAAATTTATAATTAATTTAATTTTGTAACAGAAAGACAAAACCCTTCGTTAAAGTGTTATTGATAGTATACATAACCTGATGTAAAAATTTTGATAATGAGAAATAAGTAATTTCTGAGAAAAAAGTACATAAACTTACGCAATTTAACATGGACTCCTACGGGAGTCCCTTATGGTATACTACTTGCGACAACTTTTTTAAAAAAATGGAGATATGGAGATTTTTTTGTGGTTTTTGAATTTATTTAGTACATTTTAAAAAAAAAAAGGCTAAAAGTAAAGAGAAAAATAAATTATTACAACTAAATGGGAAAAAATGGGTAAAAATTGACAAAAAATATTCCATAAACGGGGCTCGCTCTGTACAAATAGTTAATGAACAAATTCTCAATTTTTCAATTTTGATGTATTACTTTGCTATTTCTTTTTGAAATGACCTTCAGGATAAGAGATATTTTAATTTTTACAAAAGCTAGAGCATTTTATCTTAGTTATTATATGAAATAGCTTTAAAAAAAAAACAGTGATTATGTTCATATAAAGAACTGTAATAAAACAGTGATTGATAAATCTGAAGGTCAAAACACTTCTAATGTTATATAAAACGTACACAAAAAATTTCAGCAAATTATTTTTAAAACTGTTTGAGTAATCGCTGTCCCCGTTTCAGATTTTCGATAAAAACGCGTTTCGAGTAAAACGCATTTTAAAGTTTGACGTCTTGTATAAAGTTATGCTTTTACTAAAACACTTGTATATTTTGTTCCAATGAATGTAAAATAAAAAAAACTTGGTATTGTTATAAAGCTAATAAGAACTTATAAAATAAAATCTTAAAAAAAATTGTCAATTTTTTTTTAAAAATCATGATTTTAAGGTAGTCGGATACCTTAAAGGGTTAAGGTTATATTTGGGTTCTTTTTACTGTAGTAGGCCAAAAAACCAGAATAATTACAAATTTTATAGTTTTTCCACCAAGATAAAAAGAAAAAAAACAGGAAACTCTTCCATTATGAGTAAAGTTATACCCCCCACAAATGGGACTAGTCATTGAAGTCCTCCGTTGTATTGGTGTAGGAGTATGGTGTTACATTAATGTCCCTCTATAAAGCTGCACGCGGGCTATTGGCGACGTACCTCGGAATTTTTAAATATGGTCAAGCGTCGAAGACGACACTTAAGCAGGCAACCTCACTCTTAACTTCCACACTACACCAACGGAAGGAAATTCGAGGCTCGACAGTCTTAAAGTGTTTTGGCAAACATATTTACAGTCCCTTTTATTTCCTTTTCTTTTTTAGTATGATATGTTATTATCGCCATTTAAGGCCTTTGCGCATACTCACAATTATTATGTTCCATTAAGAAGTAAAATACGACAAATACTCTCACCAAAGAGATCAATTTATTCAGGAAAAAAGAACTTTATTGTAACCAATTTTAAAAAATTATTGAATGTAACAAATTTTTCACAAAGTACTACACAAGCTGAGTCGCAAGTACTTTGCTGACGAAACAAACAATTCTTCAAGTTGCTTGAAATATATTTTATTCTTATAATCAAGAATTTCTGCCTTTAACCAGGATTATTCTTCTTCATACCAGCTGTAAAAATCATAGAAAAATTCATATTAATTATTATGAATACCATATATTTAAAAACAACATTATGAAAAGTTCATCATGAAATGTAGTAATTTTGTTAACTTTATTAATAATTTTAACTCAAGCAGACAGCATAATGACAGGTATGCCATGAATACCTGTAACAAAAACAAATATTCAAGCGATCGATTTTTTTTTTCTAATTAGACAGTCGAAAATTCAAGATTTTAATCATGTTTGTAAGAAGCAAACCCGTGAAATAAGTGCAAACGCTTATTTAAAAACCACTTCAAAGCAATAAAATTATGGTTTAAAATCACTTCAGTTCTTTCTAATCTCTGTATGCGGACTAAAGGCACAAAGGAGTACGCTAAGACAAGAGATTATGTGTCCCTCACAGGCAGGAGGGTGTATTGCAGTTAAGATTAAATCCATGAAAATTGAAAAAAAAACATGAACGCATTGATTAATAAAGCTTTGTTGAGTATACAAATGCCATATTCTTACATTTTTTGCATTTATATACCTTACAGGCTAATACATTCGTTCTTCGCACGGATGAATTGCAAAATAAAAAGAAATGGAGTTTGAGAAGAGTTAATGAGTTAATTTTAATAGAATTGCAAATTAAACAAAAAAAACTTTTTGATATATCTCTGCTAAACAAAACAATAAAAAAAACATATTTGCCAAATTTTAAATCTGTGGGTCTAATATCTAAAAAGAGATATTTCTTATTACAATTATTTTATATATTTTATATCATGGTGTGTCGAAGGGACACCGGCAGACTTTTAAGGGTATTTGAAATCTCGGATGTTCCTGTGTTAAATATTGATCATTAAAAAGATCTTCATTTTACAACATAAATAACTCCTTCAGAAAAAGTATGAGATCATATTCGGGGATATGAAACCTCTCTGTATAGGAAAAATTCAATTTATCTATTAGCTCACACTCTCTATATATTTATCTTGGTGGGATTTTCAATCGTTAATCAAATATATTTTAAAGCGCTCAATTGAGCTGAAATTTTATATACATGATTATTTTGGATGACAATACAGTATTTTAATTATAATTAATAAAAATTAATTGATAAAAACTAATTATTCAAAGAATTACAAATACAGCCATATTGGCAGCATTTTTGCGACTTAGTGACCCTTTTGGCGACTTGTGTCAAAACTTGAAAAGGTTTTTTTCTCACATTTTAAAGCACTCGTTTGAGCTGCAATTTTCTATACCCTATTTTTTGGGGTAAAAATACGATAATTTAATTGTAATTAATTAAAATTGACTGAAAATAATTATTTAAAGAATTACAAATACAACCACGTTGGCGACTTAGCGACCATTTTGGCGACTTGTGTCAAAACTTGAAAAAGTTTTTTTTCTCACGTGTTAAAGCATTCAGTTGGACTGAAAATTAAAAGGACAATACGATACTTTAATGATAATTAAAAAAAAACTAACTACCACTTAATGTTGTGATTCTGTCCTGTGTATATACATATTTATATTAATTGTAAATAAAATAGCTAAAATAAAATTTTTCTTTATTGATCTAGCAAGAATTGACATAAAAAATGTTTTTATATTACTTGTTTTCAATTCATAACACAAAACGTTTTAATTACCCTCTTTGACAAATTTTCTCACATTCATCTTGTGTTTCAAAATTGTTCCCATTTCCACCACATCCACCATACACGAACATTCTGCACGCATAATTCTCTTTATCGTAAAACCATCGGCGTATTTCGTTTTGGCAACCGCCTTTATTCATTGGTAAAGTGCACGGATCTGTAAATCCAAACACAGGGCATTATTTAGCGTAAGCCGTTAACATAAATATTTTTTTGTCTTTTTAATCATCAATGATTTTCCATGGAATGTTCACAAAGAATGCATTGATCTTGTAAAGTGGAATTAAAGCATAAAGTGCATATTGATAGCAGGTACAACTTTGCACCATACTACCATTTGCATCATTTTGTAAGTACTGTATCAACAAATGGATTAAATGTAATGTCATATTAAGGTATCCGACTACGTTCGGAATCGTGATTTTGCAAAAGCGTACAAATGAATATTTTTTTTAATATTAAGTGTAACTCAGATTAGAATGCACATATGAAATTGATTTCAGAATATTATTTCGATAAAAAATTTATTTAAATGCAATATTTTGGCAAAAAAACGAACTTAGAATTACCTATTTTCAAAACACATTCTCCTTTTATGAAAAATACTTCAATAAAAATTATATTTTTCTCATGTAAAACTAAAATTTTTCCTAAAATTTTTCAGAGTTACTACCAATTGAAACAATTATCGGTGATTTTTTTTTTTAAATTTCTCCACTCTGTATTAAAATATGGATAAATCCACTTCTAAGATATATATTTCATAAATCCTAGCTCAGGCTCTGTACAGAGGTCTAAGTTATGCATAGGCAGAATATTATTATTGTAGAAGAATTTCCCATAAATGGAGCATGTTTTGAAAATAGGTAGTTATAGGCTCATTTTTTGCCAAAATATTAAATTTAAATAAATTTTTATTGCAATAATATTCTTAAAACTATTTTATACTTGTATTCTAATTTAAATGAAACTAAATATTCAAAAAATATTCATTTGTATGATTTTGCAAAAACGGGGTTCCGAAATTAGTCGGATACCTTAAGGTATCCGACTACATTCGGAACCGTGATTTTGCAAAAGCGTATAAATTGATAATATTTATGATATTTAGTGTCACTTAGATTAGAAAATGTATATAAAATTATCTTAAGAATAGTATTATAATAAAAAATTATATTTAAGTACAATATTTTGACAAAAACATAGAAATGACCCATTTGCAAAATATTCTCCTTTTGTGAAAAATGCTTCTATTATAATAATATTTCGCCTGTATATAGCTCAGATCTCTGTACAGAGGCTCAACTAGAGTTTTTGAAATATATAACTTAGAAGTGGGTTTATCCATGTCTTACGACAACAGAGGGGAGAAATTTTAAGAAAAAAACGCCAATTTTTTTTCCCTATTAGTTGTAACTCTGAAAATAATGTGAATTTTTCAAAAATCATAGTTGAGCCAATCATAGTTGCCACAAATATTGCTAACTTTTCTGTTAATCCAAGATCATATTTTGAAAATTCCTAATTTTACTGAGGTGACTGACACTTTTGGAACTATAATTTTACAAAAGAGTATAAATGAATGTTTTTCTTTTTATTTAATTTCTCTTGAATTCTCCAATGTATATATATGTATATATATATATATATATAACTGTTTTAGGGATATCGTTACAACAAAAATTATTTAAATGCAATTTTGTGGCAAAAATTAAAGGACAAAATTAAATATTTTCGAAACATTCTCCTTTGATGAAAAATACCTTTATAATAATAATATTTCACGTATATATAACTAATACTTCTGTACAGATACTAAACTATGATTTTTTTAAATATATAATGTATAAGATTTATAATATTTTATTTATTCATATTTTAATACATCAGAATAGATAAAAAAAAACAAAAAAAATATTTCCTTTGATAGTAAATCTAAAAATATTGCGAATGTTTAAAAACTTTTAGTTCTGTCTTTGTGGAATGTCTTAGGTATGTACAGGCAAAATATTATTATTATCAAAAAATTTTCATAAATGGAGAAAGGTTTGAAAATATGTAATACTTTTTTTCAATTTTTGCACAAGAATTTCCTTCCATTGATTTTTATTGTAACGATATTTTAATAATTTTAAAACAATTTATATGTATATTCTATTTTAACTGACACTAAGTATAGAAAAAAGTATTCTTTCGTAAACTTTTTTCAAAATCATGCTTCCAAACGTAGTGAATCGCTTTAAAGCGATTAAACATGTAAATGTTCTACATTGCAGCCTTTATTCACAAATGTACCGTTGCGATATTAATTCCAGCCAAATAATTTTATTTAAAAAATAATGGTTGAGAAATTCTTTAGTCTCAATATTATGAAACCTTGAAAGTCGAATCTTAAAATATGAGCAAAGCAATAAACTACCATAACGAAAATAATTTTAAGAATGCTTCAAGAAATTATTTTTGTTAGAAACGTATATAATATTTCGGGGAAATTTATTTAAAAATAACAGCATAGATACAGTATGCGCTTAAACACACCAAGCTTAACTCTTGTTATTTCTTCCGAGTTTGTCGAATATTTTTCTCTAATTGTTGCGATTTTTAAAACAAATAACAAATTAAACTTTGATTTCGGGAGAACACTGCCCCTTCATAGGGGTACGTTGTAATTTCTCTGTGCTTTGCACTATCATAAGAAATCTTTGCAATCAATTACCAATTATTGACTCAAGATCGCGATCTGTAAAAATATATACAGGGTGTTTCGAAAATTGTGCCTTAACTCTGCTTAACAATATTCCACGTGGGAAGTAAGTGCAAATGCTAAAAGCACTGTACCCGAACGATCCGTAGTTTGCCAAAAAAGATGCATGATGGTACATGATGGTGCTCAAGTTAATTTATGTGCTCTGCTCTGTACTTGATTGGCTGGATTTGGCCTACTCCGGAAGCTGGATCAAACATGTGGGTCCATTTCTATGGCCACCACGATCACCACTGTTGGTTTTTTTTTTTCCCTAAGGGGCATTCTCAAGGAATTGTTATTGAGATGTGAAACAAGTAATTAGTTTCGTTTGCATGCTGCTCGTAATTCGGTGGACACCGCGTTACATCGACATGTGCACTCCCTGGTGATGATTTGAAAGAGGAAGGCAAAAAGCGTGGCCACCCAGATCTCTACACATAACACTCTTTGACTTAATGTTGAAAAGATACGTGAGAAATATTGTTTGCCAATCTTCAATCGATGACACTGATGAAATGAAAAGTCGGCCTACAGCAGCCATTTAGTTGGATGATCTTACAATGTGGCTTGAAATCTAATATAGACTCGATGTGTTACACGCAATTAAAGGTGTGCATATGGATATAATGCAATAAAGTATAGTAAAATTTTAGTGTTTTTCTGATGGAACAAAAAAAAACTGTAAGTGAATATCTTTATTTTTTTTACCATAAATATTTGAATCCGCAGTCATACTTTTCATACCCACGGTATTCCCGGCTTTCTCGTTTCATTTTCTATTAACTTTTAATGATCAGAAAGGAACTATTTATTTTATGTGTAAGAAAAATCAAAGAAAGTATTCAAATGCGTTTCTCTTCAGTGTATGAACTATAATACGATATGGATTAAAGTTGCAACAGCTCACGCTGACCACGAAACTGACGCTGTGAATTGTTACAGAGGAAGCCATGAATAATAGTTTCTTATTAATATGCCCTTAGTCTACCTTTCGGTGTGTTTTCCCGCCTAAATCAATTAAAACAAATACATTAATTAAAAAGAACGGTCTTTTTTCAATGTTGATTTTTTACCATGACTTGCATCCATCTTTTCAGATGGTAATTACAAGGCTTAAAACAAGGAGTGTGAATTTTAAAGCAAAACCAAGAAAAGTAACATTAAAAAGGGTTCCTATAAATAGATGAGGAATTACATTCATTATTTTCTAATCCTTTTTCAATTCCTACTATAAGCTCACAATCTCTATGTATTTATTTATTTAAATATTTATTTATTTATTTATCTTGGTGGAATTTTCAATCGTTTATAAAATACATTTTAAAGAGCTCCATTGAGCTTAAATTTTATATACACGATTATTTTGGATGACAATACGATACTTTAATGATAATTAATAAAAATTAATTACCACTTATAATGTTGTGATTCTGTTCTATGTATATACATATTTATATTAATTGTAACTATTTAATAAAAAGTAGCTAAAATAAAAATTTTCTTTGTTGATCTAAGTAGGAATTAACTTAAATTTTTTTTATATTTCTTGTTATTTAAATAATCGCACTAAAATGTAATAATAGCTTCGATATTTCTATTTTTATTTTCATCATACATATATCCTTCATTTCTTTTAGTGCTTGTATATATCAATATTATATCATACTAGCCGTTCTCTTGGTATTTAGTGCCATAGTCTCGGATAATACATTCTTTTTATTATTATTACTATTATTATTATTGCTATTGTTCTCTAAGTTCTAGTATAAAATCTGCTTGTTGACTCACTACTCTCGGAATCGTATTTTTGTGCAAATTTGATAAAAAGATATTTTTGAAAAAGTGTACAAATGGATATATTTTTAAATATTTAATGTCATTTGAATTAGAATATCGCATCAAATTGTTATAAGAATATTATTACGAGAAAAAATTATCTAAATACATTTTTTTTTTGGCAAAAATTTAAAAAGAATGACACACTTTCAAAATATTTGTTTATGAAAAGGTTTTTTTCTATATTTTAACTATATACGTAGCTTAGACTTCTACACAAAGCCTGAACTATTTTTTTTTAGAAATATATATTTTAGTAGATTTATTCCTATTTTAATATAGCAGAAAGTGTAGAAATAAGAAAAACCACCGGTTATTATTTCAATTGAGAGTATCTCTAAAAATAATAAGTATTTTTCAAAATCTTCAGTTCAGTACCTGTTGAAAAGTCTTACCCATACATAAAAGAAATTATTAAAGAAACATTTTTTTATATAAAAAGAGAATGTGTTTGAAAATATGTTATTCTTTTTTCATTTTTTTCGTAAAAAAGCTGGATTTCAGTAATTTTTTTCTTGTAATAATATTCTTAAAACAACTTTATACATGCGTTGTAATCCCATCAATCCAAAACATCAAATTTATACGCTTTTCCGAACTTAGTGCATCAAAATTGAATCAAGAAATGTAACATATATTTTTAAAACATGGATTTGCATTGTATATGAAACATTATATAATTTACAAGGATTCTATTTAATTTTATTCATGTTAATTAAATTAATTTTATGTTTATAAAATATAAAAAATGAACAACTAAAGATTTGAAATGTTATTATAAATATTTCTAGCTATAATGGAAGATAATACTTTACTTGAGCTCTCGGAGATCACACATAGTAGCAACATAACGAACATAATAATTAACTTCATTCTTCTTATTTTGCGCTGGAATTTAAAGAATAGCATTGTGAAAATAAGAAACCAGAATTCCTCGCTTAAAATAAACAATATATAAAATATATAGCTTTTATTGGTTGATTCTTTATGTATGTCAAATACTCAAAGTAGCGCGAAGATTATTGTCAACTGAAATGAAAAATTTGAACCACGGGGAAGTGATAAACATTTTAGTTTATGCCAAGTTTTTCAAAATAAGTCCTAATACATATGAAGTCATAGTCACATGATAATGATAACTACGTATTTTTAGTGAATTAGTTCAAAACCTCATGTGACGTCACAATCAGACCATAAAAGAATCATGTGTTTCCAGCTAATCAATTCATGAGCTTCGTTGTTGCCAACTGTTGATCTTTTCGTAAACTTTCTCGTTGTTGACAAATACAAATTTGTCAACAACGTGAATTCACATAAGGAGACAAAATGCATTTTATTTAAAAGTACATGCATAAAATATGATTTTTTTTTAATTTTAAGAAATTTTTGAAGAAATTTATTTTTTATAACATTTGCACATTTTTACCCAATTATAAAATTTGAAATTTTACCCGTATTTTAGAAATAGAACAAGTACAATTAGTTTGATGTCTGTTTTGAATTCAAAGGAGAACACGTATTTGTCTGGATCATGTGACCGTCATGAATTGAGCCCATTCCGCTCTCTAACTTTGAAACGTTTCTTTTTGGAAAAATTAATTGATTTTAAAGAGGACATATGCAAATCTATTTTAATGATTTTTCTGTACTAAAAAGAATCTGCCCTTCAAAACGGCAAATTGAAATCAGCTCAGTAAAAAACTTTTAAAAAAGTATTAAGGATTAAGTAAATTTTTTAAACTAAACAAAGATATTTTAACTACCAATGATCATGTATTAACACACACATGCTTGGGAAATAATTAGATTAAAAACAATTTCCTTTAAACATCAAAACTTAAAATTATTTCATTTTGTAAAGGAGATTACAATGAAAACATATTTTCATAACATTTTTCTTTTCGTCTATTCAAATATTAGAATTTTTTATATTCTTTTACCCTATCACTTTTTAAAACAGCCTTTTTAGTTTTTCATTAGATCGAAACAAATTTGTAATCCCTTTTTGGAAGTATTTTGTATAAAATGCTTACATGAATAAAACAAGTTATTTTAATTTTTATTCTCAAGTTAAATACTTCATCTATTAGTAAAATTTTTAGTGCTCAACTCAAACAAATGTAATTAATGTTTTCAAATTTTTGCGATATATACTAAAGTTTTAATCAAGAGAAAAAATTTTGAACAATTACGAGAAATAACAAAAATTATGATTTGGTGGGCGCCAAATGATAAGGGACAGACGGGGAAGGGGTTCTTTACTAAGTCCACTAGTTATTAAAACACGTTTATTAGACAAAACATTACAATATGCGATTCGAAAAAGTTTTCATGAATTACAACATAAAATGTTCGTTCATTTCACTTTTAATACACAATCAAAGTAAAATTACTATCAAACTTTTAGATAAAAAAAATCATCAAAATGATCGGAAAACACATTTGAAATATATCATACCACAAGTAAAATAAAAAAACATATACCCATAAATAAAAGTTCTACTTAGCCAAAACAAAAATTCTTATTAATATTCAAAAAGAAAAATAAGTTATTACACTTTATACCATAAAAAAAAACATGCATAGAACAGGATTATTTGTTGAACTGTCTTTTTTTTTATTTTATTTATTTTCGCTTACGCTGCATAAAATATCTCATCATAGTTTCAAAAATCAATCATAGCTTAAAATTAATTCTAGTAAGAGAAAGGAAATGGATAAATATTCTTTTTTCTTTTAAACCACTGAATGTATTTTATGTAACTGAGGGAAATCTTAAGTAATACACATTTTTCTACCAAAAATTATACACATAAATGATTTTATCAAAAATAGCACATAACAAAAAACAAAAGAAGTTTCAGAGCATTAATGCTTTTGAACAAAGATTATAATCATTTAAAAAAAAGAGAATACATATGTATATATTGTTTTGAGTTCTCACTTTCGCTTTTAAGTAAACAACGTTATACGCATTAGCTTAAAACAAGTCAGTATATATTTAAAGAACATGGAATATAATGTAAACTGTATATTATACTACTGTTTTGCAAATGACTTTTCTTAAAATAAGAAAAAGATTTCTTAATTCAATGAGAACAGTTTATATAATTTGCACAGGAATGTACAGAAATGTTTTCTAATACTGAACAATGAGACAATATACTTAAAGAATTAAGAATTTAACTAATAAATTCTTTCGGATATATTAAATCCTATTTGCACTTGGGCATGCAATTATGAAACGAGTATTAAAAGTATAATACTTTAAAAAAAAATTCAAGATAAAAAGCTTTACCTGTTCTACGGGTGAGAACTGAATAATTAAACCATATAAGTTGAACAACATTAGTGCTGTTAACCTGAAAATTAATACCGAGCAACGGCCAATCTTCTTTCTGCAACTAATCACGTTGGGCGTCAAATTATGACGTGGTGGGCGCCAAATGATAAGGGACAGACAGGGAAGGGGTTCTTTACTAAGTCCACTAGTTATTAAAACACGTTTATAAAAAAAAAACACATTTACATACATAACTAGAGAACTAACAGTTGACATAGAATTGAAAGGGATCGGAGCGCATGCTCATTACGTCCTTACAGTTCCGAAACTTGGCCATCACTGAAGATTGTTCTGTTCGCTAGAGGGCGCGAAAGTCTCTTTACTGTTAATATGGAAGAGTCTAAATAACGGGGGGTTACAAAATCATGTTTTATTAATGTCTTATTAAAATAATAAAATATTTTTAAGCCAGTAAAAGTAAGTCATTACCTTATTACTTGTAAGTAAAAACTAACCTCTGAAAGTGAATTGAAATCGTAGAAAATTTTCGAAGATTTCTTTCGAATATTGTATGGCTGAGCTTTCTTATATATTTATAAGAAAATTGATTTTTTTTCTTAGTATATTTGTTTTCAAATAATTTCCTGTTTTAGAATACCTAACAAAACAAAGAACAATAGTGGAATAATTATAAAAATTACCCAATGTATATAATCAAGTTTAATTTTCAGCGCTTTCGAAATAACTCCATGTTCATTAGTATATTCCAATATTAATTGTTATTCCTCTAAAGGTCTTCTGTATTAACAGTCATAAAAACATTTGAATCACCG
Source organism: Trichonephila inaurata madagascariensis (assembly GCA_019973955.1). Classification (NCBI taxonomy): domain Eukaryota; kingdom Metazoa; phylum Arthropoda; class Arachnida; order Araneae; family Nephilidae; genus Trichonephila; species Trichonephila inaurata. Next base: position 199,010 of record BMAV01016236.1, on the reverse strand, counting down.
CAAATTATTAACCAACTATTAATATTCAATATGAGTACACCTATAATGGGCTAATTATGAACGTAAACACAAAACGTAATTTGTCCACATAATATTAAAAGAATATAATAATATGATGCAATAAAATTAAATCATTACTAGATATCTATAAATGTAAATATACCTTTGAAAAATAAAATGGAGCTATAAGCAAACTGAAAGATTTCTTTCGAATAATAATTGGCTCATTATTACTTATATTTATGCAAAATTTGATAGGTTTTTTTCCTTCTTATGATGATTTTATACTGAAGCTGTTTCCTGTTTTTCATCGTCAGATGTTAGTGGACAAATTGCAACAGAAGGATATAAATAAAAATATCGCATCGTGCAGGGTCGTGTTTTTTTTCTATACATTCGAAAAACATTCATATTAATTTAACGTATTCTATTAGTATAGCCTATTATTCCTATTGCTCTTATCATTATATATTAACCTCTTATTATAACATACTATTAGCTGGATTAACTAAAGATAATGAAAATCAATTAATAGTTGATGAATTTTTCAACATATAAAGCAATTTATTTTTTGTATTTTGATAAATTTAGGCTCACAGGAAATTTAGTTTTTGAAATATATGCAATTAAAATCCTTAAAACGGTAATTAGATTAATTAGAAGTGTTTTTTTTTGTTAGTAGCTACATTTGGGTCTTACTTTATTTCACTAATTGAATCTTTTAAAATGTTTAACTCTCCGCCAAGCGCAGTTGTCGTGAAAGGCCAGCAAAATATTTTGGGTCTTAGCAGTTTTGGTTATTTTAGTTTCAGCTTCCTTTTGTTCGTTAAACATGTTCTTTTTCGTACAATTTGGCGAATGTTCTTTTCTTAGACCTCACCCAAAGTGGCACTTTCGGTGTTTTGAACTAACATTGCTTCGGTGTGAGGGGGAGACAAAAAAATGTCAATGGCCTCTCAGACCGGGTGCGCCTTATTCTGTTTCGTTCATATATGCGTACGGTGAAGGGTTTAGTGACTAAACAATTTGGATGAAGAGTAACAAGAAAGCTATGATCCATTCTTCCAAAAAAAAGTAACAAGTTTATACTTTAACACCTGAATAGGGCATTTTTCTGCCCTACAGAATGACTTTTGGGTTGGAATCAAACATTCTAAATAGAATACATTTTCTTCATTTTCATTTTTACGCTCTTTATTGATTTTTGATCCTTCAATAAACTCATATTTTCCTGATTGAGAACTGAAATTACAGTTCAGAAGTATCCATTTGAAACATTTATTAGTCAAAAAATATTAAAAATCTTTTAAAGTATTTTATTGGTTACTTAGAAAATTTGCATTTCTCTCATGTGTTTATATATATATATATATATATATATATATATATAATATAATATATATTTTACTTCCATTTTAATTTTTAGTGCTAATTAACTCACTCTTTTATTATAAATCTGTATTAGTTATAATTGAACAAATTGAAATTTTCCACTCAATTTACAGGCTTTGCATTTAGAAGTCATTTAGGTGAAAGTTTCTAATTTTAATAATTTATATTCTAACATTATTCCTATTGATTGTCAGTGTTATTTACAAATAAAGGGGAAGGTTGGCTGGCCAAAAAGTACAACCCATTTTATATAATTTAATTTTTATTAATTATTTTCCTAAGTCAGTAAATTTAAACACTGCAGCACCATTTTATATTTATTATCTAGATTAATCTTTGCCTTCATTGTTAATTTTCCATAAAATCTATATGTTTTGTCAGAGTGTTATTGTTTGATGTGACCTGTTTGTCAGTAGAGAATTGACCTATATATATATATATATATATATATATATATATATAGTTTTATTATTTAAAGTTAACTATAAAATTTTTAAATTTTAAAAAATATGAATTAAAAGTTACTTTCAGGCTTGAATGTATTTAAAGTAGTACAACCTAAATTTATAATCCAAAATGATTTATTCTGAAACTGTACCACGAATATTCAATCTTGGGAAAATAGGCCACACAGTACAAAAGTAACAAAAGTACAAAGTAGTAAAAGGGCAATGAAATATAATGTCGAATTATTTTACTCTAAAATAAATATTAAAAAACATTGAGGAGACATAATGGAAATGCGATAAAATTTGTTAAAGAAAGTAATGTATATACATAAAAACGAGATATGATTATTGTCAGAGAAATAAATTATATTATTCACAGTACACCAGTGTTTCTCAAACTGTGGGGCGCGATACCCTTACGAGGGGGGCGCGAGCATATCGAAAATAAAAGATTTAAAAAATAATTAATTTACTAGAATGAATTAAAACAAAATACTTTCAGACATAATAAGAAATGCACTTTTACTCTGATATAATTTATGGGCGATATATATATATATAAGTCATTCTCTCTCTCTCAAAAGTAAAAACTTCTTCAATACCTAATTAGCTATCTTTGATCCAAAAAACCAAATAAAAAAACTTTTATTTGATTTGCTGTAATCTCATGATAAGTGATTTTTACTACTCTTTCACACAGAGAAAAATCAAATCCCAAACCCAGAATCGAAAAAATTTAGGAACATAAAAAATTCATCACTGTGATTATTTTTGAAATACTGCACATTATAGCTGTAATCTGTTTTTGCAGATAATCTGTTTGACCTTCTAAGTTATTGGCACAGTTAGTTATGACCCTCTCTTTATGTGTTTGTTTCTCATTTAGGGAAGTTGTAAGTAATGTATTTATTTCTGTGTTGCGCTTTTTTCCATGCAAAAGATTTTTATGATATTTGGAAAACCATGGAGAGCACTTTGAAGGATTACTTGGCCAAGATTTTTAACCCAGAAGTGGTCACGCGGGACACACAGATCACAAAATCTTTAATTCTGGCAAAACTGTTTATTTGTTACCAAAGAAAAATTGAAAAGTTCTTGAAAGTAGGTAAGTTTACTTTCTCTTAATTAAATCATTCACTAGAATCACGATTTGTATCGTGTACAACAAAATAATTATTAAAAAAAAGATTGGGGTGACTTAATCACCCCGCGTGACCATTAACGATAGATCGAGTGTGTGTCTACCCCCCGGGATAAAACATTTTGAAGTCTTCACGCTTTAAATATTAAAAATAACACTATTATTCTTCATTAGAATTTTATATTATTTTTCATTGTTTAACATTGATTCTAAATGCTTATTCTGTGAGGCTTAAAATTACAGTTCGCTTAAAACTAATTATAATATAGCATTCATTTTAAAATATCATTTTACATTTTCGTAAACATTGACGCGCATTTGGTTTTACTCCTGCTAATTCATCTATTTAACAAGAATGTTTTAGTTTTTTAAAAAATGAACTCATTCGAAGAGCGGGTACTTCAGACAGTACAATTTTAATGCATCAGTGCTGCACAAGGTATTTTATAAATACTAAATTAAGTGCAAGTTTATTAAGTTTTAGCGACTTCCATGGGCTTGTCTTGCAGAGGAAAGTTTTTCAAAGGAAGGTTTACGATTAGAAATTGACACTTTGAGTACATTTTCTATATTTGGCTGAGATCTATATTTTGTCTTGAAAGCAGCCACAGCATTTTACAATCTGTTCCAATTTAAAAATTCGAGAAAATATATATATATATATTACTTAAGGTATCCGACTTTACGGGTTCGGAAAACATTGATTTTAAAAATGCGCAAAATGGATAATTTTCTTTTTATGCTCCTTATTAGAATACATCTAAAAAATTGTTTTGTGCATTCTAACAAAAAATTATTTCAAATACATGATTTTGAAAAATTCAACTTACAACTGAATAAATCTTTTTTCTAAAATGCTCCTCTTTTAAAAATGGAAAACGCTTCTAAATAATAATATTTAATTTGTTGAGCCCTTTTATAAAGAGAGCTTCTCCAAGAGAGGCTGAACTATGATTTTTAATAAAAACATTATTTTGCAAAGTGAGAATATTGAAAAAGGGCAATTGTGTTCATTTTTTTTTTCTTAAATAATTTTTTATTGTAAAATATTTAAAACATTTTAATTACATTTTCTAATCTAAGTTTACCTCAAATATCATAAATATGATCCATTTATACGTTGCAAAATACGGTTGAACATAGGATACATTTAAAAGAGAATATTTTAAAATTTAATATACTTATTTTTTAATTTGTATGGTTATAATAATTTTTATTGTAATACTATTCTTAAAACAGTTTTATATACATTTTCTAATCTAAGTGACACTAAATATCATAAATATTATCCATTTATACGCTTTTGCAAAATCACGGTTCCGAACATAGTTGGATACCTTAAAAGTTACATATATAAAATTTAATATACTTATTTTTATTAATTTGTATGGTTTATAATTAAGATCGTTTTGTAGCTTTAGCGTCAAAGTGCATATTATGGCATTCAATACATTATTATTGTATAAGGGGGGCGCGATAAAAATTAAGATTGAAAAGTGGGTCGCCAGTATTGAAAGTTTGAGAAGCACTGCAGTACACCCAACGGTATATATTGAAATGATAAAAAAATAAAAAATAAATAAAAATAAAAAATAAACGATTGCCCAAGTGTACATTCCTCATTACTGCAAAAGTCAGTAAAGCATTGTCATTTTTTTTTGCTACTTTTATGCACCTAGTTCGATCAACGAGATCCTGAGGCAACTTGAAGGGCGTAATCCTCGCATCGAGAAACATTTCATCAGAAGTTTTTGATTAGAGTGAATTCAATCAGAAGAAATAACTGCCTTGTAAAACATCACAGGATGTGAAATATCGTAAGCGTATGGCTGAACTTAAGGTTGTCATATATGAAAATTAAGTGGTAAATTGATATCTGAATATGGGTTATATTAGTATATAATTTTAAGTATATAATTATTAGTATATAATTATAAATATATATATAGTTTATAGTGTATAATTTTAAGAATTCTGATTAATCCAGAGGAGGAAATGGTTTTCAAAAAAGTTACATTGCACAAGTATTCATTTACATCAAAAAAACCTCAAGCGCGCGTGTGGGTGTGTGTATCAAATAAGAAAAAGAAATGATTATTTTTAATAAAAACCTTTATTACAATCTTGTTGAATCTCATTAATAGATGGTACATAAATACAATCTTTACAATGCTACACAACTGTACATATAAGCTACGCAAATGATTTCACTCCTTTAAGTTGTAAAAAATACATTTTAATTCATATCAGCATAAACTTGCACTTGTTCTGGACGAGAGCTGTTAAAAAAGAAGTGAAATCATATTATATTTTAAAAAAACATTACAAGAATATTATTTCTTTAAAAAAATCACAAAAATATTACATTTTAAAATACATAGTAGAAAATATAATTAGAAATTTAAATATACTAAAAATTGATACAAAGAGCAAAAGCAAGTTCTTTTAAACAATCAAATTATGGTTTGTTTGTTTTTTAATACTCTATTTGTACACTATAAAAGTTTCTGCTCATTTTGATCTTTCTCCTTAAAGATTGTTCTTTGAGTTTTGAAAAATCCGGTATATATCACTGTGGTTTTGGTTACCGACTGGTTATAGGCGTTAATTCGACGCTAGCGTTGACGCGCCGCGGGCTCAAAACCTACCGTCACTCAATACTCACAGTAGGGCTTCTTTCCCTTGACGTGAAATCATAAGGTTTTTATAATTTTTGTATTCTCGGAAATGATACTTTGTTCCCGGGATTTCTAGGAAAGGACACGGTGTTAAAATAAGTTGAGATAGCTAGTTTTGACTGGACTGTGGATTTCGATTTAAGGTATCCGACTACGTTCGGAACCATGATTTTTCAAAAGCGTATAAATTGATAATATTTATGATATTTAGTGTCACTTAGATTAGAAAACGTATATAAAATTGTCTTAAGAATAGTATTAGAGTAAAAAAATTATATTTAAGTACAATATTTTGACAAAAAAAGGAACATAGAATGACCCATTTGCAAAATATTCTCCTTTTGTGAAAAATGCTTCTATTATAATAATATTTCGTCTGTATATAGCTCAGACCTCTGTACAGAGTCTCAACTAGAATTTTTGAAATATATAGCTTAGAAGTGGGTTTATCCATGTTTTACGACAACAGAGGGGAGAAATTTTAAGAAAAAAAACGCCGATAATCATTTCAATTGGTTGTAACTCTAAAAATAATGTAATTTTTCAAAAATCATAGTTGAGCCTCTGTACAGAGGTCTGAGCTATATGCAGGCGAAATATTATTATAATAGAAGCATTTTTCACAAAAGGAAAACATTTTGAAAAAAGGTTATTCTAAGTAAATTTTTTGCCGAAATATAGTATTTAAATAATTTATTTATTTTTTTTGTCAAAATGTCCTTAAAATAATTTCATACATGTATTCTAATCTGTGACACTAAATATCACGAAAATTATCCATTTATGCACCGTTTTGAAATCACGGTTTCGAACGTAGTCGAATACCTTAAGATCTAAATTTTAGCTGACAGCACGGCTGCAGTTTATGATCGCTTACCCCAAATTTCTTAAAAGAAAAAATGTCTCCTAGCAGTTGGGTAAGAATGTAATAAGAGAAACAGTAACACCCCATTTGGAGAGAACATTTGTAGCTTGTCATTGAAAAAGTCCTATTTGTCCTGATTAGTTTCTTTCTGTCTGTCGAATATCGCTTCGCTAACTGAAAGTATTCAGTTTATAAAGGAACATCATTTCGTTGGCTACCAGTATGACTATTCTGGTAAAATTCTGATATCTTGATTTACGCTGATAACGCAAGTACTTATACTAAAAACTGTCGATTTAATTTGTTATTTTAAACATTTTTTTCGGATAATTGTTTTCATTATAAATTATTTAATTGAATCAGCAGTTTGAATAAGGAAATGAACCTCCAAACTGTTTGGGAATGAATATTTTTAAAAAAAAGTTACAACTTTTCTTATTTGTCATTTTTTTAATCAATTTTTTGTGCGAGATTCTTATATTAATACTTAGTTATTTTTATTTAACAAAAATATAGCAATTTCATTAACAAGAAATCAGTTACACAAACAAATCTTAAATACAAGAATTCATATTTTTAACGTACGTTATAGTTACTCCAGTTGCAAATAAATTTTCAAGTATTATTAATATTTATCTCTTAGTGGCAACATTTGAAAATTGTCCCTATGCGGGGTGTTTAAATTTATTTAAATCGTGATTATATCAGGTTTGGCTGGTCTGATTGACTGAAGGTTAGTATCATTCAACTCTGCTCGTGACCGCCTTTCGTTCTTGTACAGCTTGTCCTGATAAAGATTTTTAGAAAGATTTTAATCTTGTTACGCCAAAGAAGTATAACTTCTTAAGTGAGTGCATAAGTACACACAAACTTTTTTGTAACTATTGACAAGGAATTTCCTTCGTTTTCAAATGGAATTAGTTCCCTGTTAATAGAGATCAGAGTATATCCCTAAAATTAAAATATGTTCATGCAAATACGAATATATGAATAAAATATCACATATATGTTTTCAAAAAAGCTAATTTACCATATTGATTTTTTTATTTATTCCATAACATGTCTCACTTACTAGCCTGAACACTGCGCCATACATTCTTGACGTGTTTCAAAATTGTTTTCATTTCCATCACATCCACTATACACGAACAACTTGCACATTTCGTTATCAACATCATAATACCATCTTCTTAATTCCTGCCTGCATGAACCTATGAATGAGGTTAGAGAACAAATTCCTGTAATTGTAAATAATAAGCGTTATTTCGATAAGTTTGTCTTTCTTCATCATTGTTGAATTTTTGAGAAAATTTGCAGCAAAAATATATTTGTCTACCTAAATGATAAAAAAAACTTAAAGCATGCATTGATTGGTGGCATAACTCTCATTATGAACGAAAATTATAATAAACTGAATCTATAAATAAATCTAGAAACCACGCATCCACATTTTGCTGGGTATTTCTCATCATATTATATTACTCATAATATACCGTTTTTATAAGTAACTGATATCTAAATCATAGCCTTAAGATTTTGATTAAATGAAAAACATTACTATAGCCCTCAGTCCCCAAGGTAATATAAACAATTTTTCTAAAGTCAATTCCTATTTTGTTAGAAAAACTTAGTAGCAACATCTGTTTCAGATAAGTCTAACTTCATCAGAAAGCAGAATAAATTTAAAAAAATTTAATTTAATTAATGAATTAATATTTGATAAAACTGCTTTCGACATCAGGGGAACTTCAATAGATGAAAAAAGGAATTTTATTAACGTTTGAAAATTCGAACAAGATAGATTATATGTATAATCTATCTTGTTCAAACTTTCAAACGTTAATAAAATTCTTTTTATTATGGATGTATCATTATCTGTAATGTCCCTGTAATCCACTTTGTGAGGCGATTTCCACAAAATTCGTTCTTAGAGGATCTCCCATTCAAAAAAAAATCTATGTTATATAAATTTCGAATCTGTTGGTCTATGAAGGATCCTATCTTGGGGAAATACTTATTTAAGTGTAGTGCGAGCTTAAAACCACCTTCCGTAGAGAGAACTTGATTCCATGCAATTTGAGTGCAATTTAAACTCTGACAGTGTGTAGGTTAGAAGTCTCATTACTCTGTTATTAAAGTGAGATTAACGAAGTACCTTTCAAAAACCTTCTGTGAAAGAGATAAGTTTCAATTCATTGTATTTTGTTAAAATATGTATTTATAAATGATTTTAATTCTTACTTCTATTTTTTGCTGCTGTATCATAACTTTACGTAATTCAAATCAACCATTTTGTTCTATTTACAACATTCGATTAGAAAAATGTGTCGCAATAACATAAAACTTGGAGTATAGGTATTAAAAGCATAAACAAATGAAACACAGATAACCACATTAAAATAAAATTATAAAAGTGTTTTACTTAAATTATATACTTGTATTGGAAATGTATACATTTTTTCAGGAAAATTACTTTTAAAAGTTGCTGGTACAGGTATAATACTAGCCTGCTAGTTAAGTTAAGTTCTTATTTCTCTCGCCCGATTAGGATAAGTTTTACTCTTAACATTTACAGGATTTAAACCTTACATAGTAATTCAAAAGTTTAACTTGATGTTAAAATATGTACTGCACATTTGCTCAGGATTATGTTTAGTTTCTACAAATCTTATATTATCGTTGAATAATCCTAGTTTCCTTGAATGAAAACATTATAATAATTATCTGATTCAGAAGAAAGAAAAAAAAAAAAGAGAGTCTTATGCGTTTTATTTTTTATATTTGCTCGAGAGAGAGAGTGTATTTGCAATAAATTTAAATGTGTATAACATAGATTTAGAAACTAAAATCCTCCATAAAATAAACATATATCCCCTACAGCACTTTAATTAAATTTCCTAGGGAAGGATAAAAACAATTTGTATTTTTGATAAACTTTTTCGATCTGAAATTAAAAATATGTTTTTAATGTCATAGATTTAAAAAGTCATTAAGATAAGGAAAGTTTTTTTGTGTCTAATTCCCAGTGTTGGTATATTAAAATAATATAAAAAGTGGAATGGAAGTTTAACCCTCTGGCTAGAACATCATTTTTTTTGCCGCTCTTAGAAACATCCGTCTGACAGACGGGTACGCAAATTTTTGAATTTTATTACCTTAAGGACTGTTTTAAATGTCCTTATCGTTCATGAAATTGAGTAGAATTTTTAATATGTAAGTCTTTATGAGGCCCACTATATCAATATTTTTATCACAAGAATTGTGACTAGTATTTTTATAAAAAATGATTAGAAATTATTTGTATTCATGTAAAAATAATTAAAAATAACAGTACCAAAAACGAAAAACTATAGGAATATCGGTATGATAGACGGGGATAGATAAGAAAAATCGCACATATCGTGAGTTGAAAAAAATCGCCAAGTACCACCACGTGTCCCTCTCTCTGGGTAGAGTCCAACTGAAGATGTCAAGGCAGCCCGCCTAAAAATCGCACCACAGCGTTATCTACAGGCATCAAAGAATCATCCCCGTCTGAGAGACGGATACTTCGGTCAGAAGGTTAACTGTGCCTGATGTGAAGTACATCGCATAATATTTTGTTGAAACAATTTATATAGTTGATGAAATAAATATACATGTAACCATCTCGGGGCAAATATTTTATCCTTAAGGGAAAAAATTATTAAAAAGAAAACTATTATAATAATGCTGGGGTACTATATTTACTCTTACATTACTGTTTATGTAAAACACAATATAGTAGATCAAACACAGTATCAAAATATTATTTGCTGAATAGTGTTCCATAACCAAATTTTTAATTTGTACTATTCTTTCAAGTATCGGCTCCAGTGACTTGGATGTAGCTTGCCGGCTTGGACGGATAGGTTGGATTAAGGTTGCGGGTTCGACCCGGCTGGAGTCGTTAGATTTTTTCTAGATACGAAAATCGTAGACAAGTATGTCATATAATTATGTGGCATGTAAAAGATCTTTTGAGTATTAATTTGGCAAAATTAAAATATGGCAATATTTAGCATCGACGAGAACTTGAATTAAAAATTGATACAAGTGTAGAAATTTGGTAGTGAAGGCCGCCACTAGATGATATCACCATGAAATGGCTTTTACATTTAGGGATTTGTCGTATCTGCAAAGGCTAAGTTGCTAAATCTTTTAAGTTCTTAGTAGATTTTATAAAATAATTTTTAATGCGAGCACAACGATTTTAATTAATTAAATTAAATGTAATGTTAAGTAAATATAAAATTTAATTCAGTCTACAAGCAGCTTCCCGTATAAGCTGTTTCTGTTATTGCGACAAAAATAAAACCTTTTGTGTAACACATTTCTATATGTTCAGTTTGTAATTGAAGCTCCTGAAATTTGTAACTGAAAACAATCATCCCATTTATTGGCAGAAACATTACAAAGAATATTTTTCATATTTAAATAATGAAATTAATAAAACGATGCAGCAAAATATCATCTTAATTTAAAAGAGAAAATAAAATATATTTACTTTCAATTTCCTCGGATATTGGTTTTTTACCGGAACACGCTTTCTCGCACATATCACGCTTTAGAAAATTGTTGTCATTTCCACCACATCCACTGTAAATAAACAACTTGCACCTTGAAACATCAGGATCATAGTACCATCTTCTATGTTTTCCGTAACAAAGGCCTGTGTTCGATGCCATTTTACAAATACCTACATGGGAAAGAGAGGAAAGTAAAATTCTTACATTACATTGCAATGAGAAAGTACATTAATTGAACCTTTAGAGGATGATTGTTTGATATTTTGACCGAATTAATAGTCTCTTAAAAAACGGATTTGGTTCAAAAATCAACCAAAGATTTCCTTTATTCTTAACTGTTTTCGGAACGTCATGTGGTTGCTGAAGCCCATAAATGTTAATCAGTTTACTTAACTTTAAATTTTTTGTACAAGGGGCTATATATGAAATTTATATTTTCTCCTTACTGTCTGAGCCGCCGAGATCTCCACTGCTTGACAAGTGAGCAGCTTGTTCATCTTTTATTACTATTGCCCGACACAACACAAGGTCGAATCCGACATTGACAAAAAGTCAGATTATGGGAAGTTACATCCTGAAAAGCTACTTATATTCAACTTCTAACTTTCGTTGTGTCCGCGGTAGCCGAGTGGTATAGGTATCGGATCGTGGGTCACCTTGTCACGAGTTCGAGCCCAGTACCACTAATGATCCGCCGTGTAGGGCAGCGATGCACGTTAAATCTGTCGAGAGCTGAAACGTCCTCCTGTTGGTGTGGTGTGGTAGTTAGGAGATGGGGTGCCAGCTGAGGTGTCATCCACGTCACTTGACCATGGTTCAAAATTACGTGGTCCGTCACCAAAAGCCCTCGTGTAGCTGAACAGTGCGACGTTAATATTCAATCAATCAATATAACTTTCGTTATTAAAAAATTAATGAGTAATTTTAATTGAAAATTTAAGTAATTAGAGTAATTAACCTTATCTTCTCCAAAAGGTTAAACAAAAAAGAGCAAGCATGTATTTATAAAAAAATTAATTAAATGAAATTAGTAATACAATAGTATTGTGTGCAATAAATGATGAAAAACAATTGCAAAAACGTATTTTGGGAATATAGTTTACATTTCCATCTTTTTTGTCTCTTTTTTTTTTTAATTTTCCATCAAGAAAAAAACTTTAGAAACTGTTGTATGTCAAACACATCAAAGAATCTGAACCTGTTACATTCAGGTAGATATAAAGATTTCATTTTCCTCTTTATTGGTCATACAAACGTTTTTTCCAAATTTTATAGCACAATGCAGCATTATGTTTACATTTTAAGCTATTCTGTTGATATGGTCTCTTTCAAAAAGGAATATATTTCAAGTTTTTTACTTTTTTTGTATTTAATGTCCATGTATCGTAGTTGCTTTGATTTTTAAGTTTTAGTTATATAAGGTGAACCAAAAGTAGCCTTGTCCTGAATATAAAAATTCATTACAAATGTAATTCTTTTAATATAATAATGTAACACTTTGATACCGTTGGATACGTCAGTTTTCATAGTTCTTTGAGCTGTATACGGCGCGAATGCCCCTTCAAGAGGGACATGGGGGAACATTTGTAAAAAAGACATCCTTTTTTGCCGAAGTGTCGATTCAAGAGAAAGCTAATGCGTGCTTTAGTTTCAAGAAACGAAATCGCCCATTAATGATCTGCGTAAATTTCGACGTTTTTATGAAAGCAAATCTGTTGCAAAATCAAAAATGCGATTGTAAAAAATACTTAAGGTATCCGACTACGTTCGGAACTGTGATTTTGCAAAAGCGTATAAATGGATAATATTTATGATATTAGTGTCACTTAGATTAGAAAATGTATATAAAATAGTTTTAAGAATATTATTACAATAAAAAATTATTTTACAATATTTTGACAAAAAATGAACATAGAATGACCCATTTTCTCATTTTGTGAAAAATTCTTCTATTATAATAATATTTTGCCTGTCTATAGCTCAGACCTCTGTACAGAGGCTGAACTATAATTTTTGAAATATATACTTAGAAGTGGATTTATTCATGTTTTACGACAACAGTGGGGAGAAATTTTAAGAAAAAAAAATAACGCCGATAATTGTTTCAATTGTTGTAACTCTGAAAATAATATGAATTTTTCAAAAAAAATAGTTCAGACTCTCTGAAGAAGTCTTTACTTTATATAAACACACACACACACAAAATATTATTATTTTAGAAGAGTTTTTTATAAAAGGAGAACATTTTGAAAAAAGATTATTCTAAGTTAATTTTTTGCCGAAATATTGTATTTAAATAATTGTTTTTGTCAAAATGTCCTTAAAACAATTTCATACATGTATTCAAATCTAAGTGGCACTAAATATCATGAAAATTATCCATTTATGCTCTTTTTTAAAATCATGGTTCCGAACGTATTCGGATACCTTAAAGAACATGCAGCGTTAAGGATCGTCTTAGAAGTGGCAGGCCGAGTGTGGGTCGAAACAATTGTTGAACTTAACACTTGGCGGTAACCGGAATATCGCTTAGACCAGTGATTCCTGAAGTGGTCTGGGTCAGTGATCCCAGGAGTCTATGACGATCTGCAAGGGATTCACGTCAGCGGAAAAATAATTTGGGGTGTCTTTGAGATGTAAATGGGGGAGTTACAATAGTAGTTCACATTAAACCAGATAGTGACTTTATTTTTAAAAGAAAATTTAATCAAGTGGAAACCAGATTTTACCAATTTAACAGATTTATTTATTAAATTTAATGAGTGCAATTTACAGTTACAAGGTGAGACAAAAAACATAAGTTTTATTAACACAGGGACCATCGTTTCAGAGTTATACCTGTTATTTATCCCGAATTATGGAATATCTTGAGAAAGTTTTTAATTGCTTTTCGTAATGAGAAAGAGTTTCAGCACGGTTGCCAGTCTCAAAAAAATATATAAATAAAAATAAAAAAAGATAGAGAAAGAGAAGAAACAAAATGACTGGACACTACTATCCAATTAGATATAGAGTTAAACCTAAAAATTGAACATTTTGTTATTGAAGCTCCAGATTCGTCCTTCCCGTTAAAAGCATTTCTTTCCTGCTCAGTTATTTCATATATTAATTACATTTTTATTTAACTAATTGACATGCGTTTCTGAAATTTTAATCACTTTACTTCACTACAGTTAGAAATTTAAATCTTTTGAAGATGTTTTATACCAACTATTAAAAAGACATTAAAGTTGATAAATTTGCAAAAATGGAATATTAGAAAAGCAGGGGTCTACCAGAAACTAAAAACACGGCAAGGGGTCTATGAGACAAAAATGTTTGGGAACCTCTGGCTTACACATTCTCCAACTACCAAGAGGGCAAACGTTGAAACGTACATAGTTCAATAGTCTTACAAAAAAAATTCAAAAACACATATGTATAATTTTAATGGTTTGAGCACAGTAAATATTTATAATCAGGGTTACATTTCTGGTTCACCTTATATTTAGAGTAATAAAAGAATGGCATGTTTTTAGCGCAATACTTTACTTGTTATATTCATAGCGGAGATTACAGCTGGTAGCAAAGCAATTGACAAAATCGTTAACTTCATTCTTGCTGTTTTCAACTGGAAATTAAGAAATCTCTATTAGCACTGTAAATGTAAGAAATAAATTCCTTTACATAAGAAGTAATGTTATATTTATAACACAATAAATGAATTTTTGAATGTTAAATATGCTCAAAATTTAAAATGGTGTTAAAATTTTTCGAAACTTCTATTGTAAGAGAAACGGGCAAAACAAAAAAACATTTTTAACTGATTTTCCGATTTTTTTTAAAAATCTGTTGAAAGTTCGTTATAAAGTTTACTCTGTTTTCCCTCCATCATGGCTTAGTTCTTAGTGCATATGCAGCTTAAAAATTGTCGTTCATTTACTTAAATGTTTATGAAACTCTTATTTGCACATTAAAATTCTAACCAGAAATCCATAAAAAAAATCATTATAACAATAGAGAACATATCTCTTTTAATTGAAAATAAAATCAGTTCTATAAATAACTAAAGCATTAAAGATTTTCATGTAATTTTTAAAGCAAAAATTTAATAAACTTAAATTTAATTAAATTTTTAAAAATAATTAATTTTAAAAAATAATTTAATTTTGAAAAAATAATTCAATTTAAAAAAATTAAATTTTAATTAAATAAGCAATTACATTTGACAAGTATATAAATATTATATATGCTTCCAAACATTGTATTTTTGAATAAAATAAATTAAAAATTAACACCTTAAAAGGAAAAATTTTTCCCTTCATAAAATAATAAAATGCAAAGGGAAAAATTAGAGCATCCCTTCAGGTTTTTTATATATACCGAAAAAATAAAATTTCTCATAAGCTTTTACTGTACATTTTTAAAACAACCTATTAAAGCGTTTTATTACATCGAAATAAAACTACATAATAAACTTGAGATATTCAAAAATAGTGTGCTCTTGATCCTTACATTTAAATTAAATATTTCTTTGATTTCTAAAATTTTGAGCACCCACCTAACAAATTTTTAGTAAATAGTAATTTTGTTAAAAATTATATGACAAATGATGAAGCACCAGACTGAATAGTGATGCTGACTGCTGTGTCGAAGGAAGGCCCGGGTTCGAATCCTGGAGAAGCAAGATTGTTTGTAAATGCGTAACACCTGTTCGGTATGGGGATGCTCTAAATATTTGGTGGGTAGAAAGTCCTTCCGGAAAAAGAAACACAAAGTGTATTTTGATGATGTAACTGTAAAATAATAATATATTTATGATCTAATAAACAAAAATTTTAAAAAATTATCCTTAAATAAATAAAAAAATAAAACGCCCCCCTTAATTTTTGTAAATATCAACGAACCTTTGAAGAAGAATCCGAAGCTCTGAGAAAATGAAATATTTCTTTCGAATAACATGCGACTTTGCCTATCTCATATTTATATAAAGGTCTAATTATTTTTTCTAATATATTAATACGTGAAATTTATTTCCGGTTTCTGAATATCAACTATTTGACAAAAGAATACCCATGAGCCAGTTTTAGAAATTTCTCAATGAATAACCAAGCTTTGTTCTACATTACAGAAACACAAAACTTCCTGTTAATTTCAATGCTCACTGATTAATAACATGCTTAAAACCAAAAGGCAATCATTACCGGTAAACAAACGTTGAATTATTTGAGAAATTTAACAGTTTTATTTTTAAAAAAATATTCACAGATATTATACGTTTTTATGTGTCTGGATACACTCTTAAATTCTATGTAAACGAATTTCCCTTATAATAAAAAAATCATTCATTTATTCGTTCATAAATCCATTGTGATCTCCTTTTATTTATTTCCATAAAGGTCACACTCTGTGAACCAGTGACAAATATTTGGATCACGGTCGCGAAACAAGGAAAACATTAAAACCCTCATCCATCCATCCTGAAATGTAGAAAACTCACATCTTCAAGGACATATGGGATCATTTGAGCCTGAAGAGTGATCCTCCGAATGAATGAAAAATTGTGTATTAGATGAATACTTCTTTGTCATTATTACATTCTTTTTTTTAAATATTTTTATAAATTAAGAACTGTAGCAGCCAGGGACGTCTTAAGGCATGGGCCATCATGAGGCATGTGACATCAATGAGGGCCTCATTTCGTTCTCGACTTTGTCTTAATAAGATCATGATCCGGATAATTTTAATGGTCAAATATTATTCCCGTATATATTCTCCGAAAAACAGGGAATTTCAAAGTGCATATCAACTAGTAAAAGTGGTAAATCTGCATTATTATGTGATGATTGTTGTCCACGTTTAGGCCTTAGGTCCAGTGGCGCGCATAAGGGGGCTCAGGTCGACCCCCAAAAAGGCCTTGATTTTTTTCAATTGATTATAATCCATGTATATAGTGCGTGAAATTTAATTAAGTATTTGTTATTAATAATTAATTTTACTAAGCAATGCTAATTATTTATTAAATAATTAATTTTGTATTGTTTTTGTTCCCAAAAATTGACAAAATTAAAAGAATATGTTGGATTGCGTATTGCAGCATGATACGAGAAAGGTGGGAATCCGACCCTGGACCTCCTCCCTTGAAAAATTTCTGTGTGGGCCACTGTGCCTAAGCCTAATATCATAAATAATCTTTCAACTCATTTAGTCGAAATGCGGTCATCAGTCGAGCCTGTTTGTGAGATTGTAAGTTAGGCCCATTTATTAGTATCAAATTATTACCGTTTGAACGAGTATTTAACAATGCATGCTATATACTGTCAACTTTTAAAGATCTCAGGTAGGGCCTACTTTTGCATAAGGGCCCAGGGCCATAAAAAAATCTGAAGATTTCTCTGGGCCCAGGGCCTCAAAGAGTCTTAAGACGTTCCTGGTAGCAACTTAGATAGGATAGTGACACCGACTACTGTGTTGAATGCCCGGAGAAGGCAAGATTGATTGTAAATGCATAATGCCTGTTCGGTATAGGGGTGCTCTAAATATTTAGAGGGTCGAAAGTTCTTCCGAGAGGTTGATGGTAAAAGAAGATCGTGTGGAAGACCCCGAGTGTTCTCTCTCAAAATTGGGGTGGAGCGAAAATGTACTATCCCCTGTATGGTGCTCCAAGCTGCGATGCTAAAACGACTAACATAATTTAGCCCCTGCAGGATGAATTTCGTGGGCCTCGTTCTGGCATCATCGATCCGGTGGCATTAGTAAAAACAACAACACAATAAGAATTGCAAACAAAAGGGAATCAAGAGTATCCATAAAAGCAATCTCCAATCAAAAAGAGTATTGAGCTTCTCATTACACTGAATTATCGTTTTCAGTATTTAGATTATTGACGCTTGTGTCATGTGTTTTGTCATTTTTAAACAGTACTTTTTCTGCATAAGGTCAATAAATTTTAAAAAATTTTCTTTTTTTGCTTATATGTAAGAATTCCACTAAATCTAAGAACTGTAAAGCTTGAATATATTTAACTTGATTCAGCCCTAGATTATTTCCCATAATGGCTGAGAACGAAATCGGGAAGAAGACCTTCGATCTAGGGGAGAGAAGGGGGCACTATTTATTACAGGAAAGCAAAAATAAAATGATACACTAAAAAAACTCATCTGATTATGATGTAATTCAATTAAAGCGCAATATCTGCATCAAAACATTATTATGAAAATTTCAGAGAAATTAAATATTTCATTTTAGTGGATTAAGTCAGTTTTTGGATCTCCTAGAATCCTACCCCCGCAATGCGGGAGTTGGGGAGTGTACATTACGCCACTGCTCCGCATAATAATGTACAATGATGCTAAAGCAATACGAATTTAATTATAAACTGTACAAATTATGAAGATAAGTATTATAAATTTTTTATATGGCAATCCCAGGAAAGTCACTAGTAGTTATTAAACTTGCTCTTAATTTAGTATCGATAAATTAATTATGAAATACGCTGCGCAGTACTAAGTGTGTATTATATGTGTGTATTATATCATTATATATCATTATAAGTGTGTATTATATCAGTTTAAATGTGTGTCATGATGTATTTTCTTTTGCTTCATTTCAGTAAATTAAGAATTTTTTTAAATAATATTTTATTTTCGATATACTCGCTCGCCCCACAGTTTGAAAAACGCTGTTTTAGAGCATTACACGCGGGACATATGTTGCATTAAGATTGTTGTTTTGATTTCCAGGAAATCTTTGCCGTTCTTTTACCAAGGTTTTCTTAAATACCGAAATGTCCTCTGGTAAGCCTAGCATGAATCCCTTTGAGAATGTCTGAAATATTATTCTTGAGAGAATCAATAATTTGATGACCCCCGTGACTATCTAAAGCCCTTGGAGGCTGAGAAAAGTGAATTTATTGAGAATTTAGTTTAATTTCATATTAATTAACGTCGCAATTCACGAAGTCCCTCGCCAAACACCCCTCGCTTAGGGTTCGTATATTCACACCTCACCCTTTGACTGGGATACTGTCTGCTAAATTTTTATTTTAAGCTAACAAGCATAATTTTTTAAGGTAAACAAAGTAAAAAAAATTACACTTTATATTTTAAGTACTTTTGTAATTTAATATGAAAAACATTTCCTTCACTTTACAAAAAATCTTTCTTATTAATAAATTATTTGCTCAGAATCACACTTGATAGCCTCATTGAAATATAGGGGTAACCAAAAGTCTTCCCCTGGGTAAAAAAATTCATTACAAAATAATCGCTTAATATAACAATGTAATTCTTGAATCGCGCGCGCTGAATAGGTGTTTTAATAAAGTTTTTTTTTTTTTTGTGTATGCAATAGATGACAGGAGTGCTTCTTCAAGAGGGACTTGGGGGAGGGGGGATTTGTAAGGAAAACATCATTTTTTTGCTGAAATGACATCTATTCAAGAGAAATCCAAAGTGTGCCTTTGGTTTCACGAAACAAATTTGCCAATTAATGTTCAGCGTAAATTTCTACATTAGTGCTTTTCAAAGTTTCAATATTTGTGACCCAATATTCAATCATAATTTTCATCGCCCCCTCCCCTTTTTCGCACAATAACAATGTATTGAATTCAATAATACTACTATACTTTAATGCTAAAGCTACAATACGACTTTAACCTGTTAAGCGCCACCGGCGTATGTAAACGTCTCCCTCAGTCAAAACTTTAATTGCCCTTTGACGTATAAATACGTCTTTCCGAAGTACGATCTTTTCTGAGCATGGCTCTCCATAAAATTATTCCGTAGGCTTTGGAATGCAATAAAAGGACCTTGACAGTATCTGCGAAGGATTTACTTATTTCAGAGGATTTGCTTATGTATCTCTTTTCTCCCCCCACCACCACCACACACAATACATCACATACGCGGTCCTAAGTGGAAAATGGTGGCTTTGGGGAGCGAATCACGAAGCTTTTAATCGGCATCTATAAACCGTGTAAATTATCAAGATGAGGGTTAATTTTTATATAATTTTATATATGACAACTCTATGGGGTAAATATTAATGTTGTTCTTAACTTAGTATTGTGAAATTAATTATAAAATACATTGTGCAGAGTACGGATACATTTATAAGTGTATTATATCAATGTAAAAGTGTATTTTACTTTTTATGATGTCAGATTCTATTTTGTTTGCTTACTTTCAGTAAATTAATAATTTTTTTTAAACTCGCGCCTCCCTTGTACAGTTATCACGTCCCCCTAGGGGTGCGCATTTACACTTTGAGGAACGTTGTTCTATATTGTTATGGTAGCAAACCTTCTAGTTCAAAATCAATAAGGCGACTGTATGAAATGTTTAAAATAACAAGCTGCGCACAGAAAGCAATTTAAAGAACACTTGGCGGGAACTGAGATACCGCCTGTACAGACTCTAAGCTATCCAGGGGCTCACGATGCAATATACTGAGGTAAATGGTCTTATAAAAAAGCTTTTTAACAGCACTAAATATTTATAATTAGGGCAAGACTTTAGGTTCACCCTACATAACTGAACCTTAAACTAAAAATTTACTTCAACGAAATGCTTACAAAGATAAAACGCCTTAACGGTAAATAAATTTTTATTAAAATGATTTAAATTAAATGTCGTTAAAAGTCTTAGAAATCACAGAAATATGTTCTAAATAGTGAGTAGTAAAAATTTTATTCGAAATAAAAGTCTAAATTATAAAAAAATAGAACAACGCATTGATTACAAGTATTTCAAATAAACTAATAATTTCGAAACATTTCATAGTTACTAATAGAAAATACGATTCTTATTTTGAAATAGTCATTTCCAATATTTTTCTAAAGTTAATTAGTATTTCGTAGTTCTTTCTAGAAATCTAAAAATAATGTTGCAATACTTCCCGCTCCGAAGGCAGGACGAAATAGTCGCATAGTAATTAGCTATTTTATGTGGAAAGAATATTAAAAATACTTTCATCACAATTTCGGTTCATTAGAGCAAAAGTTTATATGTAAACACAGATAGTTATTAAAAGAGTATAGTTATTAGGAAGGGAGAAAATAAAGATAGCAATTAAGAAGAGAAATTATCACCATCATCTTTACGTAAGTATTAAGTTTCGTCATATATTTGTTCAATATGATTCCAGTGATTCCGCTTCAAATGTTAGCATTTTCCTCATCAAAAATTTATTATTCTATTAGATTGTGGGTAACTCTTAGATTTTTGGAAGTTTAAACTGAATCATTTGTTCATAAATATTTTTTCTTCAGCTTGATTTTCGAGAATAGAATTCCGATCTTTTCGCAAATGCATTAGAAACGGTTTTGTTAATCATATCACAGGAGTTGATGTATTTTCAGACGTGGACTTTTTTCATAAAGACACCTATAATATTATTGAATATTCGGAATCATGTACAACCAGATCATGGTGAAATCATTAATACAATAACAATAAAAACTATTACTATTGCTGTGTTTCATTTTTATTACTTGGTACTTACGTATAATACCGTCGAGTGTTTTTGTCAAACCAAAATACCTCACTGAATGGTGCCATTTGCAGCCAATAGTGGAAATCCGTTCCCTTGCTATTCGAAATAAATAAAATTATGGAAGCATTGGGCGACCTTTTATGAATTGACGACATCTTTTAATTTGATGAAATTGATCGACGGTATAATGCGTAAGCGCCTTATTCTTTAACCTTTCAGTGTTACATTTTATGCAGATAGACACGTGTCACTCTTTTACGACATAATAGTTTTCTTTAGTTCTGCAGTCTCCTAAGCCATCGTTTGATCATAACTCCTTGGCATGATGCCTGTTCCGTTATGGATATCAAATCAGAAAAATTGGGATTATTCAGCTTAGTCTATTGTTTTAATGCCTCAAAAATATCACACAAAAAAACATAAATGGAATAAAATACTAAAAAAATATAAATTCTCTAATTATCTATATTAGTTATTAATTCTCTAAAATTTATGAATAACAACTCAAAGCTATTTTTATTCTCACTCTATATGCCAAAGAGTAGTCTCATTAGAGCCAAAAGAGTCTCATTAGGGCCAAAGAGTTCTTCTGGATCACCATAAAATATATTGCTCAGATTGTTTACTGACATAATTTACTTCGATATTTGCATTACCGAGATCGTCATCACTATCTTGGAATTAATCTTATATAACCATTGTTTTCCTTTTGCTCGATTATGGCCTTAAAATTTGTAATAACTTCTGACTTAACAAATTTTAAGACCAAAATTAAATTTTGGGGTTGGAAAAGTTCTGTCTTTTTTTAAATTTGGCAGGGGGTTTTTTGTTGTAAATAAAAACATCTTTTAGTGGGTCTTTTTGGATTTTTTTTTTTTTTGCTGTATAATATAAAAGGTCCTTTTTCCGTTCATCATTTACTTGTAATAAAAAGTGAAAAAATGTCAGTAGATAAAATTCATTTATGACACGTTTTTTTTTTGTATGGTTTCCCAAAAAAGGAAGCAACCAGGGGTTGCATGAAAAAGTTTTTTGCGGTATTTGGGAAAAAAGATATTGTAAATGTTCGTACTTGTCAAGAGGGTTTTTAGCAAATTTCTTTTGGGGAATCTGAGCCCCCAAAAAAAGTGATCGACCCTGAACGACCATCTAAGTTTGATAATGATGTTTTGCGATCCATGTTGGAAAATAATCCACATTTAAAAAATTTAAGAAATTCCAGAAGGGTTTGGCATTCATCATACAATTTTTTGCAGATCACATTAAATCTTTTGGGGTTTTGGGTGTTAAAGCAAGTGTCGGGGTTTCCCCAAAAGAATTAACGGAAAAATTTGTCTTATCGGGGGAAAATGCGTTCATCACATCTGATTAGACAAATGTGGGAGCCTTTTTTGACCAGCTGATTACTGGAGGGGGAAAGGTTTTCTTTAGAGAATATTAAAGAAAAAAAATCTTCCAAACCAAAACATCATCAGCAGCAGTTCCAAAACCAAATAATTCCCTCGGCAAAAAATACTGCTTTGTTTTGGGGGACAGGGGAAAAGGGCAGTGTCCCACGAGTTGCTGGGAAAACGGGGAAAAACCATCAACGGGATCTGTCCAATCAACTGGATAAATGAATGACTATAAAAAGAAAAAGGAGCATTAGCGCCCAAAAAAGGAATAGTGTTCTCCCCGTTCTCGAACGCATACTGCAATGGTGCCATAAAAAACTGAATGCGTTAGGAGGGGAAGCCCTTGGTCCCCCAAATATTCCCCTGACATTGCCCATCTGATTATTACCTGTTTGTTTTGAAAAATATCTAGGGAAAAAAAATTCAAGTCTTTGAAAGTTTTCTAAGGTAGTTCTGACTTTTTTAAACTCCAACATGAGAATTTCCAAAATAGGTTTATATTTTACCTGAAAGAGGGCAACAAGTTGTAAAATAATGGAGCATATATAATTATTAATTTTAAAACCCTTTTTTATAAATGCATTCAAATATTTTTTTTTAAAATACGACAGAATTTTCCCCTCAAGATATTTCTCAACTGCAAAAAAAAGAAAACTCGGCATGGTGTATATCAATTATATAAATATTTAATAATAAAAGGGTGAATATTAACGTCCCTTTTCTTAGCTACAGGGGGCTTTGGCGATGGACTCTTTTTGAACCATGGTCAAGTGACGAGGATGACCCCTGAGCTACCCTCTCCAACTATCCCACACCAACAGGAGGACTTTGAGCCCCGACAGTTTTAACTCACCCCGCCCCCCTCCCGGCGGTTTTTAGTGGTACTGGGCTCGAACTCATGACATGCCCACTAGGCTACCGCGGCCAACAACACTAAAAAAAAAAGGAAGTTTTAAAAAATTATTTCCACTAGTGTCGCGAATCGTAAGCCTTAAGAACGAAGCAGTCGCTTCCAATCACAATGAAATCTGCAATCGCTTGTATTGAAATGTGAATTATATCGTTTTATTGATGTTATATTAATATTGTATTAAGAGTCAAAGGAATTAATAGGCAACTTGCAATCAACATGAAAAGGTTTTATTTTCGAAAAGCTGTGGCAAATAAAAATAATGCTACAAATGATATCTGTTCTATATATGAT
The DNA here is from genome assembly GCA_019973955.1 of Trichonephila inaurata madagascariensis. Classification (NCBI taxonomy): domain Eukaryota; kingdom Metazoa; phylum Arthropoda; class Arachnida; order Araneae; family Nephilidae; genus Trichonephila; species Trichonephila inaurata. The sequence goes on along the minus strand of BMAV01016236.1, from coordinate 174,867 downwards.
AATAAAATCTAAGCTTACGCAAATGCGAGAACTGATTCTGCGTTGAAAAATGTAGTTTAGTGTAGATAATAATTTAAGAATGGTGATTAGAGTGTTTCGTAATAAATTTTAATCGTATATCGTGTTTATTTACTGTACAATTACATTTTCTATATTTTACAGTACAGTGATACTTATAATGACAATTAGCATGGTTCTCATCATGAACTCGTTGCAACCGTATCGCGAGTTCGAGTCCTGGTGCCATTGAAGACCCACCGTGTAGAGGATGATGCTTGTTTTTTTGGGCTCAATGTCACTAGTGATCTGGGTTTGGGGAGGGAAGCAGGTCAGGTGTCGTCAGGTTTATTCCCGGGGTAAAATTACATTTCCTAAATTACATCAGTATCTTAAAATGCTTACCCATATTTGGTTTTATCGGAAACCTTTGCACCTTCGCGGTTCGGCCGGTCCATTAAGACCCCCGTGTAGGGATGATGCTTTTTAAAAATCTTGAGGCTAAAGTCCCCTTGGTGTGGGTATTTAAAGAGAGGGGGTCCAGTTCAGGTGTCGCCCATTTCACTTGACCGAGGTTCAAAATTACGAGGTCCGTCACCAAAAGCCCTCGTGAAGCTGAACAGTGCGACGTTAATATTCAATCAATCAATCAGCTTTAGAGTGCGACTTAAATAAAACTCTCTTTCGCTTTTTTCGTTTGAACTATATATGAGAACAATAAGAAAAGAAATTTTACACTTTAACATTTACAAAAAACATTGAAAAATTGTGGTACATTAGAAATAGAATACCTTTATGCAGATTTTTCAGAAAATACCTAATTTTGCGCATTTTTACTTCCTTTTGGCATTGTTTTCCATGGAATTTTTTTTTTTTTCCACAAAGATCTTTCTTTCTGCGTTTTCAATTTTTTTTTTTTTCAAGTTTTAAATGGAAGATAGAAACGGAAATTCTACAGTTTATTTCTTGAAATTTGATAGCATTATCTAAGTTTCATCCATGTAAATGCTTAATCATGAGAAGTATAAATCATCTGTTATCTTTCAAGAATCTTTTTTTTTTATTTATACAGTTTTATCCAGTCAAAAGTCTCTATTTGGAAATTATTTTGATATTTGTTCTTTTGTTAGGTTTCCCATATTAAGTATTATCAATTTCAAATTTATCGTTGATGTCAAAAAATGAATCAAAAGTGTCTTAATTAGATATATCTCTAATTTTCCTTAAAATCTTTTTGCTTTAAAGAAACCATCCTCCAAGTACAATCGAACAGTAATAGGTATTGTCTAATCTGAATTTCTCCAATGCAATAAAATTTATAAAGTTTAATACATCTTTTCTTGAAAAAATTCATTAAGCTATCTTGATTTTCATAGTCTCAACAGGTTCTAGATTATCACTAAAGATTTAAGGTATCCGACAACGTTCGGAACCTTGATTTTAAAAAAGGGCATAAATGAATAATTTTCATTATATTTTGTGTCACTTAGATTAGACTACATGTATAAAATTGTTTTAAGGATATTTTGACAAAAAAAATTATTTAAATACAATATTTTGCCAAAAAATTAACTTAGAATAATCTTTTTTTGAAAATGATCTCCTTTTGTGAAAACTGCTTCTATTAGAATAATATTTTGCCTGTATATAGCTCTGACCTCTTTACAGAGGCTCAAATATGATTTTTGAAAAATTCACATTATTTTCAGAGTTACAACCAAATGAAATAATTATCGGCTTTTTTTCTTAAAATTGCTCCCCTCTGCTGTCGTAAAATATGGATAAACCCACTTCTAAGTTATATATTTCAAAAATTCTAGTTGAGCCTCTGTAGAGAGGTCTGAGCTATATACAGGTGAAATATTATTATATAATAGAAGCATTTTTCACAAAAGGAGAACATTTTGAAAAAAAATTATTCTAAGTTAATTTTTTTGCCAAAATATTGTATTTAAATAAATTTTTTTGTCAAAATGTCCTTAAAACAATTATATACATGTATTCTAATCTAAGTGACACTAAATATCATGAACACTATCCATTTATTCGCTTTTGCAAAATCACGGTTCCGAACGTAGTCGAATACCTTAATCTGTATGTGTTTATCTCATCAGTTGTGATCCAACCTTCATAATATATCCAACATCTTCCATACTACATCCAATGAAGAATGAATTTCTCCTAGTTGTGTTTTTTCATGCTAGGATATCTTATTTTAATTTACGATTAGTTACATAATATGATCAATATTATAATTAATTAGCTTAATTTACATAAGTTATTGTAAATTAACAAATAGAAAGTTCATTTTCACCCAAAAGATAAAAAAGTGTAGTGGCTACATTTTAATCATATTACTACACTTTTTCTTATTGTAAGCTCGTCCTCCTAATTTTTATTTATTTAATTTTTATTTTGATAATGCCAAGTATTAAATTAAGTCAAAACATCTTATAACTCAAAAGGAATGTTACATGTATACTACAGCCATGAAAAAGAAAGGAAAGTTATATACTTTACGACTATACAATCTATTTTAAAATCCTATTAAATTTGAGTATCTCTTGCATCTCCGAAATAATGTTATAAATCTTTTTCAGTGAAAAAATGTCTTAATGTATTGTTAACATAGTTGAAGTTTATTTCACTTATGCATTTTTTCTTACAGAAATAAGCTATATCTCGAATTGAATATTAACATGAAACTAAGAATTGTCGTTATAATCATGCTCTTCGGCTGTGCAGCAATTGTCAAGGCAGTAAAACGTAAGCACTTCAAGTATCAACTTTTTGTTATGTAATATAAAGGATTGCAAATTATTGTTTCTTTTCCTTAAATAATACTCCAAGGTATATCTAAAGGCTTAACATTTTAATACAATTCATGCGATTTCTTGAAAATTTTTCAAATGTCTCTTAGGACTTGTATACTTCACACTTGAACTTTTCAACATTTTCTTTTTTTTTTGTAATGGGGCTGCATATTGGTATTTCTACCTTTGCAGACCTAGTACATTCCCCTGAAGCTGGTATCACTTTTTAGTGCGGCACCATTTAGACGATACTAATTACCACAAGTAATTTTGACGCCCAGTTTCTTCCCAGAGGAAGGAGCCTGAACTTTGCCGATGCGAAATTTGTACTTAGGAATTTATGTACATAACCATTACAAAACTGCAATTTTATATATGTATAGTTTTAAAAACAAAGCACTCTACAGTTTGTTAAGGGTATTTGTTGAAACTATTTTTTCGAATTTTAATTTTGCCTCGTGTAGTCCTCTTCGTGAACACGCGATCACGAATACTTCTACATGGCGGGGTGACATGTTTCGACCAACAAATCTATATGATTGAACTAACAGAAGCATGTCTCGTCTAGAAATACGATCAGGTGCAATTCCGTTGTCCGTTTCCTCTGTCCCAGCACCATTGCAAACAGAGTCGTCTGTGCTGTGGGGTCAATGGCAGTCTTGAAGGACTTCATTAGTCCAGAACATTAGCAACCAATCGACAAGTAATGATTCTGGTCGATATGGGAGCACCTCTTAATCTTGCCCCGTTTCCTTGTTGCAACTATATTTGCCACGCCTGATGAAATCGTGGATGTGTTCATGTGGGTGTCATTTTAGTTGGCTTCATGAAGGACACACTGGATGACACACTTACAAAGATGACAAAACACAAAGGATAGAGTGTCTTGTATACAGCCTGTTTTGCCATTACAGCTTTGTAATGTACAATCTAAATACTAGAGATTACTACTACTAGATGCACGTAGAAACTGATTTTGATTATTATTTTTGTACTTATCTTTGTGCAAATTCTTGTCCATCTTGATCACCAAACCTTACTCCTAATAAACACAGTGCCGGTTTATCAATTGAGTGCTTGAGGTGGGTACCCAGGGGCCAGGGACCCTGAAGAGCCTAGAAGGGCTTAGATAAGCTGGACTTAACCAGATTACCTGGTTATAAATTTCGATTCGACAGTGCCGAGGGGTCCTGTAGATCTTCTGCGCCCAGGGCCCGAAATGAGCTTAAATCGGCTCTGCCAATAAAACACATTTAGGAGATGATTTTAAATTGCTCCATTTTATATATATTATAAATATTTTAAGTAATTTGACAAATGAAAGTAGTTTCCAAAAAATACTGGACGATACATCTACCAACTCTACAAATTAATGTCAAACCTAAAAATAACAACATATCTATAACAGTTTGTATAATAATCAGAAATATCAGTGGCGGAGATGATTAGGGTTCTTTTGCAAAGCCAGGTTTTTGGGCCTCAAGCTGGATCTTACAAAGGGTATATACTTGGCGTCAGCTAGGATTTAGGCCCCCTAGAACCCTGCCCCCGCAATAGGGGGTAGCACGGGTGTACTTTACACCACTGAAAAATGTACCTATGCATTATTGATTTACTATTTATAGCTGTATAGCTTGAATAAAGCCTTTAATTTCTCTGAAACTTTAAACCTTAAATTTATACTGACTTATACATCCCACTAGTCAACTTTCATATTATTCAAAGTACTAAAAATTATTGTAATATTTTCTTAATTTATTTTTAGAGCTTAAGTAAAATTAAAGCATTCAATTTTAAAATACCATGTACATAACATATATTGAACTATCTAATACTTGGCCATGGTTATAATATAAATTATATTCTTTATTCTTAAATCAAAACAAGTCCTAGAAGTTACGAGTTTTTACTAAATCCTTTTTCCTCACAATAAGTTAAACTATCAATACGTTGCAGAGAAAAGAAGAGATTATGTACCAGCATTGATAATGTATTCTGATAGTTCATATCCGAGGATAGAACCCGCGACGCTAGAGTCCGTAAAAAAAAACCGCGTAATATAACCATCAAATAAATGTGATTACCCCTGTACGAAGGCTGTTACTGGCTGATGAAGATACCGCCACAGTATTACCCCACCATTGAATTGGTGGATATGCGAACGAATTTTGTTGTGGAGAGCGTGAGTAGCGTGTGAGTTGTTTTTTGAAAATTGATGGTGTTGCGTTAAGTGCGTCTGACGACTTTGATATTGCTCTTGTTTCGAGTAGATGGCGCCACGACAGCTGCGTAAAGGCTGTGTTTTTCTTAATTCAGCCAAGGCCAGCAATGTGGGGGTACTTATGCGAGGACAGAACCCGCTACGCTAGAATTCGTAGTCGCGTAACATAACCACTAGACAAAAGTGATCACCCCTGTACAGAGGCTGTTACTGCTTTATGAAGATACTACCACAATATCATAAATTTAGTTAATTTTATATCATATAAGTAATTAAACATAAGAAATTATTAATAATCGAACAAATAACAATAATGTAAGGAATATAAATTACACTTTTAGCATCCAGTTAAAGTAAATTTTTTATCAAACTTATATAATATCAAGTTTACTCTGTTACGATAAAAAAAAATTGAGGCTTATTTATTGATACAGTTTTAAGAGTAACTACTTGTGAATAAATTAAGGGACCCCATGTGATATCTCTCTTGAAAAATTTGGGGAGGGGGGACTAGCGATTAAAAAAATTCTGAAATCTATCTTATTGCAAGACTTCTGAAATGGAACATGTGAGGTTACCATCACAACAGTTTTAAAGTAGTAAATAATATGAACAAAAAAAAAGTTTTCACTCATTTCTTGAAATCTTGATTATGTATAAAATATATTACCTCAAACAAGTTTAAAAAATGCTTAATTTTGTGCGTGATTCTTATATTAATCAGAGGAGAATTTTAAGAAAAATTTGATTGTTATATTTAAATCAGTTCAATAGTGGTGAAAGCAAACATGAAAATACACAAAACCTCACAAAAACTGATTACCTTATATATAAAAAAGCAATTGATTTTTTTCTCTCTCTTTTTCAGATGCGTACTGTCTAATAATGCCAACGCAAGGCCCATGTAAACAGTATGAAATGAAATATGCATATGATGCGAGGTTTCAAAAATGCAGACTATTTCTCTACGGTGGATGCCAAGCAAGTCCGAATACTTTTTCAACACTTCTGGATTGCCAAGAAATGTGTGAAGATTAATTTTAAAAAAACTGTTATTCATTACATAAATGAACTCTATTTGAATTATTCTGAGACTTTTTATTTAAAAACTCACGTGCTATTGAACCAACGTAACATCGCATATTTGGGTGTAATCCCTTAGCGAAGTCATTTTTTGGCAACCAGGAATTGGTCGCCAATCAACTTAATTTAGCGATAGGTGTTCCGAGAATTAACAAAGCGAAATTTTGCAATGAAAAAAAAAAGAAATATTAATGAGATATAAAAACAAAAATAATTCACCCCCAAATTTTTTTTTCTCTTGGTGACCAATTTAGATCGCCAAAAAATAGACTTCGCCAAGGGAATCCCTGTTCTACACTTTAATCGTTTGAAAGTGTAAATAAAAAAGGGTTCAAAATGAATAGAGGAAAAAAATTGTGATTCTTTTGTTCTGTTAATGAACATATATTTGTAAAAATGCACTCATAAAGCTAACACATATTAAAAAAAAAATTTAGCAGATGCATTGTCAATTATTTTTTTCTGGTGTTAATGTTTATTTTTTTACTATGTTTAAAATAAAATTTAGACGTTATTTCTGTTTCTATTTGCTTTCTAATGAGTTTTTTTATTTGTTATTGTCAACGATATCTCTACTTTTTTATCGAAAAAATTTGCTGTAAATACATAACTTCGTATTTGTCTCTATATAAAAAGTTTTTCGTGATGCTGCATTAAAAAAAAAAACTCGTTTATACATAAGATATATTTAGTAAAATGGATTGTAAAAGTTGAATTTAAATGAAGAGGAGGGCCAAGAACGATTTGTCTAAAGGGCCCCCCCACCTTCCTTCCAACGTTTTTTTGGGGAAAAACCCCCTTTCCGAAAGACCGCGATGGTTTTGAGTTCTCCAGAAATTTTCATAAGCCTCCATATGGTCACCAAGTTGCCAAAAATGGTGCCAACTTGGCTGTATCACCAATATTTTTCCAAGTTTTCATTGAAACGTTATTGCAATGTAAAGGACGACATTGCTTGCAAATATTACCATTTTTATCATGTAATAAATACTACAAAAAATAATGTTAACGTATTAAAAATACATCCAGACGTAAATTATTTACACTATTTGAGCATGAATACGAACAGTTGTATAACATGTACAATAGGGGTTAGTGCACTGTTAGGCAAACAAGGGATACTCCCCCAGAGAGAGAGAGAGAGTTTTACTTAAAAATATGTGCTTTACAACTACACATTTAAAAATTAAACAGTATTTTCTTGTATTGTAAATATTGGCTATTGATAAGCTAAAAGGACTTAGAAAAACTATGATTAACTTGCAAACATTAATAGAGATAAATTAAAGTCTTCTTTGTGCATATAGAAATTCCCTTCTCAAAAAAAAAATTCCTAATTTGAAAAAAAAAATGCATATACAGATTGACAATAAGCAAGTAATGCACAGAAATATATGATGAACCTAAATTCTCTTTAGATCTACAAACAAAAATTACCTATTACATTCGTCCACGTTTGTGCAAATATAAAACTTTATATTAAAATAACTTTTAAAAATACTGAACTTTTCTTTTTTAAGTCTTGCTTTCCTGGTAAAATCATTATCACAAAGATATTTAAGAATAGATTCAAAATAAAGGTTTTTCTTTTTTTTTCTTTTATTTATTTATTTTGCATTACATAAATTTAGCTAGATAGAATTCAAGATGGTCAACGGGCTGTTTCTCTGTAATTTTTATTGAACCATTTTGTGAAGTAAACTTCAATTTCTTGATGAGCTGCAAGTGAACGTCCTTACAGTTTCGTGTAATTGACAGTCTATTATCTAAAACCAGCTATTCCGTGTTTTTTTTATAAGGAAATCAACGATTATAACAGATTATATTACAATGTTTCACGCATTCTTCTCAAATTCTCATTTTTAAAATCTCATATTAACCCGTTCTGGATTAAGATCGCATATTTGTGATCACTTCAGGACCCACAGTATCATATGTGAGATTGCATTTCCCCCGTTATTAGACCCGTGATCACACCGGTGTGATCTGAATTCGGAACGTATGGAATTTTGAATGATTGTAAATTATACATTTCGGCGTACTTTATTTAACAGAAATGATTTTATATTAATTTTTAAAGAAGTTAGGCTTAACAGGAAAAATTGCTTGGTTCTGAATGGGTTCAGTAGGTAATGGATTGATTGATTTATGGTTTTATAGGGATATACAGAACAACAATGACTATATTCCATTAAACCAGGGAAAAAATAAAGAAAAGAAATAAATATGTATTGAATGTATAAAGACAAAGGAAAATTAAAATGGTAACTTTCTATGTGGATGCAAAACTTGAGCTCACGCGCGTGGTCGACATAAAACATTAATGAAGGCTCAAAATAATGTTTTCCTATCTTCAACTTTGGTAACTTGGACGATTGCAGCTGCAATAATATACAAGTACCAACTTCAAAACTGCTTTTACAGAAACCTTTATTATAAAAGCAATTGTAGGGCTTTAATTACGGAGAAAACTAAGAAAAATGCTTTCAAATCTTTAATTTCTTCTACAGCATTTGTACAAATTTTAACAAGTTTTAATACCAAATAATGTACTAAAAAAAAGCTATGAAAATATTTGTTAAATTTGTTTCAAAACAATCAAAGAAATGTTCTTTTTCTCTCACATACTCATATATTAAATTAATTAACAGAATTATTTTGTATCGTTATGTACTCAATTTTAATGAGATGCAAAATTTCTTTAGATTTCTTTAAAAGGGGAAAGGTGTAATGTTGTTTAAATTCAATTTCAACATACAGAGTTAAACTAATGAAAAATATAAAACTCATGATCGAATAGAAACAGATATTAGGACAATCCTGATAATTATTTTTTAATAACTGTATGTAATTATAACGAGAAGGTTAAAAATCAAAAAATAATAACGAAAGGTGGAGAAAAAATGTTTTTTCTCCTTTTTAACTTTTGCAAATCTCATCACGACAGAACTAAGTTGATATTAATGCAAAATGTTCAAAATTAACTAAATTATATTTTAATAGATTAATAAATTAACTTATTTTTCTCATTTAATTAACTTCTGAATAATTTTCTTAATATGAAACGAGAGTTTTCTGAAAATTCTAAGTCTAAATACCAAGAATGTGAAACAAGCCCTTGTCAATCTATTTATATTTGTCTTTAAGTATATTAAATAGTCGGCTGGGTGGCGTGGCTGGTTTGTCGCTGGCCTTCTGTACCCAAGGTTGCCGGCTCGACCCCGGCCCAAGTCGATGGATTTTTTTGATACAGAAAATCGACAGCGGTCATGTCATATGATTATACACCATGTAAAAGATCCCTAGGGAGGTGCTCTAGGTAAAATTAAATCCTAGTACAGATTCGCATCGTCAGACCCCGGTCCCGCCTCAGGGAGGAAACTGGCGTAAAAATTAGGGCGATTGGTATCCCCCAAATTTGGCATCGCACAAAAAAGAGATGACAGCTTTGGGTGTACTAGGTAGATTGATGAACTCTGTAACAACTGTTCATAATCTTCCATTAGAAATAAAAAGAAGTTTATTAAATAAATAATAATGGTTATACAATTCTGTTTTTGATCACTCACTAACGCATCCTGACACTGATGACCAAGTAACTGCATTAATAGCGTATAGATTCTGCCCAACGTTTGTATTCGTGATTCAAGTTTTAAAAAAACTTATTTATAGTATATCTCAGTCAAATTACAAAATAAGTAATTTTCTTATTTATGACTCTAGATAATTGTTATCATTATTTCACTTAAAAAATATATATTGTAAATTTTAAAAACCAACTGACTGTAAAAAGGATTATTCTGAGCATTTCCGTTTTTGAATTACTATTAGATAATGCTCTTTTAAAATTATTATTTGCCATTCGTGTTAAATACTAGCTATGCCACTATGAGTATAGAAGTTTCCTGAAAGCAACAAAATGATTGGATCAAAAGTTGATTGGATAAAGCAATTTATAGGTCTGCACACAAATAATACACAAATATATCAGGTAACATTATCAATACAGAAATTATTGAAACAAAATCAGTTCATAAGTACGTTTATTCAGATACAAATTCTTATATAAATTTTGTAGAAATTATTTAGAAACAATAATATTTTTCTTTTTTGAACAATATAAAATTGACAAATTCAACAAATTCATGAAATGCAAAATAGGTTACATGTTATTGTAGATGTACAGAAGACTGCAAAACATTTAAAACCAAGTAAACTCTTTTAGTTTATAACTTTCAACTCTCTATACAATATAAGGAATATAGTGTTAAGTTCTGAAAGAATTCAACAATGTGTGGGGATGAATGCGCGCGCATTCCCTGCATAATCATTATAACTTTACACTTCAGTTGTGTTTTCTTTTCGGTCTTAGGCTATTATTTCTATTTTCAGTTCTTACTTCTTTTTCTCCTTTTTATCTTGATTTTTCTTTATATATTTCAGAATTATATTTTTCGAAATATCCATTTTCTTGACTAAATTTCGATGAGAACAAGAACAAAAAAATTTTCATATAAACCCAAATTCTTCTATTTATTTATATTTTTTTTTCTTCATCCTTCAAAAATCAAAAAATCGTTTTAAAATTGTTTCGGTGATGTACTTGTATGTATTATTTGTTTTTGACAACCTCTCATACATAATTATTATTTTTTTTTACTATGCTTTATCTTTTCTTTTATTATGACCTATCTTTTACCCGGTTATCTTTTTAAACTTGACATTTTTACTTGTCCTTCACTTTCATGGTAATCAAACTTTTCTGTGCATAATCTTTCCTTACTATAGAATTTTTTTATAATGCCTGCTTTTTTTCAGTTTGAACGTTCTTAGCGTGTACGTTTTGTTTTTTTTTTTCTTTTTTTAGATTTTGCTTTTTTTTTTGTTTATGGAAAAATTCCCTTCCTTTTTACTTTATTGTATTATCTCCTCTGATTTGCCTTTTTCATTTATTTATATTCTTTATTGAGTTTTAACTTTTGTTACATTTTTGTTTAGTCTTTTTGCACAGCAATGTGTTCCACTTCGATACATATGATATCTCCTTCTTCTAGTTCCATTCTTAACATTCGAATCAGATGATTTTGGAAAACGTTCATCCTTTTTTTTAAGCTCTTCTCTCTGCTTTCCATATGCGCACTTTCGCATACATCCTAAATATGTTTTAAAATTATTACCATTTCTCCCACATCCACTATACACAAAATTGTAACATCTCCTTTCCTCATCTTCAAAGTACCATCTTGAAAACATTCCTGCGCAATTTCCATAAAGCTTAGGTAACGAGCAAAGTCCCTTTTCTGAAAGAAATACGAAACTAATTATTTTAAGCATGACCCATTACATTAAAATATTTCAAAAGATATTATAATAAATCATATTTTCAAATAAATAATTCAGATTACTTTTTTCTCAAATATAATTGGCATCTTCAAATCAGCGCTTCAATGAAATGATGAATTTACATTAAAAATACAGTCGAACCTCCATATAACGAACCTCTATATTGTGAATTTTTCTATACGGCGAACTTTTTCCTGCAACCGAGCACATTTCAAGATTTTCTTCGTAAAATAACCTCCCAACAGCGAAGTGCATTTTCTATATAACGAACTTTTTCTCTTGTGTTTCAATTTTTTTTTCTCCCTATTTTAAAATTATTTCTGGAAATTTAAAGTTATTCTCTCTTTTAACACATTTTATGGTAGTCATAAATTTTTAACTGGTTTTATTTGGTGCCTAACTCACCGAGAACAATAGAATTCGGGGCATTTTATCCAAAGCTTCGATATCCCCCTTTACCCTCAGTGAAGTCTCGTGTCCTTGAACTAGTTTCCGTTCATTTGTAGTGTTGATCAGTCGTACTGGTAACTTCGTTTCTCGTAGCTCAAAAATGTCAAAATGTAAGTGCTTGAGAATCGAAGAGAAATTTAATTCTTCAGGAAGTAGATAAAGGCGTCAAGAAACTTTTCTTGCACAGTTTTTTTTTTTTCTTTTTTTGATAGGTAAGATATATAAAATAAATATATATTAATTTAAAAAAAGGTGTGAATAATTACTTTTTTAAATATATAGTGTTTATGAATTTAAAACTGGTTTTATGTGGTTTATAAAGAAAACTAAAAAAATGAACCTCTATATAGCGAATTTTCCATATAACGAACTTTTTTTCGGGATTTAGCGACTTCGTTTATAGAGGTCCGACTGTATATATTGGATCTTATTGTAGAGCTGGGGTGGGCATTATGTCGATTGTGATCGACCGGTGAACCGCCAAGACATTTTGGGGTGACCGCATGAAGATTTTAGCAGTTAGGAATTATATACGGAAAATTCAAGATTGGCTGACAGTACGCGGACTGTAAGTCTTCTACTGACTATAACAACAAATACTAACTTTAGATAAAAATGTTTTACTTTTGTATTGCATTTTGAATTGTTTCATAATAAATGCATCATTTGATATTATTATATTTGTGGTTATTATTATTATGTTTGTATCTTGCGTTTTGGTTTAAACGCGGTTTTAAAAGAGTTGTTACAAAAGGTAAGTACATATTCCATATTTATTATTAAGGTATAATAATAACCATTTCCTCACATCATCACACCTACGACACTGAGCAGTGGCGCACACAAGAATTTTTCTAGGCGGGTAGAGGGTGGAAGGTATCAGGCTATTCTCGTATCATATCCCAATGCGTAGCCTAACATGTTTTTTTGATTTTGTCGATTGTCGAGAATAAAAAACAGCGAACAATAAATTACCGAATAAATAATTAACATTAATTAATAAAAAATTACTAGTAATAAATACTGTATTACATTTTACGTTCTTTTTACATGGGATTATAATCAATCGGAAAAAAATTAAGGGCTACGAGGGTGGGTCCTCCCCCTCCCTTGAGTGCACCAGTAACACTGGGTAAACCGCAACACCCTGAAAAAATTAGAAGTAGCCCGTACCCTGGAAAAGTCTGCCCACCTCTGTTGTAGAGGAACGTTCTGAAAATAAGTTAAGGGGACATGGTACGATTTACACAAAAATTTTTAATTTAAGGATTTTTAAAATTTTTTGGGCTGCCACCTATGTATGTATACTATGTTAAACAGATTTTGTGCTAAAAATTTCATTAAAAGCTAGCCATGTAATTTTTTAAGGAAAAATTTAAAATTTGTGAAGTGATTTGAAAATGCTACTCCTACAAAAATTTACGTACATGCATGAAATTTGATTTACAAGTACATCAAACTATGTATAATAAAAATTGGTATGGGTTTGTGCATAACGCTGTATTACTTTATACAATACTTCTTTTTATGAATCCTTATTGAAAATTCCTTAAAAATATTTATAATTCTAGTTCAATTATTTTTAAAAAAAATAATATTGCTTTGATTAAAAATGCATACCAACTTTTGTTAGATGTACTATTAGCAAAAGGTAAAAAAATTTCAAAGAATTAGGCGCAATAGAAAAAAAGCCTTAGCATTTTAAATGAAGACAAACTAGTTATTTTATCTTTCTGAGATAAATCCGTTTAAAGTTTTGATTTGCCATAGAGATGTGAATAAAAACAAACGTGAAAGCTATCATAATTCTGCATTTCTTAAGTTAAGAACTTTCAAATTCTGTGAGAGGTTATAGAAAAGTATATAAAGAATAATTTAGGCTAAAAAATTAGATTTGATTTTTTGACCGATTTTGGTCAATTGAATCGTACTGTGTCCCCTTAAATCATTTTTTTTTAAAGCCGAAGATGATAATCTTGGTAAAACAAACAGTAGAGGTAAGAAACCACATCCGTAGCAGATCAAATGACGAAAGAAGCATCAGCATAGGAAAATTGACGCATGCGCAGAGAACTGAAGAAGAGAGAATAGCAGCAGATCGCTATGCCCTTGGTTATTTGAGTACAAATAACGATGGTAGACAAATGTGTGTAGATAATTTGGCCACCAATGGATGTGTGCGCTGTTAACCGGTATGAATGACCATGTAAGACTAATATGCCCGTCGTCTAGACCGTGTATGGTGAAGAGGTTTTGTCTCGTCAAATAATTGGTCTCTGGTATTTCATGTTCATCAAAGGTAGACAGACTACGAAGGATGAAGATCGAAGTGGGCATGACGGTGTCAGAGTTAGGGCTTCTGTGATTTTCCGGGGGTTCCATTTCGGGTAGTCATTCCCGAAATTCCCGGAAATACATCAAAATTTGGAAAAAAATTTAAAACAAGTTATTTTTAATTGATATTAATAATATTTTATAAAAAAAAGACACATATATAAATTTCCTAAATTTATGTTCATTTATACATTCAGCTAAAAATACAAAAAAAATATAATATATATTAATTATTCCTTTTTAAAGTGTGATTTGAGAAAACATGAGCAATCTATGCTTTTAGCACTCAAGACTAGTTTTCAGCTGAATTATGAATCACCCTGCAGCAGAAAATGCTCGATCAGAGCTTCAGTTGATGTTGGAGGAATTGCTTTCAAATTCTCTCCCAGTTTTATGTCTGAGGAACAATTTTCAGTTATTTATTTATCAATCCTGAATCAATTATTTTTCTCGTGTTGCTACTAGAAGATTAATATTAATAAATACTTGAAAATGTATTTGCTCCTGGAGTAACGATCACGTTCGTTAAAAATATTTTACTTCTTACATTTAAGAGATTTTATTTATATAACTGATTTCTTGTTTATGAAATTATTATATTTTGTTACATAAATAAAACTAAATATTAATTTAAGAATCTCTAAAAAGTTTGGTTAAGAGTAAATAATAAATAAGGAAACTGGCAATATATATATATATATATATATATATATATATATATATATATATATATATATATATATATGTAGGATATTCCATTTGTAAGAAGTTAGATCATATCACATTTACCGAGGTCGGCAATTCTGATCAAAACAGTATTCCACATCAACGCCATCTAGCGTCCTTTTTAAAAACGCCGACATGAACCTTTTTCGCCAGAGGCCCACTAACATTCGTCGAGAGAAGTCGTGTTTCGCGCGTCAGCGCACTTTCGTCCGCGCCAGGCGGTAAATCTTAATAGTACCATAACGGGGTTCTATCATTCGTCCGCGCCAGGCGGTAAGTCTTAATAGCACCATAATGAATTCTATTTAATCTCAATTGCCTCCCTTAAAGTAATGTGATCTAACTTCCCTATTTTTCCCGAAATATGTTTATCTAACTTTCCTATTCTTTTGGAATATTCCCCATGTAAATACCCCCCTATAATTTTAATAAATTAATTAGTTTTCAACTAGTTTCTTTCTTGAACTATGTTGTCTATTTTATTTCGAAATTAACTAACACACCCTAAAACCCCTAGACACCACGCCATAAAAACCCCGCCATCTGAAGAATCCAATTCTTTTTGGAAGATTTCGGTTGGATTCCCACATATATATATATTTTTATTTTGAGGTTCATTCCCTTCTTTAAACTGTTGATTCAATTAAAAAGCTTATGATAACACAAGTACCCGAAAAAATTTTTAAAATAGGAAATTAAATAAATAACACTTTTAAATATATAAGTACTTTCGTTATCAACGTAAGTCAAGGTATCAGAACTTTATCAGAATAGTCGTGCTGGTAGACCTCGAGAAATTATGTTTCTTTAAAAACTAAATACTTTCATTTAACGAAGCGATACTTGACAGATAGAGAGGAATTGACCAGGTTAAAGAGTTCCATGTATTTACTCTTTCCTACAACAAGCTGCCAAAATTCTCCCCAACCCTACGTGGGCGTTACTCTTTTCTGTTATTACTCTCATAACCACTGCTGGGTGTTCAACTGGACATTTCTCTTTTCGAGGAATTTGAGGATGAACGATCACAAATTGAAACATTGCGATCAGCTAAAATTTGTATCTAAAGTGGAAATCTACAGTCAAATTATAACTAGTTACCTCAAATTATTTCAGTCTCGTTTCTTTTCCGGGACATCGAGGTAAAGAAATATAATTCCTAGAATACAAAAAGTATGGAAATCGTAGGATTTCCGAAGAACTCGGGAAAGAATCCCTAGTCGGGGTGGCATACTCAATACGTATTGCTTCTCAGGTCTATCAAATGCTTCATGGATTACTGAAAAATGGCTTCAGGATAGGTGGGAAGAAAACTGACCCATGAACACAAAAGTTCAAATGGGAATAAGCCTCGATTTTATTTGGTTTAGTACGAGCGAGAGTGAAATGATTCCTGTTCAGAATCATCACAGACGATGAGACATGGTTGCACCATCTTACCCCCAGAAACCAAAACCGCCTAGATGACGTAAAAGCATTCCAGTTCACTAGTGAGGAAAAAATTCTTGAAAAACAATGCTGAGGTGGAGCAGACTTTGCGATACTTTGTATCGCAGGGCACCGTTTTACCTCAGTGGTTTCTTCGGACTTATAGCTATGACTCAAGTGTGTCAATACCATTATCGCCTATGTTGAAAAATAGGGCAAAGTGAAACCGAAGCTGATACCATTATACCGTAGCGGTATCATATACATAAGCCAATAACAGACTCCGGACAGAGGTGATCACTTTTGCCTAGTGGTATTTTATGTGCTTACTAATCCAAAGGTCGCGGGTTCTGTCATCCGGATAAGCACCACTTTATTTGGTGACCTTGGCACTAAACTAAGAAAACGCAACCTTCGTGCAGCCGCCGTGGCACTATCTACCCACCGCAAGAGCAATCAAAAGTCGTCAAATTCACTCGAGGAGGCAATGAAAGCAGTCAGACCCACTTGACGCAGCAACCAAAGCTGTCGGACTCACTTGACGCAGCAACCAAAGCTGTCGGACTCACTTGACGCATTAAATAAAGTCGTTAGACTCACTTGACGCAACAGCAACAGCTCACACGCTTGCCATAACAATTATATCGTTCATTCGCCTATCCACCGACTCACTGGTGGGGGAGTATTATAGCGGTATCACATCTACATAGGCCAGTAACAGCTTCCTGACAGAGGTGATTATTTTTGTCTAGTGGTATGTTACTTGGTTGCGAATCCATAGGTCACGGGTTCAATCCTATCGGATATGCACCACTTCAATACCATATGGTGTAAGTTTTTTATTAATAAGATTTCAGAGTGCTAAAAAATGATGTGAAACTTACTTCCCGAAGGTGCTTCATATCTAGCCACTACTTTATTTTTATTGCTAACTTTGAGATTAAATTTTTGATGTCATAACATTTAAGAGTACCGTTATAACTGTGAATATTACATCGAATTCAAAAATCCAATACAGGAAAACGCTTAATTCCCATATTTTAATCCAATAGAAAAGTTTGGGAATAAACTTGTCAGACAGATTATTACTTCTCCTCTCAGCTTCCTAAATGGGCTGGAAAAATGTAGTGCATGTGCATCGCATCCCTTTTTAGTTTCAGACACAATAATTGACTGTATTGAGAGTAGATGCATTACAAATAAGAGCATGTTCATTTTTCATTAAAATCCATTAATTTAATATATTGTTATAAGTATTTAAAAAATTTTATCAAATAGTGAAATTTTGAAGAGAAATGTAATTCTTTATTCGTACATTTTACTTGATATTTAAATAATGTAAAATTTATTAAATAATTTTTATAAGCGCAATTCTTCCAAAGTTCATGTCTTTTTTACGTTATTTTTTTTTCTTTTCAAATTAAATACATGCCATTAGTTACATTTTAAATTTTAAGGGTTCGGTGGGAATTTAAGTTCATTTCTAGTTTTCATGTGGATGCCTACCGAAAAATCCCTGTCAACTTTGCTTAGTCACATTGCATACGATTGTCTTTTTCCATAACAAATACCTACACGTACTTTAATTGGCAGATGCATGGTATTCTCAGCAAATATAAAATTTTACCACACATTAGGATATTTTTTTTTACTTTAACCATTATTAATATTTTATATCAATTTCCAACAACTACAAATGATGCCTATGATTCGGAAGCGTACTTAACACTGAAAAAAAATTTCGAACAATTGCGAAGATATTAAGCTTATGTAACAAATTGAAACCAAAAAACTTCGAAGAAGGAAATAAAAATAACAAAATAAATTTTAAAAATATATGGCTTCCTATAACTTGGTGCTTAATATACAGGGTGGTCCCAAATTCATGGAACAAACTTTAAGGACATTATGACAATCCTTTATTGTATCGGAATGTATGGGCGCAAGTGCTGCTGTGAGACTCAAATAAGAGAAATGAAAGAAAAGAGAAATGGAGTTATCGGTTGTTTGCGTTGCCGGTTGGGAGCCGTAGATGTCTAGCCACCGTTCAACAAGATGCATCTCAGTAGGGAAAAAAAGCGCCATTCACAATTGTGCTGACGTCTACTAAGGAAGACTTTACGTATTCTTCAAAATGCAGACATGCATTACATTTATGGCCGTGCAAATGGTAACGGTAGAGCTGCAGTGCGAATGTATTATTCCCCTGTTTCCTGATCGACGAATGCCGGATTACAGAATTTTTCAGCGGTTATATCGTCCCAAATTCTGAAACACGTTCGTTCCACGTCACCAGACATGATGCTTATCGTCGAAGAGCTGCTTGTCCCAAACGGTAAAAAAAACATCAATGAACGTTGTGGCTAATGGGGGAGAAATCAATTAGGGAAATGTTTTTCAACCCCTAAAGGGGAGGATCAACAAATTTTTAGAATGTTAAACGAAAAACCCCTTTTCACCAGCATTTTTAAACTGTGAGGGGCCGCCCCCCTTGAGGGGCGTGATAGCCTTACAAGGGGGGGAATGCCTGAACATATTGAAAAGTCAAAAATAAAAGATTTAAAAAATTACAGGTTTACTAAGGGAAAAAAACTATATTCTGACATAATAAAAGAAAAAAAACCACATTTCCATAATGAATATACTTGAAATGCATCAGTACCCAAATGTATTTGAAAATTAATTTATAACAAAGTTATGAAAAAAATTAATTATTACTAGTGACTCTCTCGGCTTGTCATAAAAAATTTAAACTTATTTGATAATTTGAGCAGGAAAAAATTTAAAAATTGTTTGGTATTACGGACAAATACGTTAACTGAATTAAACTTTTATTGAATTTATGGGGGGGGGGCCGATAAATTTTGATTGAAAATTGGGGTCCAAGTATTGAAAGTTTGAGAAGCACTGGCAACTCTTCCATTTTCGGGGTACAAACTTTGAACCCGGCAGACTATCTTCTCCGACTGCTAGTGGATGGTCAGAGTTTACTGCAACGGGATTTCAAAAGCAAAGGGGCGGTTATGAACAGTTATTGTAACTATTCATTTTGTACATCTCTGGGTTCTTCTTTTAACATAACCCTACGTTCTTTAGGCCACGTTTAAATAAAATTTTTCCAACCCAATACCGAAAAAACAAACAAAATCTAAATATATTTAAAAGGATAAAAGGTTTGTGAGAGAAAAGGGCTTTTGAAAGCTTGTGGGAACGTTCGGAACAAGTGTTAGAGGGTACTCCGGGAAGAAGGGAAACGCCCCCTTCGTTAAAATATTCAAAAGGAAGAAAATGTACCTGGTACACCTATTTACAAAAGCAGAATAGATGAGTCTTCAACCAAGGTGGGGGGTTACTTTCTAAGTGATATTAAAACAAAGCTAGATTGGGCAATAATTAACTATACTTGGAAAAAAGGGGATCTAGTTGTGCGATCTGACTTAAATATTCATTAATTTTTGGGCTTTTTTCTTAAAAAAAAGTTGTTCATTAGATATAAGTAATTTAAAGTTCTTAATAAAGTTGTTTTTATAAAATGTCTCATCCTTTAGATAATCCCACCTCTGCACGGGACCCAACATCATGCTTTTTTGGGATGGCTATTCCCTTTCAACGACGTTTTCAATAAACACATTGTCTTTCCTTTCGTCTCATTTTTTTTTTTTTTTTGTGTGTGTGTTTGTGCTCCACCATGTCAATTACGCCCATACAATCCTATTCAATAAAAGATTGTTACAAAGTCCTGTACCAACCCTTAAAGTTTGTATACAGTTTGATACCTCGTAGAAATTAAATTGGCGATGAAGTTGTGAATTCACTTTTACTTTGTGTTTAGTTACTGTCTTAATTTTTTGGTGTGTACATTACATTTTATTAAAAGTTCATTTCCTAAAAGTATTATGAGTTACTAATAATTTTCTTTCATTATTATCTCAACTTTACTCTTTTAATAATACCGGATTTCTCTTATGAAAAAAACTAATTATTTCCTTTCATCTACAGATGCAGAGAACTTACTTTCTTTGCGGGTTTCTTTGGAGAAAAGCAAAATCAACTGAAAAAACATTTGAATCCATTTCATTCTTTTCAGAAAACCTCTGAAAAAAAATGAAAAAGCGTTTCATTTATAGAAATATTTTTCAATTCTACTTTTACTCCCCTCTAAAATTTTTTATCGGGGGAAAATTTTTAAATGTTAAAAAAAAAACTTTTTAAAAGCCCTTTTTGAGCTGAAATTTTATAAAATGATTTTTTTTGGATGAAATACAGAAATTTTAAATTTAAATTTAAAAAAAAATTAATTGATTAAATCTAATTATTAAAAATTACAAATACCCCCTTGGGTCATTTTGGTGACTTAGCGACCCTTTTGGCAAATTTGTTAAAACTTAAAAAGGTTTTTTTTCTCACTTTTTAAACACTCGTTTGAGCTGAAATTTTTCTTCCCCTATTTTTTGGGAAAAAATACGATAAAAATTATGATTAATTAAAATTAATTGACAAACCCTAATTATTTAAAAATTAAGATACACCACGTTGTTTCATTTTTTTGGTTTGGGAAAAAATCAGTGAACACCCAAAAATGGGGGGTTTAAAAATTGCCTTCTTGGGTGAAACTTCAGAATTCTATTTCTCTCAGCTAGTTAGGGTCTAATAAAACAAAATTTAAGATTTATGACCACCATAAAATTTTTAAAGAAAAATGACTTGAAATGTTCAAAATACTTTAAAAATAGAGCAAAAATTTAAACACAAAAAAAAAGTTGTTTTATAGAAAATGCCTTCGCTAAGAAAGGTTATTTTACGAGGGGAAAACGGGAAAATTTTTAGATTCCCGGAAAAAAATTTGCTATAAGAAAATTGCAATATAGAGGTTCACTGTATATTTGAATTATATTTAAGATAATATTTGACAAAATATTTAAAGTAATATAAGAAATTTTAAATTAAATTAAAGCTCAATATTGAATTTTTAATGCATTAAAATTTAAATTTAAAGCATGTAATATTGTGAATATAATGTATAATATTGAGTTATAGTTACTCTTTCTTTAACTTGAAAGGCAAAAATGCCCCACAAGCAGCGAAACAAGATAGCACTGTTTTAAATGATGCTGTACTTAACCCCTTAATTGCCGATTAAAAGTTGCGTTACTTCCCCAAACCATCGCTTTTCACATAGGGCCCCGTATGCGTGTTTGGTAGAAAAAAAAAAAATTAAAAAGCAAATTTTGCGAAAGGGGAACCTTCACGAACACTTGGTGTTTTTTTGCACTTCAAAAGGTTTTTATTTTCTTTCAAAAAAAAGATCGTATTTCGGAAAGACGTTTTATAGTTGGGGATTTATCACACCGGTTGAAAAAAAGGGATATATCACAGGTGGGGATAAAGGGTTAAAAAATGTTTGGGAAAACTTTTTTGGGTTTAAATTTTATCGATTTAAACCAGAAAAAGAACGTCCGGGTAAGGGGGGGGGCCCCCCGGTGTCGTCCTCGTCCCTTTAACCAGAGTTCAAAAAATGAGGGTTCTTTTTCCAATTCCCCCGTTATTATAAAACCACTCATCGAGCATCCATTTCAGGAATTTGGTTCGAAAAAGTGAAAAAAAATTTGGTTTTGGATAATTATCTTATTTTTTTAAAAGAAAAGTGTTTCTATATTGGGTTTTGGGGAAAAATTTTAAATTCTTTTAATCACCTACATGAACGTTTTATCCAAAAAAATTGGACGGCACAGTTCGGATATGCGATTGTTCGGATAACCGAAAACCGAATGCGATCTATGCAGTATATGAAACCGGATACTATACGAATATTTAAAATCATCATGTGGGAAACGTGCTTGAAGAAAGAGCAAAATAGGGGCAAAATGTCGCAATTTTACCTTTATTGTGGAAAAAAATCACTTATTTTTCGCTGTACCATTGTACACCTTCGTTTTTTCGCTGCATGGTCTCTGATTTTCTTGAGCAGAAGTAGTTGAGTAGGACAGCACTCTGATTGTTGTTCGTACCACTCACTCTTTAGCTGTCACTAACGCAGAAAACGAGTCAGCATTTAAAACCTGGTGCTGTGGACTCCAGTTCTGAAGCCAATGACTTTCTTGGCAAAGCCTTCCAATTCATTCCAGGCTCGTCTACGTTGTAAACGTCGCCTCCGGAGTAACCTTCTTCTTCCACATGCTACAAAAATGTTTCCTTAAACTTGTGGGCAGAATTCTTATCTCCAGACAATGCTTTGCCTTCAATCTGTAGTTCGCGTATCCCGTGGCGTGATTTAAAGTTCTTTAACCAACCAGTGCTAGCTTTGAAATCAGCCGAACCGCCTAATTTCTCGTTAAGTTCCACAGTTTTTTCACACCACAGATGGCCCGATATCGGGTACCCTTTGTTCCTTCTTTGTGAAAACCACAAGTAGAGTGCACGATCAAGAACAACATCGTTTGCTTCCCTCATGGCTTTCCTTTTCTTCGAGCCATCTTCTGAGTCAAGTTTTGACGCAAACTTTAAAATGGTTTCTCGGCTTTTCTTTATGTCAGAAATTGTTGACTTTCCAACTTTATAAAACTGTGCTAGAGACGCTCCACTTTCTCCTTTGGCGAGAGAGTTCAATATTTCAAGTTTTGTCTCTTATGTTCAAGACGTTGCGCTTCCGTTTTGAATTCGAAGCCATAGCAGTTCACAACTCAACAAAAGAGCACGTATACACCCCTCACTTGGAAACAAACTAACCTAATATTCTGCGCAGATGTTTATATATAGATATATCCCTGACCTTGGGTTTTCTCGTCACTTTGGCCTCACGCGAAACAACTGTTGAACATTGCACTGTTCGAAAAGTATTCATATACAGTACATGTAGTTGACAAAAAAAAAACTGGTTTGGATATTTGACGCTCCGGATAATAAACGTTCGGATAAACAACGTTCTACTGTATATAAAAATAGTTATCCATTAATTAATCAATATATACAAATAATGCAAAAAGAACATTAATAAATAATACTTCCATGTAAGGAAGCATATACACGCATGTTTCACTCATCTGAACTAAGTTCTTTAGAATACCTCATTTTTTTCTTCTTCATGATATTATGCGCAATTCAGAACCAAAAGCATTAAATTTATCTTCACAGCACAGTCAGTTCACAATTCTAATAAGATTTTACTTATTTATTATTGATTTTGCGAAGGAAAGTCTGAGTGTTCTGCTTCTTTTACTCATAACACATTTTCTTCTCGAGAAATGGCCATGTAAACCTACTGTTCTCAGTACTTGACATCATCAACAATTCTAGATGAAATCGAAGAAAATAGTTTATTGAATTATGTGTGAAAATATTTATTACACACACATGTGGATTCTTTACTATTTTCCTTACAATGAATTGGTTATCACATCGATATAACTTTGTAGAAAAGGCACTTCTCTTTTAACTATTTAATTACACATTAAACAGTTAAATAGGATAAATTTCAAAATTTTGTAGCATTTTTTAAGAAATCAGTTTTAAAATGTCTTTTATTTTTTCCTTACGCGATTACGAGGCATATAAATTCTTAAATGGAATATATTTACGAAGCATACAAGCAAAGGTAAGTCAAACGATATTTTAAACGACACTATAGCACAAAAAAAAATTATGAAAAATGATAAAGTTATTCCTGAATTTATTCAAAAATGTTTTGGAGTCAAATCATTTACTGACTTTTTCTTTAGTTGTTTGTGTTTATATTTTCATTTTTTAAGAAAATAAACATTAAAAAAAAGCAATTGTTCTTAATGCTTAGAATCAAATTTACAAATTTTATATATTTATAAAAAAAAAGTGTTGAAGTTTTCCTTCAAATTGAATTCCACTGCAAGATTTTTTTCTGCAAATTTCAGATGTGAACGATCAACATTTTACTTCTCTTTAACTCATAGTATCAAAACTCAAACATTTCTTAATAAAAACTATCATTATTTCTAAAAGAAATAATTTTTATGATGAGATATTTTATGATGTAACATACAAAAAAATAAATCAATTACTTTTCAAAAAAATAGCATTTTTCTGTTTGCATATAAAATTATTCAAAAATATAGTACTTACATTTGAACTATTTACAAATCCTTTTCTTCCATTAGTGATTATATATGTCACCACGACTTTGTTTAAACATTCTACATTACGTATTTTTATCTGTAAATTTTAATCTGGGTATCCTTACTCAAACACGTAGTACTAGGAAAAAAATATTGCTCAATATTCCAATAGCATTAATTCAAGCTAAAAGAACAAACAAAGGCATTCATTTTAGAAATATTTTTAATATACGTCACATTTTTATTTGACTGAAGTTTTAAGAAACACAGCATCATAGATTTATTGTTTCTGACACAGTGTAGTAAATAATTTACAGTATTCTATTTCCTTATATTATTAATAAAAAATAATCTTAAATATTTTGTTAATTTTTTTAATAATTTATGAAGAAACGCTTTAAAATAGCACGTATTGGTGTTTTTCAAAAAGTTTAATTCCTTTCTTTTTCTTTTCTTTCTTACTTTTTTTATCTTTCCTTTTTTTTTCGCATTTTTTGAGAAAAAGAGAGACAGAAAAATAGGTTACATTTTTTTTTTATAAAATAAACTATTTATTTAGTTTACTTAGATGTAAGAGCACAATTTATGAGAATTGCCTCAAGAAACTTTTTAGTAAAGAAATCGTGCATAATAAATTTCCTTTTTGTAGCTTTTATAATAGCTTATAGTGTAATGTATACTTGCGTGAACTATTATCGAAAAGCTTATTTACATAGTTCACATATTGTAGTTAATTAACGTGTGTAATTTAAATTTTATCCTTAAGTTTTAATAACCTTCTTATTACATACAGATTTAAAACCAGTCGTTTAATACATTAAATTTAGCAAAGACCTTTGAAAATATTCTGTACAATTTTAAATTTATAATTCACATTTGTCACAAGACAAAAATTATAACTCAAACTTACACACAAACTAATTAGACAGTAACATTGACGATTTAATCCATTGGAATATTTTTATATAATGTTACAGATATTTTCAACTTAAAAAATAAACTTCAACTTTCAACTTCAAAAAATAAAATCTCTTTAGTTATTCTGCATTCTTGTTTATTACTTTGCTTATACAAAGAAAAAAAATGTAGGCATAAAACTTTTTATGATAAAATTTTATAAGTATTATTTATTTATTATGAAGTTAGAAACAGTTACTTCAATGTTATTGATTAATTTGTGTGCAATTTTTCATCCATTGGAATACTTTTATGTATTGTTAGAGAAAGATTTTCAACTTATTAGATATTGTCAAAAAATACACAAATAAATAAAATCTTTTTTTCCGCACATTCCTGTTTTCTTTTTTTTTAATTTATTTTTAACTTTACATTTCACTTTTATATTATCATTTTATTAAAGCTTCAATTTCTTCTGTTAGTCCAACAGGCAGATTCTATGAAGATATGCATCTCCGTCAAAATGCATCATGGCCGCGGTAGCCGAGTGATATAGGTATCGGACTGTGGCTTGTCTTGTCACGAGTTCGAGCCCAGTACCACCAAGACCCGCCATGTAGGGCAGCGATGCACGTTAAATCTGTCGAGAGCTGAAACGTCCTCCCGTTGGTGGTGTGGTAGTTAGGAGAGGGGTGCCAGCTCAGGTGTCGTCCACGTCACTTGACCATGGTTCAAAATTACGTGGTCCGTCGCCAAAAGCCCTCGTGCAGCTGAACAGTGCGACGTTAATATTCAATCAATCAAAATGCATCATGGGAAAATTTGAAAACGAAAAATTGCAACACCATGAAGGAATCATCAGAATTAAATGAAATTTAATGCACAAACAACTTGTATTAGTACAAATATGTGATGAAATTTTCAAAGAAAAAAAAACAATATTAAGCGTCCGAAATCAGCTATTTGGTGTAGCCACTACGGGCTGCAAAAAGTGCTACTATACGACGCGGCATAGAGTCAAACAGATTTTGAATGTTTGACTGCGGAAGAGAATTCCATATTGTTTGTATGCGCAGCCGAAGTTCATCTTTTGAAGCTGTAGGACGCGGATCACGAGCGAGACGCTGACCAACCAAATCTTACACGTGCTCAATAGGCGGCATATCCGGCGAATAAGCAGGCCAAGGAAGAAGTTGCATGTTTCGGGCTAAACAAAAGTTTCGAACAGTCTTTGTGCAACATGTGGGCGTGCATTATCCCGCTGAAAGATAGCTCCAGGGATGCCTTGAAGGAAGGAAACGACTTCGGGCTGCAGCACTTCCCGGACGTACCTGTTGCTATTGAGATTATCCTCAATTCGTAGCAAATTGGATCGTCCATGATACGAAATCGCACCCCAAACCATAACTCCAGGTGTGAAGCCACTATGTCGTTCAATAACACACTCTGGAAAGCAGCACTAACTGGCATAGAGTCTAACACGAATGCAGCCATCATGGCCCCACAAATTGAAGCGTGATTCATCTGAAAAGACAACTGGGTGTCAATCAGCTTCCCAGGCTCTGTGCTCATGAGCCCATTTCAGACGCAACCGTCGATGGTTTGCCGTGAGGGGGATCCTGTATAAAGGAACTCTTGCACGCAATCCACGGTGCAGCAGACGTCAATGAATTAACGAAGCCGCGACATTAGTACCCATGTAGCAATAGACCAACGTGATGCTGCCGAGGAAGCCTGGTCACATACGGAGCAGGTGTTGATCATCGCGCGCTGACGTCACCTTCCGTCGCCCACTGCCAGTTTTTCGAGTTGTTCGGTGCTCATCGGTCCACTGCTTCCAAACATCACTGTAGAACTGTTCCGCTGCACACGAGCTCCTATTGCACGATAGGAAAATCCTCTTTCTCGAAGGTCGATAATCCTCCTCCGTTCAAACTTCGTAAGTTGTTGGAATTTCTCCTTATTTCGTCGTGGAGGCATACTTAGGTCTCACTTAACGTTCGCCACTAACAAATAATCGTTAACTATTTTCTACGTCCCGCTACAGCTCTATTACTACACTTCCAGCATCAGTTCAAATTCGCTGCGCACGCCACATATACGCGGTGGGACTGAAACTTTACTCTATTTGACGTAACATCCTTATAATTGATATT
This sequence comes from Trichonephila inaurata madagascariensis, assembly GCA_019973955.1. Lineage (NCBI taxonomy): Eukaryota > Metazoa > Arthropoda > Arachnida > Araneae > Nephilidae > Trichonephila > Trichonephila inaurata. Next base: position 147,335 of record BMAV01016236.1, on the reverse strand, counting down.
TGCTGCGAAGTTCATTTAATTCTGCTGATTCCTTCATGGTGTTGCATTTTTTACAAACAGCAGCGTATGTTTTTCACTTCGAATGAAATTTCTGACGAGCCGCCTTGAATTGGAATTTTTTAAACTGTTTTCTGTGATTCTATATACCAAACCTTTCCTCCTTATTTTGAGTGCAATGATGCCTGCTTTTTAAATTTCTAATCATGGAAACAAAAATGTAGCAGTTCACGGAAAAATTTTAACCGTTTGAAGTCAGTGATAGAGGTAATGTAATTCAGATTAAGAAAACGCAATCCACATACCATGCAAGAACATTATTGCATGCATTCTCAAATTTTGCCTCATGTAGCATCTAAAAACCTTATTTTAACATGCAAAAAAAAGTGTGCCCTTATGACCACCCGATAGAAGTGATAACTTCAAATTTTGTAATGTTGTTTCAGGGATTAGTTAGTGAATAAAAAACAAGGGGATATTAGTATTGTCATATAAAATTATGTATTCATTATTATTATGTATGGGAGAAAAACCTAGACCTTTGTTTGCATTCAATGTATAAAAAAAGATTCAAAATGTAAATAATACTATCTGATGAAAACGTTACAGCATTTTCTTATATTCTTATTTTTCACTCTAAATCGCTTTTTTAAAAATAAAGAAAACTCTCAGTTGTAATGTATCAGAAAGTTTGTCTTTCTGCACATAAACCTCAAACTGGTTAATTCTACCGCAGGTTTATTACGGTTAATTATTACTGGCATTTGGTGATTTTAGCAATTTTTTGCGTTGCATTTTTATGGCTCCTTGAAATGGAAAAGTGCCTTTTTAAAAAATATTTTATGCAGAAAAATAGAAAACTTTCAAAATTACGAAATTCCATAAATTTTTAAAGTTTTACTATATTCCATTTCAGTCTAAAGATATACAATGTACCAATCTACTTGAAAAATAGTTGTAACTTTCTTTTTTTGGAAATTAAATCCAAGAAAATCCATAGAAATTTGTAAAAAATGTAAAACATTGCAGAGATTGGGATATTAATAATATATATTTCAAATTAATCACTTGTTAAAAGCATTTATTTTTTATTCAAAGTTAATTAATACAGTCAATACAGCAACGTCATGAAATTCTTGTTTGGCTGAAAACCGATTTTCGATGCCAAATTTTGTCATTAATGTAAGTCTTTTTTGCTGAAAAACTTTACATTGGAACGGAAAATTCCGATCCATTGTTACGAGCGTAACAATGCTTGACTTCTTAAAAAGCATCATTCAAGTTCACTCTCCAGCAAAACGCACCTAAAGAAGTTATCACTTCAAAAACTTTTGTTGGATTTTTTTTCTAAACGTCACACACTGCTAAAGAAAATGCTTACCCCGTTCATTAAGAGATGAAAGTAATTATTTTTCTCAAAGCACTAAATGACACAAGATTTAGCAGCATCACAGCAGCTTGCAAGTCATTCACAATATACCTAATACCCTCTCTCTACGGACGTTCTGAAAGTAGAGATTACACTCGAACACACACACACGCACACTGTAGGTCAATAACACTTAACTGAGAGACAAAGTATACAATAAAATACAAAGTATAATACCTACCTAATCTTTTTTTTTACATATACAATTTATTGTAAGCGTCAGAACGCAACACTAATCATTCAATGGCCTAGTAGAAATCGCTAGTTAGCCACTAAGCCAACATATTACAACTGTCTTAACATAGCTATCGTTGACGAAATCTTGTCCTCCAAGATATCCTTTCAGCCGGTGGAACACAGAAATCCTAGATCGGGAATGAATGAGATGCGTTGTGATCGTCGTTGTTTGTCTTTGCACTGTTGGAATCATTTCTCTCTCATCACGGCTGAACATTAAATTGCAAATGAGTCATACACCATAGATATATTTCATGACCAATTGCCTTAAAAGTTTGTCTTTTTTTTCTCATAAAATTCGTACTACTTTCCTGTTTTCACCGGTGGAACAGAAATTTAAATAAGATGATGCACTTTTTGTTCACGTTGCAATATTTTTCCATCACTGGACGAACAAATTAAAAGCGTCAGAAGTCATGATCTCCTTTCCCAGACATTGGTTAGTCTGGATGCTCTCTTGAGAACAATTCGTAAACCGTTTCACAGTTGAATAATAAATACTCAATACTTGCTATCAGGTGAAATTTCCGGGATCGAACATTCCACGTCAAAATCAACGATTTTTAAATTGGTTCTATGCTTGGAAAAAATTTAAACGTTTTCTTAAAGTGTGTGCTGGTGGTGTGTGTGTTGTGTGTGTTTGGTGTGTGATTCCACGTAAAGATTTTTAATTGTTGTTGTGTGTGTGTGTGTGTGTGTGTGTGTGTGTGTGTGTGTGCGCGCGCGTGCGTGTGTGTAACCCCTCCCATGAAAAACAGTCTTTGCACCATTGATTTTCGAGATAGCTGAAAAATACCAAAAACCAAAATTTTTGGTCAAGTTCCCAACGTTATACTGTACATCACTACGCTCATTTTGGGACTCACAAAACAAGTATTTGAAACAATGAACATTTTTTCAAACTATATACAAAACCAGGAAGTATTGGTTTATGTGATGTTGATGGTACAGTAATAAAATTTGTATTCAATTTTAGAAATGAATTCAAGGAACTTTGTCCTGAAGTACTTACTTTTTGTGAAAATAGCAATTTAGAAGGATGAAATGTTCAATGCAAGCTCTAGCAGTTCATCAAAAATTTAATAGAGATATATCCTGATTTTGATTAACATCCAGGGACTTGGTTCCTTTTTACTACGATTTACTTGAAAACATCATAACACGTTTCGAAAAAACCCAGTTGATTTACCATAGTCCAATGGAAACGTTACTGTGGCCGTTTCAATGAATTACAACTCGATTTGTAATGACCTAACCTAAAAAATTTCAGCTGTGAGGGAACATTGGGGATTGATAATATTTTATCCGCAGAAATCGGTGTTTCCTAGGAAAGAGATTAAAAGTAAGTGTTACAATTTTAAAATGAATGCATTTCTAAGCCTTTTTACGCTTTTAAATTTTTTAACTCTTGCCGTATCTACTGCGACAACATAATGTATTCTCTCTCACAATGCTTGCCTTGAAAAATTATTCGACGAATTCAGCGCTTTAAGAACGTGTCATACTTGGCAACATGACCATAGAAGCAAATGGATCTCAACTTGAATGAATGTCTTCGCCAGGTAAAGAAATTTTTGTTTTAAAACTGAAAACTGTGGTAAGTTGTCAACTTTTATTTCTCTGTCCCTGTACTCTCAAAAAACGTTAAACCACACAACTTTGTAGCTAAATATTTAAACTTTGTGTAACCTTTTATATTCCAGACTTTTAGATACCCATTGTTCTCTAAACACTTTTTATCCTCCTTCTAATACCTCCTTAAATGCTTATATATTCCATTTTTCATACATTTTGTATGGTGAGGCCTTCTTTCCAGATTGATTTGGCTCAGGCTTATTTGCAGATACCAGTTCACTTGATGTGATATTCTCCAAACTACCCCAAACCAATCCTTTCAGGTTGTATATGTGCTTCGAGTTGCACAGTACAGATATTCCAGAGTTTCACAAATAATAATCCGTGAGGTTTCGATTTCTATAAAGCACAAGGGTACAAAAACACGACGCGCTTCGAGTAAAATATTTTTAATTCTTGGCATAAGAGATAACGCCTCGTCGTAATCTCTTATGCCATCTAAGATCTGAAATCTAAATTAAAAATGACAGTTTTCTTCTAGATCATCTCAAATCAAACCTCTTTCATTGCAAGCTCGCAGTTCATCTTAGGAAAAGCCACTGAAACTAGAAATATCAGTAAATTCACTACTTTGTGATAGTATAATCAATCTTACTTTACCATTAGAGATTTTTTTCAACTTTTAAATGAATTTCAATATACAGGGAGGAATTTGTAAATAAAAGCATTATAAATCAGTTTATGATCAGTTAAAGCAGTGTTCCCCAACCTTTTTATCACCGCAAACCGGTCAACGTTTGATAATTTATACCGCGGCCCGCTGAGGGTGGCATGTTGATCGTTTATAGTTCAGATTGATTCAATAATTTAATTGTGTTTAAATATGACTTCAAAATAAAATACAATTGCACCAAAAAATTAATATAAAGTAAAAAGTCACACAAACTTGAGATATACACCAGAATAAATAAAATAGAAATAATTTAATGTTCATCGGGTGGCCCAGGGATTAGGGACGATTGAGGTAAAACATCTTATTAACATTGAGGAATAACGAACTTTTTAGTTAGATTTTGGATTAATAAATTCGAAAAGACTTCACGGGGTTAATGGTATTTATCGGTTACCTCTAGTCAGATTTTTTAGATCTTTAGATTAGTCATTGGCATTAGTAATTGCATGAATGTCCTTACCCTCCTTTCGCATAAAGCGTGAAACATATTTATAACTAACATACTTGCATATTATGGCAAAAGTTCTCCGAATTTTTAACAATTGAGGAATGGCGATGCACATAAAAGAAATTATAGATATATATATATATAGTAATATAAAATAACAGTGAAGAAGTACTAGAACCTACAGTGCTAAAGCAGGAAGAAATTGGAATCCACCAGACACAACAAATGTAGATACAAAAGTCTTTGGACTAAACTGGAGACCTATTATGATTTCTAAAGCTGTCGCTGAATTAGGCCAGCGAATTAGGGTTGGCAATGCTTTACGGATCCTACCTTCCCCGTACAGCAGAAACTTTCAACATAATAGGAAAAAAAACCACCAAGTTGAAAAATTAAGCCTAATACAACACGTGGAAGAAAAACCTGATAATATATTTACGTAAAAAACGTATTTAGTGAATAATATATATATTATATATATATATTATTCACTAAATACGTTTTTTTTAATACATATAGCTTAAATTTGGAACTAACTGGATCTTGGCAAGCTACGGAATTTTCTTCCAACAAATAATTGTAAATTTTTGTCAAGTTAGAGGGATAATTATATTCCGATCACCGCCCCAAAGATCTATTTGGCACGATTTCAAAATAGCTACAAAAATGGTAAGTGGGAAAAATTCCACAAATAAGTTGCTTAAATTGTATTGATTTAAACAAAAATTAACTCAGGGAGGGGATATTATTTTCGGGCGGAAATTTCAACGCAACAGATTTAGTTCTAGGGGAACCATGGGTTGATGACTGCTTTTCCGAAAACACGAACGTTGGCGATATTATTTGATAATATCAATGGCGTACATATGGGAGAGGATAGGATGTTTAACCCCTCCTTCATAGATTAACTGATTTTTATTTTTTAGCACAAAGATTATTCCTCACGCGCGGCCTTTTCTATAACTAAACCTTCACCCATAAAAGGAAGTCTATGTACGCAACTGGTCACACAAACCAACGATGTCCTAGTTGTCTCAGCTGCTGAATTCCTATACAAAAAAAAAAATTTAAAAGGCTTTTTCGAGAGACTACTGAGGTCAATCAGACACTTGGAATTAATTTCCTGAACAATCACACATAAATAACAACAAAAACACAATTGCGGATGCATTTCCCCGGAAATCAAATAAAAGACGAGTCTGTTAAACAATTTGATGAAATGGCTCGAAATGTCTTCTAATGAACTAACAAAGCAATTTCATTCAAGTAAATGTTTAGAATTACAGTTATTACAAACTAATGAATAGCTGCAATTGTATACTGTGACGAATCCACGGTCGATGTGAAACCATGCTTCCTTCCTTGCTTCCTTCAGACAAACCGAATCTTTTATAAAATCAAATTATCTGGTCGCAAACTCTAAAATTTTCTAAATGCAGATTTGTTTGGAAATCAATGACAGCAGATATCAAAAACTGGTACAAGATCTGCATTCCATTCCAAAAATCAGTACAGTACCATACGAAATCTCTATTGGGATCTCACTCCCTACCTCCTGAAAGCTGATCGATTTGCGCATGCATTTTGACATCCCCTAAGGAATACACATACTCGGACGAACATCGATCGCTTTGTGCGATAAATGGAAGCAATACTCATAAAAGACCCAAAATAATAGTAACTTTATCACGGATATGGACCAATAGATCTGGTATTCTAACGCTCATAACAACCTATCACAGAATCCATTTTTAAAGCAAATTTTCTCAGCATTTTAGAATCACTGCTTACAACCTCAAACATCACCCACCGTCAACTGAAGGCTGCTATTATGCATAAATCGTGCACCGACTGGTATGATGCTCTTAATCGTACACTGCTATGATTTCGTTTAAAAAAAAGGCCTCTTGTATAAACTTTGTGTGCAGTGCTCGCCAAGTTTTTCAGAAACTCTACCTCAGCATCCACCTGCCAATCCAGTATCGAGGCGATGCAGATGCATCAACTGAGACCATACTTTCTCATCGATTGACACCTTCATCCTCATCTGACCCTTGTATCCTATGTTCTCAGAGAGAATGAAAGCCTCTTCCCGAAATATCAAGGCATCTTTTATTGTTCTGGGACAGCATGAGAAATATTTCACCATCGGTGTAAAGAGGATTACTGTATCAACTGACCAATTGAAACATGCCTACAAGCTTTAATTGTCAGGTGTCAGCTCAATGAAATCATAAAATTCCAAGCCTGAATGATCGATTTTCAGATTCGAAGAGGATTATTAAGGTGACTAAATCCCTGCTACTGGCAGACGCACGTCATCACAGTAGTGCCTGAAACTCTCAAATTCCACAAGCTGCATAAAAATATATTTTCTCTACAGTTTTCCATCAAATATCTTGCAACAAAGTTTGTATCTTGAAGTGCTAGCAGTATTTGAATTCCTCTCTTGAAACATCAACTCAAATATAAAAAGAAAAGTGAATAAATTTATATCAAATATCTAAACTGAATATTCCTGCAGATTAACAAGAACTCTCCAATACAAAATTACAAGAATGAAAATCATGTCTATTTTCACAAAAAAGCACATTGAACTAATAGTACTAATTATGCCACTGCAGAATTATGAAAATACTCAAAGTCAAATATGTAAGCTTACAGGCTTGTCTATAGAGTTGTGATTACAGAGGGAGATATAAGCTCAAAATGGATAGTCGACAAAACATGTGCTCATACTTCTCCATATTCATAGTTTCTCACAAGCGTTGGGTATATTTTACATAAAGTAAAATGAGTGATTACGAACACATGAATGATGGAAAGAATGAAAAATTACCTGTGGACTGAAGGCAAGACAATTAATTACACATGCAGGTAACACAATTCAAAGTAACAAACTGTGGTAATAATTTCAAGACATACATCAAAAAGACCTGGACAATATTGACCTACAATGCTGAATAAGGATTGTTGCTTAGCACATTCAGTATGTCAAAGGACTGCAACAGCTTTACGGTTTCCATGTGAGTTGTATACATGTCGCTACTGGAATTTCAATTTCATGGTTTATAATTGCCTAAAAGCTTCTTGTGTTAAGCAAAATGCAGGCATCAACTTCAGTTGAGCACCATGTTTTTAACAGACATGTAAAGTTTCAAATAATATGGATTTTCAGTGTACTTGTATCTGGAGAAAGTTTGAGATAAAATACCAACCCTTCTCATATCAGGAAAAACAATTGGGTAACAATTTAAGTAGGTATTATGTAAGGCCACAGAGACTCCTGCATGTGTTTAACAACAGCTCTTTGACTGCAAAGTGGTATAGAAAGGAGATCTTGGAACTGGTCAATGGTTACCTGGAAAATGAGGATATTTGCTGCATGGACTAGCCACCAAAGCTCCTCGCCTTAACCTTATAGTTATGTTTGGGATGCTCTAGGGCAGGGATGGCGAACCACTGGCATGTGACGCAATATTTTGAGCACCCCAGCGATCAAAATGGTTTGCATTTTATTTTAAAATAACAAAGTTCACTATGAAGTATTATGAACAAATGCGAGTGATCGGTCATGGGGCGGTGGGAAGCACACTTGTTTGTTATTGTCTTGCCTTAGTTACGTCATGGACTACAATTGCAAAGTTTGTCTACGCATAGCATAGTCGATTTCATAGACACAACTGTGTTTTTAAGTTTATTTGTATTATATTTATGATTTTAAAATGTTATTTAACATTGCTAGTTCAGCAAAAAAAAAAAAAGGGCAAAAGAATTTCAAATTTGGTGAATCCAGAAATATGGTATTATTAGTAAAGGCAACTAAGTAGTGTGTGCTTTATGTTCTGGAATAGTGGTATGCAGAACATAGTCTGTAAAACGGCATTTTGAAACAAATCGTAAATCCTCTTGTCAAAAAAGTGTGAACCACAGCTAAAATAATTAATTGCTTAAAAACCGATTGGCAAATGACTTGTATTGAGCATGCATTCTACTAAAAGTAACATATTACAATACTAATATGTTATTTGTCCTCCACACACACACAATCTGCAACAACGGAACTCACACTAATGTTACTTTATTTTGAATTACACGTATTACTAAAACATTTACAATTATACAGTGGAAAAGGTATTTTTCATAGTAAATAAGGAGTTTGTGTTCTTAGTATTTAGTTTTATTATTTTCCCAATAATCACAAGTCAAATTATTTGGTGGCATGTATATACCTCATTAAACACTTCTTTGGAAAAAATGGCACGTTGATCCATAAAGGTTCGCCACTCCTGCACTAGGGAGAATAATTTCATCATCCCTCTCTTAAAGCTAAAACCCAACTTGCTGCAAGAGTGGAATCTGTCACAGGGACTCAACAACCTCCTTTCCAGTATGCTATCATGTTGTGCAATCTATCTGGCTTTAATTGAGGACCATATCCCTCCTTTTCAGTTTGTTATCAATGTGACTTTGGACATCCCTACATTACAGATACTGACAATCATGAATACATAAAATGACTTTTAAATGGTACATCTGTTTTAAATACATATTCATACAAAATTTCATAAGATATGTCCATCTGCTTTTCAGAAATTCGACATAATGTGCAAATTCTCTTAATTTTTCACACAAATAAATGTAAATAATGCAATCCATTTTTAATGAAATGCATATCATTTAATACAGCAAAATGTTCGAAGCATTAATGGTTCAGGTAAAAGCAGGGAAAGGATAAATAGAATTGGAAGTTTTTTTTTATGAAGTCTTAAGATTAGATTGAATTATTATTTATCTCAAATTTGTTTTACACAATCGACTATTGGAATACAATCCATAAATTTATATATTCCTTATTTCAAATAATTATTCTTTACATCAAAAATCATGGTCAAAAAAGGAAAATATCAACTGAAACCATTATATTAAGAGTTCCACACAAAATGATTAAAAACTCACATTTACAAAATAATCTGTGGTAAAAAATACTCTGCTTGCAACACATTAGAAAGAGATAAATTTCAACTCTCTCTACTGAAAGATTATTATGACTACAAGTTATATTTTAAAAATTACAAGAAACAGCAATTCTTTTCAAATCTTGTAATAATATGCATTAATAAATAAAACAGTTTAATATTTTTTGGAGTGAAAAGACAAAGTAATTGAAAACAAAAAATTTTGTCACTCTATGATTTAAAATTATTAATTAATATGAATTATGAAAAAAACTTATTTATCTTGTTAACTTTAAAATAAAAGGAATAAAACCAATTTTAAAAACTAAATAATAAAGCATTTAAAAATTAATGATTCATCAGAAAAATACATGTCATTCATTCACTGAAATATCTTTATTGAAATTATGAAGTGGTATCAACGAAATCTTTGGAATTTGAAAAATTATACCTTAAGTGTTTATACATCAGCAGAATGATAATTTATTGTAAGGTCTTTTCCAGAACAACAATCACTCACACGTAGTAATGACAAAATTTTGCATGTTAAAAACACCCGTATTATATAAAGTTGAAATGTAAATGCAGTAGCAGTGTACATTCTAGATAAAAGCAGTGTGCATTTATATATAATAAACTAAGTAAATTAAGTAATTCAACTAAAGTTTTATTTAGAAGATCAAAACAGCATAGAATCTAAAACAAGAATCAAAATGACGCATCGAGTCAATGATCAGATACTGCTTCTTTGAGAGTTTGACAAGAAATTTCATGAGTTCGTGCAAGTCCATAAATTTATTTCTAATGCAACTAGGCAATTACGTCTCTTCACGCCAATGTCCCAGCAATAATCTAAAAACCCATAAAAAAGGAGGAAAAAAAATAATAAGAGGAGGGAAAACAGCACCACCTGTGAATGATGCTGATCTGTAAAAACAATTTTTTTTTCCAATACTCTACAATAAAAACAAAACATTCAACAAATGATGCATCCTGATGGACGTCTTGTGAAATAACATGCGTGTGGAGATAATCATTAAAGCTTTACAGTTAATTTTCCATTCAATAATAGATTTATTTTTTAAGTTTCACATGTGTCTACTACTTTTCTGTACACCCGTCGCACATAAAATGGCGAACTTGTGCAGGGAGACAGCCAGAAGGTTTGCTGTACTGCAACTTTGTAATAGCCAGAAGTTCTACTGAAATGGAGATGGCCATGTTGCATGGTGCCCGAGAAAGACACTGGATGTATGACTGAAAGACGGTCAAAGTTTGCTATACAGCAACCAATAGATGGGAAGAATAAACAATAGTCTTGGAGCATGTCTCTTCTATGGTGGGGAGGGCCAACATGACCTGGGCATTGTTATGTACAGAAGGGTCATGTGCGGCCGCTCCGGACGACTATGAGACTGCTGCCATATGTACATCAGGAGACACACGTCTGCGGTCACGCTGTAGCAGCTGCAGAGGATGTGCAGGGTTGAGGTTCTGTCATCGGAATAGAGTTGGCCATGGCACCGCCCTCCTCCGATCCCCGCACATGTGGGGGAATCAGAATAGAATTGAGGGAGGGTTGAATCTTCAGCTCTGCAAGATATAAACAAATAGTTAAAATGCTACATAATACATTACAAAAGAGAAAAAAAATCCAAATGCATAAAATAAAGAATAAACTGCTCACAAACCAAATTCCAAAAGGTGAAAAATTATTTTTTTACAATCAATGCTTTCTTTTATTGCAAATGTGGCAAAATTTTTGAATACACAAAAATGTATAGTTAGTAAGTCATATAATTTAAATAATTAAGTTATATAAGAGTAACAGCATGACAAATTATTTAAATCACAAATTTCAATATGCTTTTAATCCTTTATTAAAAGGATTAAATAAATGGAGGAGGAAATATGACCTGCTCTGATAAATTTTGTCATATGAATGAACCTAGAAATCTAAATATTTCTAGTAGTGTCCTATACCTATTTTCAAATAAACAGATTTAAATGCTCCACATTAACTTGTCTACCTTATTTATACATTGGTAATATTTAAATCTAAGAACTCCAACAGCAACACATTCTATTATGCTTGAACAAGAATATCTACGTGGAAAAAATATATCAATGCTTAGCATGACCACGTAGAAAAAGCAGCTTTAAAATATTCACTACTAGGTTGCAAAACACTTGCACGATTCTACAACTTTTGAAAATTTTCTATATATATATTCTAACCTTGTAACTTCTAACTGAAATCTTAATTATCACTGAAATATCAATAAAAGTTAAATAATTTTTTAATATATATTTAATAATTATGATGACTTGGCTATTGACCTTATGGTCATGTGATAAATAATTACGATGAGGACTTCCTAATTCCTGTCAATTTATATTCTTAGCCCTGTATATAATTACATTAGATACCTATCTATACCTTAGTTTGTCATAACAGTCATAATAAATTTCTGTAACAGATGGCACCAGTTTATTTTTGAGGAAATATTCATTTCCCTCTGAAAAATTAGGAACTTAGAGGTTGAGATTTTATGGTAAAGGTAAGATGGAAGACCAAACATTAATCTAATTTTTACCAAAATTTAATTTCCTTAAAAGAAGAAATACTGTTTTGATAATGTTCTAAAAAACACATGTCAGTGATAATTTACAAGATTTCATATAATGGTGATTTTTATTTTCACAATACTCTTTAATCAGGAAAACTAACCATGGCTGATGAGAAAATCCAGATAAATTTAACCAAAACTTCATTGCCTGACATGAGATAGCAGAAACAATGAGTATGCAACATTTGTACATTTATAACTACCTTAAAAAATTAGAATACATAAGCAAGTTCAATATTTGGATTTCTCATGAATTCAAAGAAGTTTATTTGGCATAATTTTTAAACATGAGGAAACTATTCTAATTGATGATGAGAAATAGATTGTTTATAACAATTTGATGAGTCTTGGTCTTAAAACACCTTAAGAAAGTTCACCTCAAACAATATCGAAAACATTCCAAGGTAGATCAACTTCATTTTAATTAACATATATACAATTTTAAAAAATATTGTTTTTTAAGTTCCTATTAAGAAATTAAACAATCAAATAGATGCATAACTGTCAGCAATTCAATAATCCCTCAACCAGGAACATTCAAAGCTTATTGATTGCAAAGTAATTATGTTTCATCATGACAATGGGCATATTTGGTTACTTGCCAAAAATTGTTGGATCTCGGATGGCATGTGTTTTCCTACCTACCATAATTCCTCTTCCCTACCCTAATAGAGGACTTATATTTATATTACATTCTTCATAATTCCTGAAATGGGGAAAGGTTCACTACTTATAAGGTACCTATTTCAGATTCTTGCCAGTAAAAAGAGATCTTTTCATGAATAAGAAATTATGAGGCTCATTAAAAGTCCAAAAAATGTTATTGAATAAATAATTATATAATGCATTGAAATAATTATACTATGCATTGACCTTTGTTTATGTAAACAAATAATTTTGAAAAACAGAAAAATACATCATGGCTTTCTTAATGCAGTAGTTTGCCCTAAATGTTCAATCTCAGATAGGAAACAGAAAATATCAATTTATTTTGTGACATATGCACAAAATTAATTAGAATTAAAAAAGGAAGGAAAGAAGTCAGAAATTAAGAAGAAAACTGCTAAATACTCCAGTGTTTTTCATATATCAAAAGACATTACCATGTTCAGTAAAGTTGAAGAGCGGGGGCAATTCTCGGTTATTGGGCAATCGAGTAGTGGGCTCCCGCAGCTCATCGAAGAATTTGTGGGCACAAGCCTGCAAGGGAGTGATGCGAGCAGAGGGTGTGTACTCCAGCAGGCGTGAAACTAGCTCAATGGCCTCAGGAGGAGTTCTTGCACGAAACACCTGAAATAACAAAAAGCATTGAATTCAAGTTTAAAAAAATAATAAATAAATAATAATTCCATTGCAACAGAATTGCAACAGAATTTCTTTAAATATTGACATGAAAAAAAAAATTTTTATCTAAATTTACATTTTTGGGGAGTTTATAAAATAATTAGAAAGGGCAGATGTTAACAGATAAAAATTAATTTAAAAAAGATAATTTAATAAGACATGCTAAAAAAATTTCTGGACTAAATCTTAAATTTAATTTGAAAACCTGATGGAAAAATTAGAAAACAAAAATCTTTTAGTAACTGATTGCATACTTAAAAATGATTGGAGACATGCAAATGTATCCATGATTGTATGCAAAATGTACAAAAAATAACATTTGTATACAAATACTGAAATAAAATGTTTACACACCTTAATTTTTAAAAATCAGTTCTTATGTACACAATTATATACTATCAATCAATTTATTTTCAAAAGTTAACAATTAGTAGCTTTTAAAGATTCATGTGAACATAACTATTGTTATTAGTATTCAAAACCTTAAACTAGATAATATGCCAATTTGAAATACTATTCATACTATGATGAGAGAGTAATGTTCAATGTAAACAAGGTACCTTGAAATTTATTGTCATAGGTAGATTTCTTAAAAGTTTATATCTCATCGCTGCAGAAAATTTGGTTTTTAAGTAATCTTATATTAAAACTGCTGAATGAATTTTGGATCTGTATAAACAGAGTCAGATGACATCTATTTTCTGAACTGTAACATGCAAGGATCCAATTACAGCCAAAGTGCAACAGATTCTATTGTTCTCATTGGTGAAATTAAGCCGAAGGAAATGCATACATCCACCGAAGGAGTTAAAAATATGTATACCTTCTGCCACGGATGTGCCTTGATCTGAGGGAACCTGAACTCAGTATAGTTTTTGTTCATTTCCCGTATCTGCTCCTTGGTGGGTGTCCCTAGCACCTTGATGATTTCGACCAACTGGTCCACACCACTGTCTCCGGGAAAGATAGGTTGGCCGAGCATCAGCTCTGCTAGGACGCAGCCACCTGACCATACATCTGCAAGAAACAAGACAAGGACTACTTCATGTATCTAAACAATGATGAAATTTCCCTTATAATAGAACATTGTTACAAGGAAGAAAAATTTATGATTGGTTTAAAGAAAATTCTGAGCAATTCAATAGAATGATTTGTCCACACATATTGCCAGAAAGAAATCCCATCAAACACATATATAGGACATAATCAAAAAATCAGTTCATGAACAAAATCCTGCACTGATAAAACTTTTGAAATTATGGACAGTTATAGAGGTGGAATGGCTGAATATTTATTTTTACAAGGGATTTCTGATCTCACGTCAATGCTACATCGAGATGCAGCACTGTAGGCTAAAAGGATGTCCACATAATATTAGGAGGTATACTATAACTTTGAAGCCCAGTGGCTGAGTAGTTAGTGCATCGCACTTCCACACCACAGATCCAAGGTTCAAACCCCAGGCTTGGCAAGGTTGACTCAGCCTTTCATCCCTTCAGTGGGTCGATAAATAAGTTCCCAAGCAAACTTGGTACTCAACACTGGGGGTTTCGCGTCAGATTGACCACCTGACCAGAACATCTGCTCATGCACCTCAGGGCCCAAGGTTGCATATACCGAGTTGAGCACAGTCAACACCTCCTAGATATAAGGCCTGGGCACTGAAATGAGAGAGGCTTATGAAATTACACATAGTAGGGATAGAAAATCCACCTGAATTCAAGTTAGATCAGTTTACTCGCCTACGACATTTTGGTGGCGGTGATTATGCCTGTGCGGTTTGCTGCTTTCCACATTTTTATCGAAGATTTTCTTTTTGACGGTTCTAAATAAGATCATGAAAAAATGGTCTACACATATGTTGTACTGAATTGCAATAGCAATTATAAAAGTACTGCAACATTACAAATGTTCGGATTCAAAACAAATGAATCAAAGCTATATCCAGATAAGATTTTGCTCCATCAAAGTATTCAAAGGTAAGTTATTTAACTTTATTCTATTTAAGGAAATTGTAATAATATCTTAATTTTAAAAGCCTACAAATAATTTTAATAGGTTGTTCAAAATGACATTTGAAAATGTACTTATTTCTTTTGCTTCATGCGAGTTTTTTAAATAAACATTGGTAATTCATTTTCATTTATCTATGATGAGAAAAGCATTTTGTTTACAAATAAATATTTTGTAGCCCTAATAAAATTTATGTGTTTAAAAAAGAGCCTAAACAAGCATTCTTAATGAGACAAAAAAACTGTCTAGTGTTTTTTGATATTGCAAACAAATACTTTTGTGTCATTTACCAAATATCTTTTCACAGAACCAACGAAAGTACCTTAAGTATTAATTGTGTGTTAGCAAAAGAAAGTCCATTATGATACAGAGCTCGTAGTCAATGTAAATATGGACATAAGCAACTATTTATTGATTTGGTATATTAATATGTTGCGAAATACAAAATGCATAACACATTTACAACAACAAAAAAAAAGCTAGCTGGTTTCTGAACTATTAGGATGACTTTAAAAGTAAGAAAAAATAAAGCTGTAAAAGTAAGCTGAGAACAGAGATAAACATGACTTAGCGTTAACCTCACAATTCTTTAACCTCATAGCGTTAACCTGAAGTACGATTGCTACAACAGCAAATGTCAGAAAAGACAATACATTTAGAGGTAGTGAGTACCGATTTCTAAGCCCTTGATGACAACACTGGCAGTTTCTTTTCAAAAATTGTTTGCATTAATATAGACTATGTGGTTTCCCAACAAGAAAGATTTCATCGTATCAAGTTTGCTTTGATGACAACCATTTGCTGGCAATATAAACAAAAATTTCATTAAATCAAAGAGGGGGAAAAAACAAAATTTTGTACGAATTTTGTATAAAAGCATCAAAAATATTTTTTGTTGCAATATCAAAATTATTTTGGTATATATTTCCAACAAAAGTTCCCCATTCAAAATTACAAATAATCAAATTATCCTCATTCAAAATTACAAATAATCAAATTATCCTCATTCAAAATTACAAATAATCAAATTATCAAAGAAATTTTTGTTAATTCAAATATTTTCAAATGATGTAAAACAATAATATATATATATATATATATATTTTAAATTTTTGGTTTATGAATTACACTTTGCTGATGATGCAATACGAAGAAACACAGAAGCTTATGATGAAAAAACTGGGGAGAAGATACGTGTGCCCTTACAGCATTTCAGACTACAAAATTTTGCTATGCAACAATTTTTCAAAATTTCCCAAAATATCTTTCAAACTCTACAAATCCACTGGAGAATGTTCTGAGCAGAGACTGCAAAGATTAGAAAATGAACACTTAAAACACTCAATCCAAGAAAACACATTTCCAAAGAATTGGAAAAAAAGAAATCTACTTTATTTCCAGAATTAGTAGTGTTTAAATGCAGAGAAGCTTCAGGACATATGGACTATTGTTTGTAAAAAAGATCTAGTAATAATTATGATGCTAGCACAACAATATCTCCTGTTATCAAAGCATCAGTGATTAATTATAAATAAAGAATTTGGTTTGAGAATACACATAGGTCAAACAATGATAGATCAACTTGGTAAGTACATATTTCCTGTAGAAGTTAATAATGCTATTGTAGTAAATAAAATATTACATGAACTGGCTCTCAGGATAGAAATGAAAAGCTCCCATGATTTTCCTACAACACACATTTGATTTTATTGTTAATCTTTTAGAAAGTATATTTTCAGATTTAGATGATAAAAAAATTGTACTCCATTTCTTAAATGACCAGCTTAAATTTTTAACCAGTAACAAGTTTTCTTTTAGATATTCCTCTGGAATTATGGGTTGTTTGTTTTTTTTCGTATATTACAATCCATATCTCCTTATGCCTATAAATTTTTAAAATTCAGGATCTCAATATTCCCCCTTCCAGAACTTTGCACAAAATTTGTTCATCTTTAAAAACTAACCCTCAAACATAACAATCAAATAAAAACTTTCTAGCATACATGAAAAAAAAAAGTAAACATCCTAAAATCTGTTGACTAAACTGTCATACTGATGCTTGACGAAATCGATTTAAAACAATATTTAGATTTTAAAGGGTTATATTCTTGGGATGGCATATAACAGTGAACAAGCTGCTACATCAACATATGTGTTCATGATTCAAAGTCTTCTTTCTCCTCTTAAAGAAGTATAGTTGATATAATGCCAGTGAAAAAAATCGGTGGAGAGAAATTGTTTATTGTTGTTAAAAAAACTATTGTAGAACTTGATGGTATAGGATTCAAAGTTATGGGTGTAATTTCTGACAATAAGTCTATAAATCGAAAAGCAACGTCCATCTTTTCTCTCTCTGTTCCTCCCAATCCTTCATTTTTTGTAATTGACAAAAAAATGCCGGTCAATGTTTTTATTTTCCAGATTTTGAAGATCATAACAATTTTCCATTTTTAGAAGCAAATTTCTCTACACTTTTACGATTTATGCAAAAAATTTTAATTTAAGGATTTTCAAAATTTCTTTAGTTGCCTCCTTTGTGTATATACTATGTAAAACAGTTTTTGTGCTCAAAATTTCATTAAAAGTTAGCCATTTAATTTTTTAAGGAAAAAACTGAAAATTTGTGAAGTGATTTAAAAATGCTGCTACTCCTACAAAAATTTACATACATGCATGAAATTTGATTAACAAGTACGTCAAATTATATATAACAAAAGTTGGTATGGGTTTTGCGATAACATTATTGATATTTGTACAAACTTTTTATGAATGCTTATTGAAAATTCCTTAAAAAATGTATAAATTTTGAGTTTAATTATTTTTTAAAAATTAAGTATTGCTTTAATTCAAAAATGCATACCAACTTTTGTTCCATGTACTATTAGCAATAGGTAAAAAAAAATTCAAAGCATTAGGCACAATAGGAGAAAAGCCTTAGCATTTTAAATGAAGACAAACTAGTTATTTTAACTTTCTGAGATAAGTACATTTAAAGTTTTGATTTTCATAGGGATGTGAATAAAAGCGAACGTAAAATCTATCATACTTCTGTGTTTTTTAGGTTTAAAGCTTTCAAATTTTGTGAGGTTATAGAAAAGTATATGAAGAATAATTTAAGCTAAAAAAATTATAATTGATTTTTTGACCGATTTTTGTAAATTGAATCGTATTGTGTCCCCTTAAATGACTATATGACATAGAAAGTAATAATTCAGTAAAATTTGCTTATGGTTTAACTTTGAAAGCTTTATGTCCTACAAATCTTGAAAAACAAAATGTGAAACATGCTTAAGATATTAATAACTTTGTTATTCAGGCACTTCAACTGTTAGGAGAGAGAGAGCAACATAAACTAATTAGTTATGAAACAACATCAATTTTTATTTCTTTAATTTGTACATGGTGGAAGATAGTTAATGTCAAAACACCTTTAAAGGGACAACATTTGCTTGATCTTGATCAGCAACTGATTACTTTATCTCCAGACAACAAAACATGTGAATTCTTGCGTAAAATTTTGTCATGGTTAAATTTGTGGAAGGAAAAAGATTGTATTACTGGCACCCTTATAAAGAAACGCATTTTACTTTTATTCATAACACATACACTTTACTTGAAATCTAAAAATATTGCATTAATGAATTAAAATTTTAGTATTTTCTTCCCGGAAAAATTCAAACAGATGTGTTAGAAAGTCATTTGGGGAAATATAGGACACTTTCAGGTTCTCAATATTTAATATCAATTCGACAGCTTTATGAAGTAAAAACTAAACTAAGAATGCAAAATTTTTTACCTCTTATATTGGTTTCAAACATTTATGGCCAGCTTAACTTAAAAGACACATTAATTTGGAAGATTCGTGTAATGAAAATCCTTTAGTTATCAGTATTGTATAATTTTAATATTACACTATCTGAAAAAGATTTGTGATGTTCAGCCATATCTACCTGTTTTAACATATTCAGCTGATGTTTGTGCTAGAACAGCACTTAAAAAATTAAAATGAGACTTTTGTTCCAAATCACTTGCTCTTAATAAAACTTATGAATTTAATTCTAACTATGATTTAATATGTAACTTAGACAGAGGAAGTTTATTGTGCCCATCCCCAGATGTTGTTACAGTAGTACACTACTATATAATAGTTCAAGAGATTTCTTTCTAATGATTATGAAAATATGTTCCTTAAGCAAAATAATCAATGTCAAACCTCCTCAGAAATATTGATTAGCTTGATAAATTCAAATGAATTTTTTTTTTATGATGAACCTTGTAACAATGATCATGCTTCTGAGCTAGTTTTAAAGCATATTATCCACACTTCTAGAAATACATTACATTACTGAACGGAAAAAAAATGATATTAAAAAAGTTAAAAAAAGAAAAGAAAAATACATACTTTATTAGCTAAATAAATTACATTATTTTTATGTGTGTGGATGCATTATTTCTCTCTCTCTCTATATATATATATATATAGAAAATAATGCAATATATATATATGTAATAATTCCCTCTAGTGAAATTTTGTTAACTCTTTGCACTAATATATATATATATATATATATATATATATATATATATATATATATAACTAAGCTTTTATATATATATGATTTATTTAAAAAATATTTTTAACTTATTTTACAAAAACTTGCTATAATGTTATTTGTGGGAACTTTATTTTTTGGTAATTTTTAATGCTGTTATTGCAAAGAGTGAATTTTTGCTTATTACTGTGCATGGTACCAATAAAGTTTTACAACATATTTAATGTAACAATGCATAACTGAATAACTACTTTTGGGGGGGAAAGTACTAAAACTTTAAAGAAAGAAAAGTAACTGACAAACAGCTAAATAAACTGTGTAATCTATTTTTATGTATGCATTTATTTATTTTCCTGTATATATCTATAATTATATAGGTATGGATTTGTCTAAAAATATATTTGAAATTTATTTAATAATTCTTTATGTTGTGATTGTATTTGATACCATGAAAGTAACTGTTCTTAAATTTGTTTGTTTTTTGGTTGTTTCTTTTTTGCTCTGTTTTCAAAACTATTTAATTTTATTTCCCTTTTTGAATAAACTATTGAACTATTCTGAATAAAACTAAGAAAATCAATTTTAAATATAAGAAATAAGCATAGTTTTGTAAGAAAAATAGCTATACAAATACAAAAGGTTCTTATGATTTGCTGCAATGTGTTGAATGTGTTTATGTTCATCGCAATGCATTTATAGTAAATACATCGCTGATCACATACTTGCAATTATTATTTAAATAGGTAAACTAATATTTATTCTTATATCTTTTATGTACATGTAACACAATTTAATGATTTTGCTACTATTGTTTTATTTTTTAAATTTCCTGTATGTATGTTTGATTTAATAACGAAAAATATTAAAAAAATGCATCAGAAAAGTTCTGTAGGCAATAGACGATGTCTCCCTACTAGTAGTGATGTCACAAATCAGTGCCAAGGCCTTGTATATCTAGGAGGTGTTGGCACAGTAGGCCTTGGTCCTCATGGGCTGTCGTGCCAATGAGTTAAGTTATACTATAACTTTTGTCACTACAGTATATAAGTATTATGCAATTAAATATTTATGAATACATAATGTAAAAATAAAGTTATATAAGATTTTATTACTCAGAAAATCCAATACTTACCAATCATGGTGGTATAATCCGTTGCTCCAAATATCAGTTCAGGAGCTCTGTAATAGCGAGAGCAAATATATGATACATTTGGTTCTCCTTTCACAAGATGTTTGGCACTGAAACAGATAATGTAATTAATGTAAATTTTAAATTGGACTTGATTTTTAAATGAACAAGTCAGAATGCTTAACTTTTTGGATTGAAAATATAACTGTACAGTAAAATTAATAATTATAAATAAAGTGACATTCTAATACACTGTTTTCTTCTAGTCTCAAACATGATATAAAAATAGCGTTGGATGATACAAATGCAAGATTGGAAAAGAAGACAAGTTCAGATCCACCATTGGTGGGCATGGCCTACATTATGACTCAAATAATAATGGACCCCAGAGGTTGATACTTTTTGCTGCAGAACATGATAGCGGCCAGCACTTGTTTTTCCCACAAACGTATACACGATTTGACATGAAGACCTCCAGATTTGTGTCACATTTAATCAGATTGATCACATCTTAATTGATCTCAGACAGGCATCAGATGTATTGATTGTCAGATCATATCGTGAAGCAAATTTTGACCACTACTTAGTAATGATAAAAATTAGAGCACAAATTTCTAATGCCCATAAAAACCAAGAGGTGAAATTAGAGAAATTTAATTGTCAACTGTTGAAAGATACAGATAATTAAGTAAAGATACCAGAATGAACTGGAGATGAAATTGAAAAACATTAAATTGGACAGTATTGATGAAAAATGGAATTTACTAAAATTGGCAACTCTGTCATAGGAAAAGTTAAAAAGAAAAAATGTGATGACTGGTTTGACGTGGAATGCAGAGTTGCTACCAAACTTAAAAATTAAACATATAAGAGAGAACATGATACAAAGAAAACATACTAGAACAGCCACTGAAGAACACAAATATGCCAGAAAAAAGGGAGAAAAGATCCACCATATTAAGAAGAGGAACTTTCATGAAAATCTCTTAAGGGATGTTGAACATCTTAGGGGAAAGCAGAGCTTTCTTTGATGAAATTAATTGTGGACGAAGAAGTTTCAAGCCAAGAACTACACTGTGCAGAGGGAATGATAGAAATATTTTGTGCAAAAGGTGACATTCTTCAAAGATGGAGGGAACACCTGAATGAGCTGCCTTTTGAGAAGTTAATGGATCAACAATAAGAAATTTACAGCCTATTGATTCCCCCTCCCTTGTTGATAGAAGTAGACAATGGAAAACTGAAAAATAATTAATCTCCTGGACCTGACAGCACTCTGTTAGAATTTTTAAAAGCTGCGAGACCTAACTATGTACAGCTTATAAAGGAATTAATTCAACATATTTGGGATAGTGAGACACTCCTAATGGAATGGAAACTAAGTATTGTTTGCATGATACACAAAAAAAGGTGAGGTGCTTGACTGTTATAATTATAGAGGAGTCCTTCTTTGCACATCCTATCAAATTTTGTCCACTATTCTTTTTAACAAACTTTTACCATTTGTTGATAACTTGCTAGGCGACTATTAATGTGGATATAAGAAAGGAAGATTAAGCAATAGAGCAAATTTTCAACTTAAAACAGATTCTTGAAAAATGTAGAGAATTTGAAATTGAGACTCAATCTTTTTATCGATTTTAGAACAGCATATGATTGCATTAACACAGATTTTCTCATAAAAGCTATGCATGAATTGAGAATTCCTGAGAAACTTGTTGCACTTGTAACTTTGACTCTCAAAGAAACCAAAATTCAAGGGCGCATACAAAGTGATTTCACTGAACAGCTTGAGGTAAAAAATGGAGTGTGTCAGGGGAATGCATTAGCATGCCTTCCGTTTAATATGGCACTTGAAAAAGTTATTAGATACTCAAAAATCAATATTAGGGGAAACAATAAGTTAATAAGTCAGTTCAAATACTGGCTTATACTGATAACACTGGCATAATTGCCTGAACAGCTCCAGCTCTTAAACAGGCATTTATGGCATCAGAACAAAGCGCTAAAAGAATCAGCTTATCAATAAACGAGAATAAAACACAATATTTACCTTGTTTAAAGTTCAACTTACAACTTAGTCACATAGAAATTAGCAATTAGAAATTAGAAAAAGTTAGCAGTGTTACTTATTTAGGAACTGAGATAAATAATAAAAATGAGCATGCCTCAGATATTTATAAAAAAATCATTGCCGCAAAAATAGATGTTTTTATGCCTTGAAGAGTTATTTAAAATCCAGTTTTCTCAAATTAAGAACTAAATTGCCTCTTTACTAGTCTTATAAGATCTGTCCTGACTTATGCATCAGAGACATGGCCATTAACTTTACATGATGAGGAAGCTTTGGGAATTTTCAAGAGAAAGATCTTATGATGCATTCTTGGTGGGATTCAAGTGAATAGATCACAGAGAAGATCTAACATAAAACTCTACAAAATTTACAAACAACCTGATATTGTAAAATTTGTCAAACTACAGAGACTTAAATGGGGTGGTCATCTGGTTAGAATGAATGAAGATTGTTGCTGCAAGAAAATCTTTCTGGCCTCGGTGCAGACCCCTGTTAAGATGGATTGACTGCGTCAAAAAAGACCTAAATATTTTAAAGGTCAAAAACAGGAAAACAGTTGCCAAAAGTAGAGATGCCTAGAGAAAACTTCTGGAGAAGGCCCAGGGCTATCGAGCCATTGAAGAAGATATTCTAATAAATATTTCTTAATGGTTCTGAAACTAAAACCTTTTGGCATCTCAATTTCTGAAATCAATTTTTATTATGAAACTAAGAAATTGCCTGATATTGAATATATTTTTAAAAAAAACTAGATTTTAAATGATATTCATAATTAATTTTCAAAATATAAAACAAAAATGCAAATTTAATTATCAGATTTGGGAGAATAAGTTTCTCTCTCAAAAGCAAAACTATTGAATTTAATTTCCAGCTGTTTACAACTAGTTATTTTTTTTTAAAAAAAAATACACTTTGAATTATTTCATATAAAAGGAAAAACTAAAACTTTCATTTCTGGAAAATATCAACATAGAATCATGAGTAAATCCTGCAGTATTTATTCCTTTATTTCAAAGCATCTTTTTCTCATTCTTTTACATCCCAAGTTGTGAATTGATTAATTTTAAATTTAATGAGTGATTATCTGTATCACTTCAAATTTCTAAAATTTACAATTTTCAGACAATTTATATATGAGTATAATTTTCATGCTAAAAACAGGAAACTTAGGAAATTCTCTTCAAATCTGAAATGTAGCTTTTTTAATTAATTCCCATTTCACAGAAGAAACTATTTTCTATTTCCAATAAAAAATTTCATTTCTTATTCCATTAAACTTACAACAGGTAAATACAGGTAGATGATAGTAACAATTTAAATAAACTATTTCATTGTTGTCACGTCCAACATTAAGTCAAATTTAAACTTTTTTTTTTGTGCTTATGTATGAAATCATCGAATCAATTTATTTTTGAAAATAATATTTCTGTAATTTAACACTGATCTGAATAGCAATTTTTCAGTAATTAATAACATTTTATGAAAATGTCTTAAACAAGTTACTATACATACAACTTTATAAATTAATATGCTGTTTTTTACAGATAAAAAATCACTTAATATTATCTTTAAATGCAAGAAATTTCATGTATGTAAGTAAAAGATTCTATACTCGCTACTATTGCATATACCACATTTCTCCAAAATTATTTTTGAGACATTTTATTTATATTTCAATCAATTATATATTTTCTAATAAAAAATAATAGATTTGGAAACATATCCTGCTACCAAATAATTAAGTAAATATTCTAATCTAAAATTTAACTTTTAACAATGAGATGAGCCACATTGAAGCAATTATCAATAATTTCACAGAACATTGTACACTATAAAAAGAAAAGCCAGCTGGAAGACATTGAGTATTCTGAATGCAAGGTATCATTCGCCTTTATACCACATTTTTGAGAAGCTGACTGATCATGAATTATTTAATAAAAAGCATTTTTATGAAAAAAGATCAAACAGCCAAAAGAAAAATCTAAAAGAAGATGCAACAAGAAAGAAAGAAATTTACATACTAAGATCTATACTAGCAATAAAATATGCAAACATTGAATTTTCATATCAAGCTTCTGAATATTCATTTTTAAACTATTTTAAATATTTTTCATATCTGTTGAGGGAAAAAAAAGAGAAATGAATAATGAATACATAAAAGAAACCAGCTATGAATTCAAAACAAGTGAAAGTCCTTTTAAGATATTAAAAAAAAAATTCAGCTTCAAAAAAAGTTTAAAAAGTCTTGTCAATGCACACACCTGCCAAAGTCACAAAGTTTCAAGACACCTGTCTCTGTGTCCAGTAATAGGTTCTGAGGCTTGATATCTCTATGGCAGATACCCAAAGAGTGTGTATATGCGAGACTTCGAAACAACTGGTACATATAGAGCTGCATATGATAAAAATATACATTAAAAATACAGTAACAAATACATTCAAAATGCACTAACAAATACATTAAATTAGCCTAGAATAGTATTTAAACATAAAATTCTAAACTTTCTTCAAATTGTCAAGATTGCTATTCTGTTATTTCTGTTATACGAATGGCATTCTTAAAAAATTTTCAATTATACTTAATAACAAAAAAATATTTTAAGTTAACTATTTCTATTTTTGTATCATTATTTAGTAAAATATTGTCCATCTTTTTCATGTTAAATTAATCATGGCATTTCAAATAAAAAATTAAAGGATCTAAATAACACTAGATGCCATTTTATAAAAACAGTATTTAACATGATTCCATAAAATAGTTCAGAGATTTGCAATCATGACTATGTAGAAAAAAGTGACAGGTTTTTGGAGATTTTCACACATCTGCATTAGAAAAACTTTCTTATTAAAAAAAATTTGTATGATATTTTGTTTATGCCATAATTTTAGGATCTAGAATCCACTATTTGTTAAAATATATCATAATAGTAAATTAAACTTAAATAACAGAGAATATTTGAGTTCCTCCTTGAGATTAGTTTAAATTTTATGAGATGAAAACTAGTTTTTCAATTGGATTAAAATAAAAATCCAAGGAGATGAAACAATGAAAATGTTGGTCTTTCTTGCAGAATTTCTTTCTATGATGGTAATAATAAATTTAGAAATCAGCTCTTGAATGTTTTTCCACTTTGACTTGACTATTTTAAAATCAACAATTGAAAACTTGATTGAAGGAAGAGCAGCAGCAATCTTCTCATTAACATTTTAGGCCAAAATTTTAAATATACAGTTTTATAATAAATTAAAGGGTTGGGTTTTTTTGTTTTGCTTTTATTTGTACATGCAAAGATTGTGATTAATTTTTACAATTTTTTGCTATTTTTTATACATAATTACTTTTTTATTTAAATATCATTTATATAAATGATAATAAAAATATTAAATTAACATGTGTAGTAGTTCATTATTACTTATTAAAGTCATTAAAAAACACTGGTCTGCAAAATTGTTTCACAAACTTTACCGGCCTACTTTACTGCATTTTTTTTTGCAAACTTTTTCCAGGTGTAACAATGCTGAATTAAATAATTTTCTGTGTCACAAATAAAAATTATAATTTTTGGATTCTTCATTAAAAACATATGTAAATTAAAAATATATAGGCAAAATTATAAAAGCTGTTCCATTGATCTATTTAGCTTTTTATGTAATATGATATGAATGCCTCACATGCGAAAAGGAGAAAAAAATTTCTTAAATGCAACATTTTCCTGTATATAATCTGCAGTAGTGTATTACCCACAAAATCTTTTTTTTTTCAAGTAAAAAAATAAAAAAATGTAGCATAATCCACAGCGCCATTTACAGCAAATAACCCAAAATATATACTGCCGATAACACAGTGTCAGATAAAATTATAAAAATTACACAATATGATTACAATTATTAGTAATAAATTATTAAGAAAAAAAATTTTTTTATTAAAGTTTTTTTCTCCATTGGATATTATTTCCATAATTTCTGAGTTTTTGATTTAAATATCTGTTAATTCCAATGGCTAAAGGCTGTAATTTCTTTGTGAGTTCTGCAGGTATTAGTTGCACAGATGAGGACTTCTAGGGCATTTTTAACATTATCACTAAGATGTACCTCAGATGGTCCATAATTTAAAAAACTTTGGGTTGCATTTTTCAAAATTAGCCTTATTTTCTCCACAATTGAATAATTGATTTGTCAACATTAAAGAAACCTGCAATTTCTCAATTTCTTACTTTGGTTGCCTACTCTATAATGTTTAATTTAAAATCAGCTATGTAATTTACAAGCTTTCACTCAACATGAAATATCTGAACTTGAATATTTTCAGGACGAAACAGCTCAGGTTAAGTCAGAATGCAAAATGAACCTAATGACTAGCCACTGCAATATCTTTCCTAGGAACAGAATTCATTTTTCTAAGTATTTGGACAAAACTGATTCAGCTGAAATATAGCAGCCAAGTGGCAAAAGCTTACAGCGCCATCTGCAATTTATTTTATAAAACATAAATTGTAATTCTTTCAAAATTTTATTGTATGCTTTTCCGAATGAGAATGTTTTTTATCACATTATCCATGGCAGAGTATAATATGCACAATGAAATTTGAAACTTTGAACACATAATCCACGAATTATATACAGGAAAATACAGTACATAAAATATCCTCAAAGAAACAAGTACATGTGCACACTTTGTCATAATTTTAATCAGAATTATGAGACTAAGAAAAACTACTGCATATTTTATAATTCCTGCCTTCAGTTCACTTAAACTTCAGATGCATTTGATAGGTGATTTTGGAGATAAATACTTTCCAGATTAATTTATTTTCAAGAGAAATTCCTTAATATTTTAAACAACTTTTAGAACTTTCATTTCAGAATACATTAATATATGCACTTTAAAAAAGTCAGCTACAAACAGAGAAGAATACCTTAACATAGGATATAGGTATGGTTTGCTTGGATTTACTGTAATGCCTGGCCACACGGTACACTGTTTCAGGAATGTACTCCAGCACTAGGTTCAGATAAACCTCTTCCTTCTGTAATGATAAAATCTTAAAAATTAAGCAAACAAAAAAAAAATTCAGTTTGAAAATACTTTAAAAATATTTTGAAAAAAAAAGTAGTTTAAATTATGATTAACAACAAAAACTCTTAATATAAGTGCATAATACTTTAAGTTATTAAAACTGCTATACAGGAAGAAAACTTTTTAAAAGTACTCCTTTTACTACTTAAATGCTTAAAACAATTACTGAATTTCAAAAGATACCTTGATTTTATAAAGCTCAAATAATTATAGCTGAATTCATTAAAGAAATATGGAGCTATCGATTTTAAAATAAACTAAAAATTGTACTATAGCAGTACGAGAAAAGCAACAATGTTTTAAATTACAGTGCAATAATATACAATTTATATAAATGCTACTTTTTGTTATCTTTCTCTATTTTTCCTTTACATCTTAAATAAGATCAGACTTTTTAAATTGTATTTGTATACCATTTGATAGAATTAATTAGAACAGAAATTAAATACTTTTAAATTTAACTATTATCTGAAGAGAACACAATTCTCCAAGATTCTCCTATTTACAGGTTTATAAAAATATAGTTTTATTTACTTGATTACTAACATTATAAAGACAGTAACGGGTCATTCTCATTCCAGATCCCTTCTTAAACAGTTCTGTTAATGCATACATCAACATAGAATTTTAAAATAAAAATTAAAAAAACTTTAAAAAGGAAACTCACTTTCTCTCCTCCGGAATAAAAGAAATATTTCAATTTGACTATGTTACAGTGGTTGAGTTTTCTCATAATTTGAAGTTCTCGATTCTGAAAGAAAAATTAATTTTGATAGCATTATAAAATTCAGAGTTATGAATTAATACAAATTTAGTGTTTTAAACAAAAGAATTTAAAACTAGAAAATGTCAGAGATCCTTCTTTGGTAACTGTCCACAAAAACAGACAATGTCTCAACTCACAGTATGATATACACAGCTATGCAGCTGGTGCCTGAATTACATCCCTACACTGAAGGCACATAGTTAAGAGCACCAGTAACAGACCATGAAAGATCAGCACAGGGCAGGGGTGGCGAGCCCTTATGGATCAATGAGCCATTTTTTCTAAAGATATGTTTAATAAAGTATACACATGCAGTCAAATAATTTTGACTTGTGATAATTTTGAAAATAATAAAAATAAATACAAACTCTAAACTTTTTATTTATCATGGAAAAATACATTTTGAGCTGTATAGTAGTAAATGTTTTAGTTATACGTGTAATTCAAATTAAAGTAACATTAAGTGTGATTTCTGTTGTTGCAGATTAGATGACAAATAACTTATATAAGGATTGTAAGATGTTACTTTGAGCAGAATGCATGCTGAATAGGAGTCATCTACCGAAAGGTTTCTAAGCGAGTCTTTAATATTATTAATGTCTGAAAATAATGACTCAGTCATTGTTAGATGAAATATGGTTAAAATAGCATGAGCCAGCTTCTTCAAACAGTTAAATGTGTCTGGAATGGAATTCCATGTTTCCAAAATTTTGTTACTATCATTTTTACTTATATTGCTTGTTAATCTTTCTATTTCAGTTATTTCCAGCTTTTCCTTGTTTCAATAAATTTTTGAATTCATATTGAACTAGACTGGAAATCAATCTGTTGCATTTCAAATTCTTCAAAATCCAACCAATCGAAGTGAGGCAAATTCAGTTTATTAAATGAAGACGCATCAGGGTACATAATAAACTTGAGAGTTTCCGATAATTCTTTGAACAGAGAAAATATCGCTAAAAATTCCTTGGTTGAAGAATCGATTACAGAAACAAATTCTTCAATAACTTTTTCTTCATATGGTTTCCCATGTATATCTAAATCTTTGATATATTTTTTTTTTCAAGTTTGGCAAGTACCTGGAATTTTTTTAAATAAAAATAAACACAATAACTAACGATTGTGCTCCTCTCCGCCTCATAACCAATTATTTGTGATTGCTTGTAATACTTCTTGGTGAATTTTGTTACTTTGAACTAAAATACAAACTGTTTTGATCAGTGGTGTGCCCAAAATATCGTGTCCCATGCCACTGGTTCGCCATCGCTGGCATCGGGCCATAGAAGAATGGAAGAAAGTCACTTGATCAGACAAATCCCATTTTTTGATTAATCATATTGATGGGTGAGTTCCAAAATGCCAATTTCCAATGGAAACCCAGATGCACAGTTGGAGTGATACAAGGTGATAGTACAGTCTAAACCAGTGATTCCCAAAATGGTCTATATCAACCTGCAAGGGGTCCATGTGAACGAAAAAAATAATATGGACGTCTATGAGGTATAAATAGGGGGGTCTAGGATAGTGGCTCTAATGAAACCAGATCGTGTCTTTAATTTTAAAAGAAAATTTAATCAAATGGAAAAACCAGATTTATATATTTAACAGATTTATTAACTCAATTTAATGAGGATAATTTGCAGTTACACAAGGACCATCACTTGTGTGAATCTTGCCAGAATTAAACTAAGGAGTATAATATTGGACATCCCAAATTTTCTCAGTATATTAATTTGTCACAAACAATATGCCAGGAAAATTACCTTTAAACCAATGTTCAACATTTAAAAATGCCCTTTATTCAGATTTAAAACTAGGTTTGAGAATGTTTTGACTATGGTAGTACTAAAATAGGCAATAAATTAACATGGTCATACTGAAAAAAAAAATGTTAGATTACAAGAGCAGCTGATTGGAACAGGCACTAATAAAGATCTTAAAGTAAAGTTTAGAAACATATATCCGCAATTTTGGAAACACCAGAAAGGATGAGGCACCATATTCATCCATTCAATTAAAAGCATTTGTTTGTTGCTCAGTTACTTCATGTAACAGTTATTTTATGTATTAATTAAATTTTAGTTTAATTAACATGTGTGTCAAGTTTTAAACACTGTATTTCACAGTCCAGTTAGAAATTTAAATATTTTAAAGTTGCTCTATACCAGCTGTGAAAAAGACATTTAAGTTGATAAATTTGCAAAAAATCAATATTAGGTAAGTAGGGGTCTACCTAAAACCAAAAAACATGGTAAGGGCATGTTTGGCATAAGGCACAAATGTTTGGGAACCTCTGGTGTAAACAATGTTTTCATTGTGCATATTACGACCCACAATTCCTATAGCAAACACCCCTGATGTCTGTGTACTAAATCATTGCAGATCAGATACACCCCCTTCCAGGCTACAGTGTTCTTGGCAAGTGATGACTTTCATCAATAGGGTATTGCACCATGCCATAAGGGCAATGAATTATCAGAGTGAGGGGTAAGAGGAGCATTCTGGTGAACTTCAAGTCTGAGTTCATCTGACATGAATCCAACCAAGCATTCGTGTTTCCACCTGGAAAGCCAAATTTATGATACCACCTTGCAATGAACAGGAATTACAGGGTGAGTGTACAAGTGCCTATTAATGTCTCACTAGGAAGCAACACAAGGATTGTTGGCAACGTATCTTGTAATTTTGAATCTTGAACAAGTGACGAGGATGATAACTGAACTAGTACCCCACTCTCCCAAATTCAACACTTGTACCAACATGAGGATTTTGAGCCCTTGCAGATTTAACATGCCTCAGCCCTGTTACACAGTGGGTCTTTAGTGGCACAACTGATGGTTACTGACTCACAGTTAAACTCGTGATTATAACCATTAGACTATCATGGCCACACAGAAATTACACAACCAATTGTTGAGTGCTTGGTAATAGATAACTATGACAACCTATCAGCACCTTATCAAGTCAATGACCTCTTGGGTGTCAGCAGTTTTGACAGCAAAAAGTGATCATACTTCATATTAAACATGCAGTCAGTGTGTGTGAAGCATTTTAAACTGTAACAGGTATTACTTGTTTTTATACTAAAATTACAAATAATTTAATGTATTACAGTGAAGCAAAGTATCATTTTTCTAAATTGATATTTTTATTTTTGAAATTTTTAAATGAGAATAGAAAGTAACTTTAATAGATACTAAAATGTCTTTTACGCTTGAACTGAAATATGATTCATATCTAAACCATTATAATTCATAGTTTTTATACATAATCATTTAACTTTACAGCATGAGGTACAAAAACATTGCTGCTATATAATTTTGATTTTGAATGATATAAGAAAACATCAAAATATTTCTTCATAGGGATGTCTTAAGGCATGCGCCAACTTGGTTCAGGCCTTGTCCACAATGGGGGCCTCATTTCGTTCTTGACTCAGCCTTAATAAGATCATAATTGAATTACTTTCAATGGTCAAATGTTGTTTCCAGTAGTATTCTACAAAAAACTGGCAATTTCAAACGATATGTCAACTGGCTACATGTGATAACCATCAGCCATGTGCAGGCCTAGGCTTACCACCATACATTACTCATTCAGTTCAGAGGCCGCAGTCGGTTGAGCCAGTTTGTGTGGTTGCAAGTCATGCACATTTATTTGTTTCAGGTTATTGTTGGTATGAGTATTTGACAATGCATGCTATATATTGTCTACTTTCAAGAGTTATAGGTGGAACCTACATTTGTGTAGGAACCCAGGGCCTAATTTTGAATAAAGGCCCAGGGCCTCAAGAAGTCTTAGGACATTCCTGTTCCTTCACATAAAAAATTTAGCAAAAAAATTATAAAATGCTAATGATTAAAATTAAAATAGCTTCATGTTGCTTTTAAATCTAACAAAAGATTGAACATACTAAGTGCATAATGGTGAACATAAACATTTGACTGCATAAATAATTTTAGCTGAAGCTGCAAAATAAGAAGCCAATATTTTAAATTCTAAAATTAAGAAGTACTCAGAATTCTCAACATTTGTTAAATTTTCTACAAGGATAAGAATTGAAATACCAAACAAATCTTGATTTTTCTTGATTTATCTATATCTATTAAAATAAATATTAAAATAAGTACCTTGAATCTTTTATCTTGTAACACTTTTTTAATGGCCACAAGCTCCCCTGTTTCAAGGAGACGTGCTTGGTACACCACCCCAAAAGATCCATTGCCTATAACTTTGGTATCCGTGTAACATACTTCCAAGGGACGGTCAGACCCCTGACCAGGGGTGGCAATGACCGTCGTCACCTTGCCACCGTCCTTGCCTGCTGTAAGTGCATAGCAAAATGTGTAAAACATTATTTTGTATACGATACACATATTAGAGCTACATAAAAAGTACATTCTACAATTAAAAACCTTCACTCTTGCTTATTAACTGAGAATAGTTCTTTATTACAGTGGATCTTGATCGCATAATAAGCAGTTCAAATATCACCCAAACATAGTACTTTGATTCCAATGAATTAATTTAAATCCTTCTATACTTTTATGGTTGTTACACTTTTATATATTTTCAAGAAATAGATAAAATATCTTACTAAAATGCAGCACAGCCTCTGCAAGTTGACCACAAGAGAATGGAAAATACTCATCAAGGGACAATAGAAGATCTAATTTATATACATATCTTTTGCTTTTGTACAAAAAAAGTGCAGAATTTTTCTGCCAATAACACAGAGTTAAATAGTATTGTTTATTAAGAAAGCTTATAAAGTTATAATTAATGTTGTTTCCAAGAACCAAATACACCTAATAGAACAAATTCATTTAAAGGAAAGTAAACATTGCTTATAGCAAAAGTAACAAAAAAAAATCACAAGAAATAATGAAAAAGAGTAAGGAAGCATTATGAGGCTATATCTTATAATTCATGTTTATAAAAAAGAATCATGATATACTTGAACCATAAAACGAATAGGAAAAGCTAATAGATACAGTAAATATTAAAAAGTTATTAGATTTGTTAAAAATATTCAAAGTTAGTTCATAAGATTTTAAATAGAGGGAAAAAAAGACTAAAAGAAAAGTCATCTAAAAGATGGTCATACTGCTGATAGAAAATAGCTTTATAAGAGATAACCAGTCAAGAAAATAGGTTCTCACATTAACCAACATTTACCTTATTACTTATTAAAACATTTCAAATTTCATTAGGCAAATAGAATAATTTTTTTTAAAAAAACAGTAACCAAGTAGTTTAAAATGACTTTTAACAGAAAACATTTAATTCATTGAAAAAGTTTAAAATGAAATTTAGACTTCTAGCTCCAAGTACAGAAACTAATTCTGAATCACAGATAAAATCCACAATCAGATTAAAACCATCATTCAATTTCCTTCAGCATGAATACATTAAATAGTTTCTCATGGTTCAGTTATTTTTTTTGACAAAATTACAAAAGACCTATAGTTTGGGCTATTTCTTACTCTTACAGCAAAGACAAAAATAGGAAGAAAAATCAATCTCTCGAATTTTATCCCTAAATTTTTTGTTTTCTAACAAATTTATTTTGATATAACATTCGATGTGTAGTAAAACGTAGCCTAATTTGAATATTTAATAGAAAGTTCAACAATTTATTCTATTCTTAATCTACACTCTCCAGTTCCTTTCTCGTAAAACAAATCATATTTCCATAATATATATAGGACATACCTACAACTCAAACCAGTTATTCATGCAAATATAATTTCAACTTAATGTATGCAACAGGACCCAATCAAACAAACAATAACAAAATGAGAGATAAAAATTCCATAAAAAAACTACAATTTCATTTAAATGCATCCCTTTTAGCAACTGATGTAGTCATAGCTCAAAGAGTATTGGATAGATAATTATTGCATATCTGCCAACTCTTGAAAATGACAACGTAAAAAAAAGCGGAGTCAATATTTTAAGCAAATTCTTAAAATAACAAAATGAAGATTTCACAATATAAATATTTTGATGAGAAAAGTAATCATAGGAAATTCTTTTTTTATCAACTTGATTTACAATAACTCATGCACACTAAGGTAAATTCAAAGGTAAATATATAGCGACACAAAAGAAAGTAATGACTGAAGTAAAGATGTTTTTATAAAAAACACAGAAGCGATACCTGAACTTTTTTATTACATTTATTAAAAATTACACATACAGAAGTTAATATTTAAGTTTAAAGTTGATATCAAAACTATGTCTAAGTGATAACCATCAAGTACATAAATGCTTTAAAATTTTTGAGACTTGTTTATTGTGCAAACTTTGAAAGCTTTATAGACACAGTAGATTATAACTGCAAGCATCTCACCAACTCTTGTAAAGATAAAACAGCAGCACACTTATAAAATTACCATAAAATTTGAAAAATAATAATAATTTTGTATTAAATAATTAAGACCTTAACGACAAGGAAAAGTGGGAAAAATTTTGGAAAAAGGAATTTTTATATGACATAAGTATAGAAATCACTCATATTGCACATACATATATACCAAGAAGTATA
>BMAV01016236.1:94296-104638 GCA_019973955.1 Trichonephila inaurata madagascariensis | reverse complement strand
AAAAATATAAATAGTGAAAAAAAAAACTAAAACATGAAAAATATAAATAGTGAAAAAAAAACTAAAACATGAAAAATATAAATAGTGAAAAAAAAACTAAAACATGAAAAATATAAATAGTGAAAAAAAAACTAAAATATGAAAAATATAAATTGTGAAAAAAAACTAAAACATGCAACAAAAGTAGCAATCATAATGCAAAACTGCCATAACAAATATCTTAGTGAGAGTAATGTAAGCAGTCAATCATATATTTAAAAGATGCTATCAGATGACATAAGCAATTTTAACCGGGCAATGCTGAAACCTGCTGTATCATGCCTAGGTTATCAGGTTGATAGTAAACTTGGAAGTGGTTTTTATTTAATTTCAATATTATGAATATTCTACACTGATAAAAATAAGTTTTTATTAAAAAGTAAATTTATTTAATTGATATTTAAAAATCTGATAAAAAAAAGTTATTTGTAAAGAAAAAGCTGTAATTAAGAGAAAAAATTTAACAATGAGAAGAAAGTTTAATTATTTTGATTTCCTTTTTTAGTACATACAAATTAGGGAAATTTGAACTCATATTTGATAAGAAATTTAAAATCTATTATATTTCAAACATTTTTGCTTTTTATTTAGCATTTTTTTTAATTAAATTGCTTTTGAATAATGTAAAAGAATTTATGTAGCCAATTAATGGCTACATAATTGTCCATTATATAACATAGCCATTATATATGTTATGACTAAAATTACAATTTTATTATGTTATGTAGCCAATTAATTTTATAAAAAAGAAATTCAAAAAGTTTTAACTAAAAACGTTTTGCATAGTTTTTTAATTGTAAGATATGTTAAGCCAAGTTTATATTAATGAATATTTAATAAATGTATCTTGTGTGTGTGATATCCATTGAAAATATTTTTTTTAATGAATTAGATCCTATCTTAATTTAGATCTCTATTTATTGTCAACTTGGCTTTTTGCTGTTAATAGAAATTCAATATAGAAAAATTAACTATTACTGCTTGTTGCTTCCCCCTCCTTTTCATCATCATCACTATTCATTTATTAATTGTATTATATTTCTTAAAATAACCCTATAAATGTAAATGGACAACTTGGTGTATGTTAGCCTATTGATTATTAAATTGGCCAAGTTTTGTACAGTTTGCACCAAAACTTATTTATATAAGTAAATTTAAACTACATTACATTACTTAAAATTCCATCATTTTATTTTTTAAAAAAAGCTACTTAATTTTAAATGCTTGAAATGTATTCCTTCATTATTCAGGCTGCAGCTTGTATATTTTTAAATTGATATTGTGTCCATTTACATACACTTTCTGAATAATCCTGTTCTTTTATGGAAATGTTCCACTATGTTTTTTTCCTTAAGAAGGCAAATCTTAAATTTTTATAATTATTTTCAAAAGATATGAGAAGAAAAATGAGAACTTATAAATAAAATTGTTTTTTGAGCATGTACTGAAATTTTTTTTTCCACTCTTGCATTGTATTTCACAATAGTGGTTTTCTAAGTTAATATGTAAATTCCAAAAATTCTTTAATTGATATTATGTTATCCAATGTAAATTTTTTAAAAATCTAGTGAAAAATCTCCAATTTCTTTCTATCATTTGTAATAAAGTAAGGGGAATTAGAAGTATTTTCATCTTTGTAATTTTGATTTTTAATAATCGTCTATCTGTAGTTTTAAATAGTAGTTCTTATGTGTAATATTTCAAGAAAAAGTTGAAATATTTTTTACTAAAAATTCCAATTATGTATTAATTTTGATGACAGTATTTGTTTCTAATCTTCTAAGAATAACTAGAAAATTTATTAAAATCATGCTTATTGAAAAAAAGTATAAATTAAGAAAAAATTATTTTTTTCTGAATAAAAAAAAAGATTATTCCCAATAATTGAAGTAAAATGTTTTCATAATAATATTTCAATCATTATCTTTAATACTTTTATGACATTTCAGGCTAGAAATTCTGTATCTCGGTGGCAATCATTTGCGAGACATCCCTGCCGAAATGGGGCGTCTGCACCGCTTGCGTTCCCTCATACTGTGTGAGAATCAGTTACAAAGTCTGCCTTCATCCATTTCCTGTCTGAGAAGACTTCGGTCTCTCTCATTGCACAAAAATCAACTAACCACTCTGCCACCGGAGATTGTAACACTCAAGGGATTGGTGGAGGTCAGTTGAATCTTTATTTGGGTACACTTTAAATATTGAAAAAGGTTTTGTAATTATCCCTTGCTTTCTTAAACAAGTTGAATTAAAATTACAAAAAGGAATAATATTACTATTTATATCTTGTATTATTGTATGTGATTAACCTTGAATTTCTTGTTCTCTTTTGTTTATTGATATATACCAAGAATTTTTAGTTTAATATTATTTACTTTTTTTAAAAATTCTCTCTCAGCTGGTTGAAATATAATAGTTTTATAATTAATAATCAATTTTTTCATATTATTTATTATTTTCTTGCTATAAAATGCTTTTCATAAATTGGGATTAAATGTTATTGGGAAATGGATGTTGATAAACCTGATATTACGCACTGTATGTTGTATCATTTTAATGATACTAATCATTTTGTGGTTACAAAAACAAAGGCAATTTAAAGTTTGAGAATATTATATAAGTTACATTTTATTTTTGTTAAATTCTTAATAAATAATGTAATTTGATTAAATGTTCTGTATATAAAAAAAGAATTGATTTCTTGATAATAGTAAGATTTTATCCACCACTACTGTTGTTCCTTGAGATTGTGCTGTTTTGTTTCATTACAGGTTTTGTAGGATATAGAGCAACAAAGGCTATTATTCCTTTGAGATGAATATATATATAATATAGATGTATTTCCTTTCTTATTTAATGTTTATCAAAGAACTTCATCTTCTGCTAAAAGACTTCAAAAAGTTGCTTATTAACCATTGCATGTTCCAAAAATTTTCTGATGTTATTGCATGGATCTACCTTCAGTATATTCCACAAGTTATTTCTTTGAGAAGTATATTTGTCACAAATTAAGAGAATGTGTTCCAAATCATTATTTTCTTTGCAGGTGTTACATATAGGGTTATTCATTATTTGATATTTATGCAGGAGCCCTGGAGTTATAGTCATTTTACTAATAATGCAAATACCTAGTATCTCCTCTCTTCTGTTATTGGTTTAATTAGATATTATTTTTATAGATTGATGTTTCCTAAAGTATTATGATATTTGCTGGTATTATAATTCTCAATGGGTTTTTTTTTCTTTTTTTTCTATTCTTTTTTGGAAATTGTTAGTATTGATATCTTCAGAGGGGCAATCCCAGTCAATGTAAACATTAGATTCTGTTACTGATTTTGCAAGTTTGTCTGCCTGTTCATTTCAAAAGTTTTGTTTCATGAAAATGAAGTTATGCAGGATAATCAAATTGCCAACTAGTTCGTTATCATTCCTAGTTTGGAGATGTATTAAATATATTATTTAAACTCTTGT
Source organism: Trichonephila inaurata madagascariensis (assembly GCA_019973955.1). Taxonomy (NCBI): domain Eukaryota; kingdom Metazoa; phylum Arthropoda; class Arachnida; order Araneae; family Nephilidae; genus Trichonephila; species Trichonephila inaurata. The sequence continues at coordinate 101,128 of BMAV01016236.1, read as the reverse complement.
TTTTGAAGTATATATCTCTTAATTATCTTTTGAAAGAAATTGAACCGTTAATATATATGAGGTAAAAGGTTGCTTTATCAAAAAGTAAGCCTGGAAAGCTGAACAACTGTAATATGAGATGGAGAATTTTATCATCAAATTGCAGTATTGTAAGATGCCATTTAGAATTACATTTTAAAAGCTCAATAAAAAAACCCTTTAATCCATGTAATAAGTAAATTATACATTTGTTGGATCTGTTAATATTGTCTTTAATGTTGATGGTATGTACTTGTTATATAAGTTTGAGTTCATTTCAGTATCTTTTGATTCCTTAATAGTATGTTTAGTGATGTTATAATGATATTTAAATAATACGTCTTTTTGATCTAATTCTGTATAATAAATCCGTTCATCCATTTGTAAGTGAAACTTAATTGTTAGTAAAATTTTTTTTAATGTATCTTTTTCCTTCAAAGGTCTCTCAATGATGAGCTTTGGGGATTGACAAAAAAAAAAAAAAAAAATTGGATATTAATTTTATTTTCTCTGTTATATTCATTAATACATGGCCCTTGGCATGTCAAGAATTTAATAGTTAGAAGAATAATAATTACTTAAATATTTTTTTTTAAATATACCAATAGTTTGTTGTGAAATTTAGTTGTGTAAAGGCCAATAAAGAGTCATAAAACCCACTAAAATTTCCATGCCCTCTTACTTGATATCCCTGATTAATTGTATAAATTTATAAAATGTATTTAAATATAATTTTATATGAAAAAAAAATCTATAAAGATTTCATTTTTATCTGAAGCAGACATGCCTCTAAAAAATTCGAAAATCATAATTTGTCATAAATTTTCTCGGCAGCGCTAAAAAATAAATTTAAAGGAAAAAAATTAAGAATAAAAGTGCAAAAAATGTAAATTCTTCAGCAAACTTTGCATCATTAAACATGAAACACAACAAAATGAAAAACTAAAAAAGTAATTTAATCTTAATGTATAATTGTTGTATGCAAGATTGTCTTATAAGTATATGCATCCCAACTCCTAAACAACAAATGATCCCCAATATTGGACTTTATCACAGCTATGTCATTTTTTTAAAAAAAATACTACAAATTGAATGCTCTTTATTACAAATTGAAACTGCCAGGGTCTTTTAAAAGAAAAATGAAACCAATTCAATGAATATTTAAACATATCATTATCTGTTATTTGATGTTTTGTTTTTATTTTTTAAAGCTAAGTCTCCGGGATAATCCCCTGGTGGTGCGCTTCGTGCAAGACATGACCTATGATCCTCCTTCTTTGCGTGAGCTGGCTGCTCGTAGCATCAAGCTCTTCCGCATTCCAGTCAGGCTGGGAGACTTGCCATCCAGCTTACATGATTTCCTCAACAGTGCCTGCAGATGTGTCAATCCCAAGTGCAAAGGTCAGGGCAAAATATTTTTTTCTAATCTGTTGAGCATCTGAAATTTCAACTCGTGTGAATTTATGAATTGCATGTAACCTGTGAATTATAATTCACTGCATGTTATAAATTATAAATCTGAAACTCTCCAGTTGAAATAAAAGGGTTTCCTACACATGAAATTCAATCGGACTTCCTTATGTGTTGTGCATGTAAGTTTTCAGAATGAGACAGATGTTACTTGTGCCTCTGTACAGTGCTACTATATAGTTGTAAATTGCTGTTAAATAAAGAGGGGGAAATTGATTATAAAATCAAAGCAGGATTGCATGGTTCCTTTTGGATTATACAGTTTACCTAATATCTTATTGGTTTTTTGTGTAATGGTTCAGATATTGGTAGACGGATATAATTTTTGGTAATGTGAAGTCTTTAAATCTCGAGATCAAGTATATAATACCTGTTAACCATACTCACTTTGCATCCATTAGGTGGAAAATAAAATATGTGTGCACTCTGAACAATGTATTTTTATATTGGCGTGTTTGGAAAATTTTGTTTTTTCCCAACAGGGGATTTAATTGAATTTTTCCGCACCCAACTTCACACTTGAGCCGCATAATCATTAGATGTTTTGAGAGCTGATATAGCAAGGCTGGTGCCCTTTCAAATTTAGAGAGTGAAAGGCTGCATTTTTGGCATATTTTACTTTTTCTATTATTGAAAAAATAAAACTGCTCTTCTGGCAAGAAAAAAAAATCATGTGTATAAAGATGTATTGACAGTATGCGAGTCCCAAGACTTGTTTGCAAAATTTCAACCCGGCAATTTTGATTTCCTCGTTCTGGAAAGCCAGTTGAAGCTGATAAAAACACAATAAAGGCATTAATTGATGCAAACAGGCAAATAACAATTCCTGAGATTGCTGAGAAGTTAAATTTATCAAATTCAACTGTTCATGGCCACTTGGAAGGCGTAGGTTTAGCCTCAAAGCTCAACACATGGGTTCTTCATGTTGTCACTGGAAAAAAATTTGTGTTGTCGCATTGATGTATGTGATTTGCTTTTCAAATGTCAAGAAAGTTATCCATTTTTAAAGTGCATCATCACTGGGAAGGAGAAATAATGGGTTGTCTATAACAATGTCAAATGCCAGAGATCATGGAGTAAAAAAGATTAACCAACTCAACTCATTTCGAAAGACAATATTCACAAAAAGGTGATACAATCTGATAGGATTCCAAGGGAATCGTTCCCCTCCCCCTTTTTTTTTTAAGCTTTTACCAGGCAACAGAACGATTAATTCTGAAGTGTGCTGTCATCAGCTGGAGAAACAGAATGTGTGTGATTCACTGAAACAAAATGTCCAGAATTGATCTACTGAATGTGGCCGCGGTAGCAGAGTGGTATAGGTATTGGATCATGGCTTGCCTTGTCACAGGTTCAAGCCCAGTACCACTAAAGACCCGCCGTGTAGGGCAGCGATACATGTTAAATCTGTCGAGAGCTGAAACATCCTCCCGTTGGTGTGGTGTGGTAGTCAGGAGAGGGGGTGCCAGCTCGGGTGTCGTCCACGTCACTTGTCCATGGCTCAAAATTATGTGGTCCTTGTCTACTGAAAAGTGTTCCAAGTTAATATAAAACCTCATACGAGTTTGGTAACTAGCCAAAAGCTTTTACAGCTTAAATGAGATATACTGCCCCTCCTACCATATTCTCCAGATCTGGCAACTTCTGATTATTTTGTTCTGGTCTCTTCAAACTTTTTTAGGCAATAAAACCTTTACTTCAAATTAGGAGGTGAAAAATCAGTTTTTTGCCAGTAAAGAACAAAAATTCTATGAGCATCTAATCATGGCCAGAAAGATGGCAAAAGGTGTTGGACCAGAATGGACAGTATATATATACATAATTTAATAAAATATTCCTTCACTGTATAAAAATTCTTTAATTTTCACAACAACAAAAAATTTACTGTTTTTGAAAAACCCAATAATTTTTGTTGCCTTTGTTTGATTGCTTTCAGATAGTTAAAAAAAGTGCATTTTTCAAAAAATTATAATGGCTTTAATAATAATTTTTATTGAAAAATGAATGAAAAAAGTTAAGTTGGAGTTGTATTTAATTGCAGGATTTATCACACCACACATTCTTGTTACACAAATCTGATCAATAGAATGTTATCATTAACATTGGCAGAGTAAACGCACATAAAATTGCCCTTATAAAATTGTTAGTTAATTAGAAAGACATTAAAAGAAAATTTTTATTTTTAAATATGATTATTAAATATTGAATGTTTCTGTTTTTCAATTGTTAAAAAAATACTGATTAATATTTTTTCCAATTAAATCTTTACTACTAACCATTGTAATCTCAAAGAAAGTCGATTTTAATGTAAGAGTTATCTATTAACTGAATAGTTTGTGCCTGCAATCAAAATCTTTTTATTTATTTTACAAAGAACTAGTCAATTTGAAGGTTAGAACCTGGTACCTTCTGTTCTGTAAGAGCATAACATATCCACTGTACTAAAATAATCTTAGTACGGAGGTTGTTACTGGCTAATATAGATACCACTGCCAGTGAGTCGACGGATAGGCGAGCGAACAATACCGTTGTTATGGCAAGCATGTGAGTTATTGCTGTTGCGTCAAGTGTGTGTTGACTGCTTGTGCTGTGTCATGAGGATTTGATGGCTTTGCTATGCTGTGCCTTGTGATCTGACGGCTTTGCTATGCTGTGCCTTGTGATCTGACGGCTTTGCTGTGCAGCATCATGTGATCTGACAGCTTTCTAGTCTGCAAATGTGGGTGTGGGTTTGGATCCCACTTCTGACTCCAGATCAGAAGGTTGCATGTTCAGATCACATCCGAGTCACCAATGAAGGTTAGAACCTGGTACCTTCTGTTCCGTAAGCACATAACATCCACTATACTAAAATGATCATCTTAGTACGGAGGTTGTTACCGGCTTATATAGATACCACCTCCACAAATTCATTTTGAAGGTCTATATTGATGATGTAAGATTTAAATTTGAGAGTTAGTTGAAAGTTCATGCAAAATCATATCATAACTTTTTGTTAATTCTTTCTATTATATCAATATCCATCATTATTATATCATTTACATATTTATAATTGATGTTGCAGAGCCATCTTTCAAGTAATTTTCAATGAGTTTAATTTTCTCTTATAAATGTGTCTCTTGTGTTAATAATTTTATATATATTGCAGGTGTGTACTTTGATGTTCGTGTTGAACACATCAGGTTTGTAGATTTCTGTGGCAAGTACCGCATCCCCCTCCTACAGTATCTGTGCTCACCACGCTGCAGTGATACCTCATCTCCACATTCAGATACTACCAGTTCAGATGATGATTCAGATGTACCGCACAGTCGCCTTAGACGTGTACTTTTGGGCTGAATAATAATGAGAGTAGGGTTACCAATTATCCATGTTTTTTAAATTCTTCCTGGCATTTATATTGTATCACACAATGTCCAATGTTTCATGAAATAAGTTGTTAAATTGTCTCAACATATGGGATTGCTACATTGTATAAATATTTTTATAGCTTTAAACTACTTGAATGGAGCTTGTTTTTTTTTATGCCCAGCCTCCCTAAATCATGAAATTTTATATTCTTTGTATGTGTGTATGTAACTGTTGTGATTTCTTTTAATATGTACATTGATTTTTTTAAAAACATATTGAGAGTTGTCAAGAACTAACTGATTAATATGCAAACATATATATTACAAGAGTTTTGTTAAACAGTTCTTCTGTAGCAGAATTTAATTGAAAAATAATTTTGTACTTGGTAACCTTAAGTGATAATGAAGTTAAAAACCAAAGATGTACAGTTCCTCATATGTACTTTGTAAGTTGATTGTTTTTTATTCTCTTTAATTTAATCTAATCTCTGGTCAGTTTTATTATTATTATTTAACAAACCCTTGTTCAAAAAATATGAGTAAGAATTTTATGCAGCTTAAGACTTACTGGTAAAAAATTACTTTTTAATATGTATATAATACTTTTAGCAAGTAAAACATGTGCTGATAGAAAAGGGATTTATTAGCAAAATATAAGTATTTATAACCTGTTTTTTAAATTAGTAAATATATTGATGGGAAAATAAAACCTTCTCATTTAAGTTGTTCTAAGTTATGAAATGCTGTTGCTGTTTTTTATTTTATTTTACACTTTTGACTGTGTAATTTTTTGAATTCATTTTTAAAATGCATTTTATTACTACGTCTTTAAAAATTTTATCATCTGATCAATTCATTTGAACAACTTTGTAACAAATCTGAACTTATTTTCCATAGGAAATGTCCTTGTTTGAATGAGCCAAAAACCACTCATAACTGTAATTCTATTCTAAAGATGTTTTTATGATGTTAATATTGATATATGAAAATTTTATTTTGTTTGAAAATGATAGAAAATACATGTTTGTTGAAAGAATTTTTATATGTATAACTGTGGAAGAATATTTTATCAAATTTTTATATAGCTTTTGATATGAAATGTTTTATATTGTATGAGATATTTCTTTGTTCTATACATTTTTGAAATAAAGCTGTTAAAGAATGATTAAAAAGTGTTTATTATTTGAATATTTAATTCTATTTCTTTACTTGGTCAGACTACAATCAAAAAAGAAAGTCAAAATTTAATTAAACTGTTTCCTTTTTTTTCTTTAGGTTATTTTCATTTACCATTAGTAATGATTAATATATATATTTATTGATGTATATGGGAAGTATATAAATTATTCACCATATGTTAATGTTCCTGTGTTGATGTAAGTTATAAATAGTATAATAAAAATTAATTAAAAATAAAAAGAATAATGTTCAGGAGAGGGTAGCAATAAATGCATTTTATCTGTCTGTGCGTCTTTTTAAAATTTACATAGAATTAGTACTTTCTGATTTTTTTTAGAAATAGGAATGTAAAATTAAAACTAATTTAAAATACTTTATATTTTTGTGCATTATCCAATACTTACATATCTCTCTTAATAACTACATTTCTTTTTTATTCAAACATTTTACCTCTTTTACACTTATTCATTTTGTATCAAAAATTTTAAGAGAAATTATCCTCCTAAGTTCTTCCTCCCCAATTTTTTTTTTTTTAATAAATTTGTGAAATAACTTTATTGTTTTCCTTGTGGAAATTGAAGTTGTCAATTCATACTTGAAATCCATTTTTAATCTATATTTCACTTAATACACACTTTACTTGAATGGAAGAACCAATAATTAATACTGTAACTTTGAAACTAAGTAATGAAATATGAATTTGCTTGATATATTCTGCAACTCTCTGTGGCCGCAGTAGCCGAGTGGTATAGGTATCGGATCGTGGCATGCCTTGTCACGAGTTCGAGCCCAGTACCACTAAAGACCCGCCGTGT
>BMAV01016236.1:83835-94196 GCA_019973955.1 Trichonephila inaurata madagascariensis | reverse complement strand
ACGTGGTCCGTCGCCAAAAGCCCTCATGTAGCTGAACAGTGCGACGTTGATATTCAATCAATCAATCTGCAACTCTCTGTCACTTTAAATAAGTATTACATGCATTTAATCTCTGCATAATTGTATATAGTATAATCTTGGGGGGAAATACCCTCAGCGTACTTTTACTTTTAAGATATAAATATAAAACTTGTATCATTTCTATCTTTTAAAAAAATATATCCTTAAAAAAAATAAATGGAAAAAATATATGTATATAGATAATTAAGGTTAATTTGAGATAGAAAATGTTTAATTTTTAGGTTTTAGATCTTAATAAAATTGACNTAAATAAGTATTACATGCATTTAATCTCTGCATAATTGTATATAGTATAATCTTGGGGGGAAATACCCTCAGCGTACTTTTACTTTTAAGATATAAATATAAAACTTGTATCATTTCTATCTTTTAAAAAAATATATCCTTAAAAAAAATATATGTATATAGATAATTAAGGTTAATTTGAGATAGAAAATGTTTAATTTTTAGGTTTTAGATCTTAATAAAATTGACGCCAAACTAAAAATATTTTATTGTAATATTGTACAATTTTGAAAATAAATCAAGGAGATCACATTGTAATTAATTTAGCATTACAATAGTCATTCCCCCCCCCCTTTTTAAAATTTCAACTTTTTTTTTACATATGAACAGATTTATCTGATTTGGCTATTGATAAAGGTTTAAAAGTTATATATGCCATAAGTATGAATGCAATAAGAGCAGAATGATACTCACTATTATTTGATAAGTTACTGCATGGTACTTTCTGAAGAAAGAATTGTAAAAAAGCATCTGATGATGCTGGACCTTAGTTTAACATATATAAAGAATTCATTTGGCCAGTCTTGCAAGAACTACTCCTTTGATTATTTCAAGTCAAACTCGCATGCTGGTGTCTTGGTTTCTCACCCAAGTTGGGTCTTGTGCAATAAAACAAGAACAATTGAGTGACCAGATCTGTTATCAAAAATTAGAAATTTTCTGATTAATACTTTTGTTTTTCTATTGAACCATTGTAAAATGGTAAAAAATTTATTCCCGACACTAGATCATATACCTTCGTAATGTTAAAAATTAATTTTAGCTATGTAAATGTTATCCTAAAGATTTTTTTCAATCTGATAAATAGCAGTTTTTAATAAGTGTTAAAAAATAATTATATTTTAATCGCTCTAAAAAGAAAATCGTGCATCATACTGATGCATATGTCATCATTTTTACCCTGTACATCATCGTATGTCATACATTGTAAATGGAATTTGAATTGATGTAATTTTAGTTTCTCCATTCTAATATTTTTAATGGTGATTATTACATTTAAAATGTAATATACTTTTTAGAAAAAGAGAACGAAGAAAGTCTATTATTTAATTTTTATATTAACTTAAGAATATTTTTAAAAATTGTAGTTTGATTTTTTTTTTCTCTACATCTCGTAAATTATGATGTTTTTTCAGAAAAATTGTAATCAAAATATCTGTTTTACATTATCTTTTAATATACAAGTAATAACCTTATATCCTTTTTTTTTATTAGAACTTTGAATACTTTCTGTATTTTTTTTTTTTTTTAAAAAAAATAAATTCAAAAAATTTTATTATTCTCTTTGGTATATGTAATATCTTATTAAATTACATTTCCTACCTAACTTATTTTTGAGTGCATACAAATATAGACTAAAATTTGGGGTCAAATTAATGAGAAATGCAAAACTTTCATTTTTAATGAACTATCTCTAAAAAGACGGAAAGCTATATTTTCTCTCTTATATAAGAAAAGTACCTGAATTTCTTTATCATTTAACAAAAATTTTATTTATACATTTTTTAAAACTAAGGTTGTGCATTTGTTTTTAATTGTTTTTTTCTTTGTTTTTACTATTTTTATTGAACATTTTTCTTTAAAGAAACAATAGCTGTCTCACTCCATCCTGTATTCCTTTTTAATTGGAAGTGTTTTGTTCCTCACACAAATTTGATGTGAAAGGTTGACATAATGCAAAATATGTTCACTTTATTTTGAATGAAGATGGTGTAAAAAACTACTTATAAATAAAGGTTTAACTTGAGAAGGCAAATAGGTGCTACTATTCATGTGAGTTAATGTGGTAGCACCAATTTATCGTGCTGTTGTTAAAATTTAGACAAATCAGCTTTTTTTTTTTTTAAAAAAAAAAAAGATTGACCTTTTAAGATAAAAATTCATCAGTTATGAAAACGTATGAAACAAGTTTCATGTAGTATAATATGTAAAGATTTGATTAATTGGAAATAGGTGGGATCTTACAATATATTATTCTGTATGTGTACGTCAGTGTTTGTAGCAATTTATGGTGTTGGAAAGATTTGTGTGTGGTACATTGTGAATGTAGAATAAATTAGGTTATCCGATATTTTTATTTATAAGTAGACTTTATTTTTTTCAGGAGCAAAGGCAGATTATCACAGAGAGAACCTCAAGTTCAAAAATCACGTGTACTTTTCTTTCCCCCTCTATACAGTAGAACGTCATTTATTATCCAAGCAAGTTTTTTTTTTTTTAACCACAAGTACTGTATGAATACGTTTTCGAACTGTGCAATGCTCAACAGTTGTTTCGCGTGAGTCCGAAAGTGACGGGAAAACCCAAGGTCAGGGATATTTGGGGAATTTCAATTGTGTGATTTGGTAAACATATGCGCAGAATATTAGGTCAGTTTGCTTCCAAGTGAGGGGGTGTATAGCAGGAAGGAGATTACCGACTTTGTCCAGTCAATCCCAGGATTTCAAGAATGTGATGAAGAAAATGTAGAAACCTGGATGTCATGCATTGCAGAAGACTGGATTTCAAATGCTAAATGATGACGAGATTGTGACTTCCGTGCAAGAAGAATCCGACCCTGTCGACGAGGACAACAACAATGAAAGTAACAAGGGTCAAATACTGACACGTTTTTTGCGTTAGAGACAGCTATGGAGCGATACGAACAACAATCAAGTGCTGTCCTACTCAATAAAATCTGAGACCTTGCAGCGAAAAAACAAAGGTGTACAATGGTATAGCGAAAAATAAGTAATTATTTTCCACAATAAAGGTAAAATTGCAACATTTTGTACCAATTTTGCTATTTCTTCAAGCACTTTTCCCGCATGTGATGATTTTAAATAATCGTATAGTGTCCGTTTTCATATACTGCACGGATCGCATTCGGTTATCCGAACAATCGCGTATCCGAACGGTGTCCAGTCCCAATTGATTCGGATAAACGACGTTCTACTGTACTTTATTCCTCTCTCATTATTGTGATGATTTATTTGTAAGATTTTTTTTTAGGAAAAAAAAATTGCTTTTTTTTTAAAAAAATTTTATAGTGTAGAACACATATTTTTAAGCTGTAAAAAAATTGTTTTCTCAAATGAACTGGATGTGTAATTTTTTTTATCTATAAAAAAGGATTTTAAATCCATTTTACATTCTATTGAAGAATAAGAACGCATAAGCAATTCTCTCTAACAATCCACTGGTTTCTAATTATTTTGTGACTGATATTATGCCAAAGAAAAATATTTTCTTACAAAAATGGAGCATTATCATTATTGGTTTTCACAAATGCTAATAAAATAGAGCCAACCAGAATCTAAATGCTTTTAGGGAGATTATTTCGTTAATTAATGTGTGTAAGTCACACATTTATCATTTAATTATATTTTTAGGCTAAAAAAAACATTAAAAAAGTTTTTTTTCCACAAATTTTTTATCACGTTTTCGAGTGATTATTAGAGTTGTCATTGATAACATTAGGAATGAAAAAGGTAATATAAAATAAAGGCTAAAATTGTTTAAATTAACTTTATATATTTTAAATTAAATGAATTGGGAATAAAAGAAAATTGGTGGGAATTGCATTAGAGCTACCACTGCATTTTTTGTAAAATTAAGTACGAATGAGTTACGTATTTAAAATTGAAGATGAGCTAAAAAGAAATGTTTTTAAATTGAAAAAAAAAATACATTTACTCTGAGAAATAATTGTCCGTTATTATACTGTTCAAATACATGTGGGGAAAGTTTTATAAAATTTGATATTTAAGAGGGTTATTTCATACAGAGAGAGAGAGTATTTTCCTTATCTGTGATGTTTCTCAAAGTGACTAAGTTTAAATAACATAAAAAAACTATTATAGTCCTACAGTCATAAGTTCTTCAGGTGTATTTATTGATAAAATTATTATTTTAATGCGTGCGAGGGTATTTTTTTTAAAACTTACGTGAAGTAACACAAACGTGTTACTACACATAAAATCTATGAAAAAGTACATATTTTTTTTAAAAAAAAAAATAACGATTTTACATTAACGATATGCAGTTGAACCTCTATATTGCGAATTTTTTTATACAGCGAACTTTTTCCTCGAATCAAGTACATTTCACTATTTTATTCGTAAAATAACCTCCCAATAGCGAAGTCCATTTTCTATATAACGAACTTTTTCTCTTGTGATTCAATTTTTTTCTCTCTGTTTTTGAAGTATTTCAGGATATTTCAAGCTATTCTCTCTTTTAACATGTTTTATGGTGGTCAGAAAAATTTTGAACTCTTTTTATTAGATGCCTAACTCGCCGAGAGCAATAGAATTCTGGGTGCTTCATCCAAGAAATGCAACTTTTAACCTTCATTATCCAATTCACTAGAAACATCTTCGATATTCCTTTTCACCCTCAGTAGAGTCTCGTGTCTTTGAACTAGTCTCCGTTCATTTGTAGTGCTGACCAGTCGTACACGTAACTTCATTTTTTGTTTCTCAAAAATGTCAACATGTAAGGGCTTGAGCATCAAAGACAAAAAATTTAATTCTTCAGGAAGTAAAGAAATGCGTCAAAAAACTTTTCTTGAAGCCTTTTTTTTTTTATAGGTAAGATATATAAAATAAATATATTTTAATTTACAAAAAGGTGAGAATAATTACTTTTTTTAATGTATAGCGTTTATGAAAAAATATATATATAAAATTGGTTCTATGTGGTTTACAAGGAAAATTAAAAGAGGATCCTCAACATAACGAATTTTCCATATAACGAATTTTTTCGGGATTTAGCGACTTCGTTATATAGAGATCCGACTGTATTTGCATATTCTGTGTGCATAACTTAAAATCTATAAAATAATGTATTCAAATTTGCATTTTTGAGAAATTGCTAGATCCAAAGTAAAAACCTTGTTGTTAACTAATGCATATCAGCATCATAACTTGAACTGCTGAAATATTTCTAATATAGCTGGAGGAAAAGGATTATAAATATAAATTGCATGAGAAGCAAAAAGAGAAGATACTTTAATTTTTTTGGAAAAAAAACTTTTTTTTTTAATGATTCCCTTAAACATGTTTTATGATGAAACGTTGGGTAAAAACGAATTCAAGTTAATTACATTTAATAATTTGGTTTTCAATTGAGATTTTCCAATTTCAGTCTAGAGCTCTGATGAGAATTGCAGAAGAAAATCGAAATTTTTGTCCTGATTCGTCATGTTTGGCGTTCCCAATTCCGCTTTGCAGTTAAAATTCATCCAATGTTGCTATATATTGTTAACGTCTTCTATAAATTGACTTATTTCCCAGTCCTAAATTTAGAGTATTCTGAATCAAATGATAAGCGTGATAATGAAACGTTTGAAAATAAGTTTTTTTTTTTTTTCCTTCTCCTTTCAAAGAGTGAATTGAAAAAGGCATTCAGTTGGATTATACTTAACATTTTTAGAAAAAATTCTTAGAATTTTTAAGTGAATTTTTTTGTTCAGTTATTTTGTAGAATAATGAAAAATACAAGCATCTGAAGAGTTTCGCTCAGGTGGTTAGTTTTTTCGAAAATAAGCTTATTTCAATTGAAAATAAATTAAAATTAGTTCATTCTATTTTTTAAATACCTATTTTAAAAATTAAATATCCAAAGAAATTTTACAAAGATTTCATTCGGTAAACAAATCAAATATTTGTAGAATTGTCCCCGGTGAGAGCAAATTGGTTAATTCTGGAAAGCGGTGATTTTTCTTTGACCAAAAAACGGAAGCGGAAGTGAGAAAATCTCCACAAAGTGTGTGTGACAGCAGCTATTTAGTCAACTAGGTAACATTTACATGAATGACAGAAATTAATTGTGGGGAAGAGGTAAATTTTAAACACTAAAAGAGTTTCAAATTTATTTCGAACGACGTTAAGCTGTTTTTAAATAAATTTAACAATTGTAATACAGAGAAACATCTAACGAGAATTGTCACAAAGCTGTATAACAAATCGAAAATGCTCACTCATCACCATGTTAAGTAAAGCCATAAATTAAGATGTTCTGTTATCAACAATTTGACACTTCAGAAAAGTTCGAATGATACTTTCCGAGTCGTCTAAATACGAAAAGCATAAGACTGCAACTGCACCCTAGTCCATTTTCTCCAAAAGGTTGGAAATTCTTCACTCCATCTATAAAATAAATTTAAAAAAAATATTATTTAAAGTTTGAAAGAAACAAATTGCAAATATTTTAAAGTCATATAACTATTATATATAACTAAAAAACAATTAAAAACACTTTTTTTTGTTTTTTTTTGCAATAAAATATAACCTAACATAGCAAATCACAAACCAAACCTAAACAAAATACCATCCGATATAAGACTAATTTTTGTGAAAACAAAAATGGGCACAAACTGAACCATGAATATGGAAACTGGTCACTTGTCCAACACAGCAGCTGACCGACACCCTGTCAGTCAACTGCTGTGTATGGTGTTCGATCGTATTTAACAGCTAAGCAATTCTCGCATTCGTGTTTCATACTGTTTACCAGAGTTCTTATCAACTCCTGTGGCAACCGCAATCATTCTTGCACAAAGGCCCTCTTGAGCTCATCGATGATCCTTGGAGCTGATCTTCGAGATGCCATTGAGCCTGCAGAAATTCATACGTGCCCGATGGGATTAAGGTCAGGGGACATCGCAGGCCATTCCAGTCGTTGAATATTCTCAAACTGGAGGTATTTGTTTACTAACTGAGCTCTGTGTGGAAGTGCGTTGTCGTTCAAAAAGAGGGTGTTTGGTTCATATGCTCGGCGGAAAAGTGTGATATAGGGTGCAAGGATCTCGTCCCTGTACCGCTGACCTGTTAGCCTCTATCAAACACATGAAGGTCGGTATGTCGTCCGCCATGAGGCCTGTTAGAGGACCGATATCGACAGCAGGATGAGAACATGTCTCGAGTCGCTGTCCAGACTGAATCGCGGCTCATCACTGAAGAGAACCTGCCTTCAATCATACTCTGGGCAAGACAGGTGTTCTCGGAACCGGCTAGACAGACTTTTTTGGGGTTCACAGTCAAAGGAATGCATAATACAGAGCGCTCGGCATACATGACACCTGTATTAAGTCTCTTAAGGACTGTTACCTTGAAATGAAAGTTCCTGTTGCATTATACAGGATTAGAGACAGTTGTGTTGCCTATCTCTTTTGGCTAAAAATCTCAAATAACTGTCTTGAACCAGCGTTGTTGCTCTTTTATGGCTTTGACAAGGTTGGTGGACCACTGTTCCTGTCTCTGTGAATTGTTTCCACAGAGTGGACGCCACATTTCTCGAGATCCCTACAGTAGGCAGCCTGTGATTGGCCCGCCTAGAGTCATCCACCTATCTACCATATTGTGACATCGTCGAGATCAGAGATAAGCATTAAGTCAGTCACGATCGACCAGTGGACCACCAAGACATTTTGGGGTGACCGCTTTCACTAAGACCGAGTGCTTACAAAAAGAAACATATTTATGGACCACACCAACGCCAGCTAGACTGGAGAATCGGTTTTTTCACAATCGATGCTACTGTGTTCACTTAAGCAAATGATTTGATAAACGTGCAGACGGCACGTACACCTTCACTGGAAGCGAACAATAATACTTCACACGATAATGCTTAACCTCCAAAAATAAAATAGGATAAAAAGTAGGTAAAAATCCCGAAATGGTTTTCTTCGATAAAATGGGGGAGGGGACACCTAATACAAAAATTCGAAACAAGCTGTTATATCATTATTTGTGTCAGAAAAAATAAAAAGATTATTCAATTATATGAATATATCTCCCACCCACCCCGGCAGTATATTTAAAAATGAATATATATATCTTTCTGGTTCTTTGTTTTCCTTCTTTTTGAAATCGCATTGAAGAGGATAATAAAAGGAATTTCAATTGAGAGAGAGAGACGAGGAAGTGAAAAAATTCGGAGTGCACTGACTCAAAAGGCAAGATAATGCCTGAACTCCGCAGATAATATCTGGGCTCATACACTCCCCGGAGCAGGTTGCACGTGGGATAGCCCTGACCCCTTAAAGGCTCCTTTTCTTTTCTCGCTTCCTAAATATAGTTTCTCACGAGAGGTGTGAAGGAAATGTCAATGACCGAAGGGTCGCGGAAAAACTCGAGAGTTGCACCACCGTATGGGAAAACATTCCTTTGACCACCCCCGAATGCTTTGTTCGAGAAGTGCATTCTTCGTATCTCGAGACAGCTCCGGAGAAAATTCTTAAACATGAAGAGGGAAACCAATTGTGTATTGTATTTCGAAGCTACCAGAGGAAACCGAAGTTTAATTTTAAGGTATCCGATTACCCTAAAATCATGACTCTTTTTTTTAGAAAATTGACAATTTTTTATTATTATTTTATTTTATAGGCCATCTTATTAGCTTTATAAAAATACCAAATTTTCTATTTTCCATTCACTAGAAAAAAAAACTACAGATGTTTTAGTAAAAGCAGATGCCATAACTTTAAATAAGATGTCAAACTTTAAAATGCGTTTTACTCGAAATGTGTGTGTTTTTTTCGAAAAGTTCAAACGAGGACAACGATTTCTCAAAAAGTTTTTAAAATAACTTGCTTAAATTTTGTGTGTATGTTCTGTATAACAGTAGAAGTATTTTAACCTTCAGATTTATCAATCACTGTTTTATTACAAATTTTACAGTTATGTGAAAATAATAATTTTTTTTAAGTAATTTCATATAATAACTAGGATAAAGTGCTCTAGTTTTTGTAAAAACTAAAATATCTCTTATTCTGAAGGTTATTTCAAAAAGGAATAGCAAAGTAATACATCAAAATTGAAAAATTGAGAATTTGTTCATTTACTATTTGTAAGGCGCGGGCCCCGTTTATGTAATTTTTCGTTAATGTTTACCCTTTTCTTTTTCCCCCTATTTTAGTGGTAATCATTTATTTTTCTCTTCTTAATTTTAGCCTTTTTTTTTAAAAAAAAAATGTACTAAATAAATCTAAAAACTACAAACAAAAAATCTGCGTATCTCCATTTTTTAAAAAAAAAAGTTGTCGCAAGTAGTCGGATACCTTAAAACTATTTCCAACTGCTCACAAAATATTCACTGAAAGAAGTACATATATAATTGAACCACTTCCGGCAAAAAAAAAAAAAAGAATCCAGATCTAATTTTTCTCTGTCAATTTAAAACTAATATTGCAAAACGCCATTTATAATATGAAAATCGATTTTAATGATTTAGGAGCAAATAGAGTGATACTTCTTTCGAATTTCTTTATGGCTGAACCATTCGAAATTAGGTGATAATCTTTCATAATCTGATTCGATAATGAAAGATCAGAATAGTTTTTAAATAAAGAGGGTGTATTTTTACTGAACAACTATTAATTGTTTGGGTACCGCTTCCGAAGCCACTTTGTGTTGAGAGATTGTGATGCATGTTTAATCTGCTTAAGGTATCCGACTACTTGCGACAACTTTTTTAAAAAAAAAATGGAGATTTTTTTGTGGTTTTTAGATTTATTTAGAACATTTTAAGAAAAAAAAGTCTAAAATTAAGAAGAAGAAAATAAATTATTACTACTAAAATGGGAAAAAAGTGGGTAAAAATTGTCAAAAAATTACATAAACGGGGCGGCCCACTCTGTACAAATAGCAAATGAACAAATTCTCCATTTTTCAATTTTGATGTATTACTTTGCTATTCCTTTTTGAAATGACCTTCAGGATAAGAGATATTTTAATTTTTGCAAAAACTAGAACACTTTATCTCAGTTATTATATGAAATTGCTTAAAAAAATTATTATATTCACATAACTGTGTAAAATTTGTAATAAAACAGTGATTGATAAATCTGAAGGTTAAAGTATTTCTACTGTTATACAGAACATACACACAAAATTTAAACAAGTTATTTTAAAACCTTTTTAGAGAAATAGGTGTCCCCGTTTGAACTTTTCGAAAAAAACACACATTTCGAGTAAAACGCATTTTAAAGTTTGACATCTTATGTAGAGTTA
>BMAV01016236.1:65592-79075 GCA_019973955.1 Trichonephila inaurata madagascariensis | reverse complement strand
ATCATTCTTGAATTACAGTCAAGTGACGACGCTTGCGCTTCCACACCACGCCAACCTCAACGAACTTAGCTTACATTCCCCCTTATACACAGCAAATTTTTACCAGACTCGAAAGAAACAACGCCAGTCACGAGTTCGAGACCATGACCATTCGGCTACATCGGCGGCCACAACATTGTTTTGGAAGAGGTGCTGGCGAACATGTGAATGCGAAGCAATAATTATAAGGTAGAACGTGATTCTTTTAAGACTTATTTTACTGTTGATACTTTAAAATTGTTTATAAAAAGCACGCATGCTTAATCAAAAAGGGAAAAAAAAAAAGGAAAGTTGTTTTATTTTATTTTTAAGTCATTCATGGTTCCCTGAATGAGGATACTTTGTTGCGATAATAGAAATAAAGTCAGGAGAGCACGTGTCTGTTTTCTAAAGTTAAGAGATAATCACCTTATCTTTTTACGTTACCATATTAGCTAGCTCATTACAGAAAGAATGTATTTAAACAAAACTGGACCTGATGAATAAGATAAAATAGAAAATTGGGTGAGTATTTATTAGCTGCACTATAAAGCATCATGAGGGCTATTGGCGAAGGAGCTCGTCATTTTCAACCTCGTTCGAGTGGCAAGGACGATTTCAGTGATGTACTAATGACTCTATTCTTAAAAAGCATTCTAATTGAAAACTGTTCTCTCTCTTTGTATGTTAAAACCTGTTTATTATTATTATTATTAAAGCAGATTTTATTTGGAAACGAAAAACATCCCCGCTATCGTATTAAAAGAAAAAATTTATTCATTCTTGTTTACAAAATGTCCGATTCCATTTTCGAATTGCAAATTAGAAATATCGCATAGAGAAGCGGTTCTTTAACTTTCAATCTCACGTGGTCCCCCTTTATGTATCAGCTTGATATCGTGGACCCCCAAGATTATGAACACATCTCCCTGACTCACAACACAGGGCTGGGTGATTTAAGGTTCCTCAATAATCCTGTTTCTGCAACTTTAACAGACTCTTTTTCTATGTGAATCTACTACTTTTTGAAAATATTACGTTGTACGTAGTTTAATCCAAAAGTTCGGGGACAAGGCGTAGAAACCCTTACCCTGAATAGTTCACTGCACCGGAGCATATCCACCTTCGAAATAGTTCCATTAGGCGATGGTACACTTCTGCCAGCGTTTGTATAATTTCTGGAAGCACAGCTGGAAGCCATTTTTCGCAACCTCCCGTAAGACATACGATGCTGCTTTCACCTCATCTGATTATACTAAACGGCGTCTTTTTCATTGATGGAAAAAGGTGAACGTCCCACGGGGCTAAGTTTGGTGAATAGGGAAGATGTGGAAGCACGTTAGTGTAAGCTTTGGCGAGGAATTCTATTACCAATTGGGATAGATGTGCTGGCGAATTGTCATGCAGAAGATACCAGTCGTAACTCTGCCAGAGCTAAGGCCGTTTACGACGAATGGGTTCCCTCAAACGACGTCGTCTAGAAGCGTGTAGCTTCAGCAATTTAAGCAAGCGTTTGGCGACGATTCTTTTTAACGCATTCAGACCAACGGAATATATTCTGCGTTCCATGAAGTCGAAGGTAGTCCAACGCATTCATTGTTTTCGATGGATTCTCGGCCCTCTTTAAAACGCCGAGGCTGTTCGTAGACCTAGGATCTCTCCGTGGAAGATTCACCATACACCTACATTAGCATTTCCAAAGTCTCCATTGGTGTTTTACCTAAGCATTGACAGAATTTAATGTCCAACGCTGTTCAAGAAAAAACATCTTTCTTACATCGCGGAGCAAAGCTAACTAGCTTCGGAAGTTAATAGCTGCGAGTGCGGTTCGGACATATGACATGGACTAAACCAGCCTAGTAAGGTAGGAGAAGGTTAGGAGAATCTATTTCAACTAGTTAAGGTATCCGACTACGTTCGGAACCGTGATTTTAAAAAAAAAGCGCATAAATGGATGATTTTCGGGATATTTAGTGTCAGCTAGATTAGAATACATGTATAAAATTGTTTTAAGGACATTTTAACAAAAAAAATATTTAAATACAATATTTCGGCAAAAAATTAACTTAGAATAACCTTTTTTTCAAAATGCTCTCCTTTTGTGAAAAATGCTTCTATTATAATAATATTTTGCCTGTATATAGCTCAAACCTCTGTACAGAGGCTCAACTATGATTTTTGAAACATTCACATTATTTTCAGAGTTACAATCCATTGAAATAATTATCGGCGTTTTTTTCTTAAAATTTCTCCCCTCGGTTGTCGTAAAACATGGATAAACCTACTTCTAAGTTATACATTTCAAAAATTCTAGTTGAGCCTCTGTAGAGAGGTCTGAGCTATAGACAGGCAAAATATTATCATAATAGAAGCATTTTTCACAAAAGGAGAATATTTTGAAAATGGGTCATTCTATGTTCATTTTTTGTCAAAATATTGTACTGAAATAATTTTTTATTGTAATACTATTCTTAAAATAGTTTTATATACATTTTCTAATCTAAGTGATACTAAATATCATAAATATTATCCTTTTATACGCTTTTCAAAATCATGGTTCCGAACGTAGTCGGATACCTTAAAGTACTTTCTTCCGGCGTCAGCAATAACCGCAGTCCCCGAATTTTTGGACCGTACTACGTGGCTACGTACTTTAATGGCTGTGAAATTCAAACAATAAAAAAATTAAAATTCTTGATCGAAATAGGCATTCTAGTACAGTTTTTAAAATTGGAGCTATTTAGTGATCTAGTCTAGGATGGCACATCTTTCTATTTTTCCACAAGGCCTTTTAGAGTCTGTAAAACACATTCACGGACCTCCTAGAAAAACTAGGGACCCCTGGTGGTTCGCGTACTACAGTTTAAGAACCCAGCGTTTCAGTTGAATGAATAGAGACGGATAGAGGTCTCTTCATTCCTCTTCCGCTTCAAAAGAACCGTTAGGGAGAGAATCGCACTACGCCAGTTCACCCTCCCCCATTCTCTTCGTCCTTGGCGTTCCTCTTGGAGATGGCCCCATTACAGAAGAGAAAACCGGAAGAGAGAAGCAGTCGGAGGCCTAGGTGAGTACCTTCCCTGCATTTCCCCGCACAGCCGCCGCACGCACGCAAGCAGAGTGTAAACACGGGTTTATTTTGAAATTCTAGTATATTTTTGAGCTCACAAAGTAGCGAGAGGTCTGTGGACGAAGGGTAATTAAAATAAACCTTGCTAAGTAGATATTCGTTCTTATTTAGTAGGAGGGGAAAAAGTGTATCGAGTCTGTATTTACATCCCAGCTATGCTATTTATCCGTTCATTTTAATACTGTGTTTGTATTTTATTTTATTGTATGTTTTCATGTACATATCCTGTTGTATCCGCTTTTTAAATTCATGTTTTGTTAAATGTTTGTACCAAAAATCTCCAGCGCGCACGGTGATTGCACGTTCTTTGGGTTTTCAGATAATAATTCTAATGAAATTTCCCGTATTTTATGAATGAGCATCGTCCTTTGCTGTTATTTCTACCTTACATCGGTGACAACAAACACCTCTCTCTCTCTGTATAAGCTTTTTATAATTCAATATATACGAAATATTTTACTTTTATACCCCCACTATAATGATATACGAAACTGATGATCAAACTTTCTTTGGTTACTACGTGCACGTTTGATGAAAGAAAATTCTGTGATAATCAATACGTAGATATTCATCTTCTTATGTAACATAACCTTTAAAAAAAAAACAGCTTCTTGGTGTATTTTTACTTTTATTTTTAAATGATACAAGTTTCATTCTATCTATTTTATTTATATACAAATATATATATATTTAATATAATAAGGGTTTATTTGAATGACATATGTTTAGGAAGTGTTTAATTTTCAGAGTTGAGTGCTGTTAATTAAAAATGATTCAAAACTAATTACTTTTTAATGTAATTTTTGAAAACAAATCAATATAAAATCAAAAGAAAAGCTTCTGCTGATACTAGAACCTAGTTTAACACGCACGAAGAATTCATTTGGCCAGTTTTGTTAGAAGAACTTTAATTGTTACAAATCTAGCACCCTACTCACATGCTGGTATTTTACTTTCTCACGCAAATCAGATCATGTGCAATAAAACAAGTTTTAGTACAGGTTCCAACAAAAGAACAATTTCGCACCCAGATCTGTGATTAAAAATTTGAAATTTTCTTATTAATATCTTAATGCTTTCTATTGAATATTTGTAAGGTAGAAAATATACTCCTGGCTCTGAATTTATCAATGATTATGAAAACAAATTTGTATTTCTCTGTGTATGTATCAAAAATGAACTTAAGAATAAAAAAATAGAGCAATAATGTAAAAAATATTATTTTAAATTGTACTAAAAAATCAACAAATCAAGAGGTAAATCGTTTTCATGAATACAATAATAAACTAAATGAAACTAATAAATTGAAACCAAAAGTTTAAAAATTTATTTGAAATGGAAATAAATAAATAAATAAATAAAATCCTTTGCAAAAATAAATAAATAATAATGGCTAAATTCGAAATTTTTAATCATTTACATGCAAATATTTAAATGAAAAATTTAAAGGAATATAACCTGCACTAGAGAAGATACAAATTAAAAAGGTTCAAACCTCAAGTACCCTTACGTTCAAATATTATTTTGACTGGGATGATGCCTTTCATGAGATTGATGTCTTAAAAAATTTAAAATGAAACAAAAAAAGAAAACGAAAGAAAAAAATGACATGATAAATTTGTTAAATTATACACCTCCAATAAAACACGACTTTTTCTGAACATTCAAATCAACATGTGAAGATCAAAACTAAAATTATTTTTTTTTAATAATTTGGAAGCAGATGTATATTATGATAAATAAACATAAAACTTATGATAAGAAATGCTATTATATTATTTTTATATAAATTTCCTTTTTTTTCCCCAGCTGTTAAAAGGTATGACATAAAGGTTTCAAGACGTTACTATTGTCCTAATAAATACTTACGTTTATATCTACATATCTTGTGCATATCTTAATTTGTTGCAGAGGGAAAAAAATACTTTATGCATTTTTTTTATCAAATAAGATAACCAAAAATTTAAAAAATAAAGAAACATTAATTTTCTCCCTCTTTGTTAACCGTATTGACTTTTCAGCGATTCCCATTTGAATAGACCTACACGTTATTCACACATAGGATTGCACTATTGTTTGAATACATTTCGCTAAAAAAGTTTTCCAATAATCAGTTTTTATGACCATATTGGTAACAACAATTCACAATTATACAAAAATATTTTCTTAAATACTGAATTATTAAATAATCTTTTTTTTCAGTAAATTTTGTTTGCGTTTAAAAATATGTTACAGATACAGTCCAATGGAAATAAATTATTTCTGAAAAGATTACTTTTGCGTTTGATCACTGTTGAGGAAGATACTGTAAGCAACATTTTACGTAGTCACTTTCATAGTGATGATAAGATTATTGGACTTTTTTTCTTCAATACATTTTTAAAAAATCATTCCAAAATTAAACATTTTTTTTTAAAAAAATGAAGTTTTTATTTCTTATTTTTTTATATGTTATTGATTATCATTCTACTGCAACATTTCTCTTGAAAAGTTTTGCAAAAGCTAGAAGTGTTTACTTTATTGACGGGATATAATAGCTTCATTTTCTAGTTTTTATTTATTTAATTTTTTAGTTTAGCTTTTTTTAGTTCTATATTTACAAATTTCATATTTGGGAAGTTCTTTATATTGCATAAATAATTTGATAAAACGTGTACAAAAGTACTCAATTTAGAAATTAATCACATGACTAGAGAGTGAATGGATTATTAAAAAAAATTTTAACTGATGGTATTTTTTTAAAAAAAAAATTCTCTAGCACACAATAAAAAAGAAGAAACACAATATCCTTGCAATATATCATTCGTTGAAATATATACTTTAATATTGAATATATTCATTTAATATTCCTTAGCAAGTTATAAAGTTAATGTTGAACGGGTGTTAAAAATAAATACATTAATTTATGTTTTCTATTAAAAAAATATATTTAAAAAGCACAGTATATTATAGGCATAGAGAGAAAATACGAATCCTTCCTCTAATTTTCAGAAATATTCTTATGCGATTGTTTTGCGAATTTTCAATTTCTTTTCCAGAATCTCCTTGCATTCTATATTAAAGGAAATATCAGTAGAACATGGGTGGCAGATTTTCTGGAATATATATCCTATTGATAATAAGAGCATCTGGCCTAGGTTTACTGTACTTTTTTCTATTTTATTTTGCTTCTCTGGTTATGCATAATGGTCATTGAAAGATATTAGATAATTTTTGGGATTATTCATGCACAACTAACAGAATTTATGAAAGCTAGAACCCTCTATTTAATTGAAAAGTTGTCTTTCCTTTTATCAATAATAGTCTCCAGATTAAAGTCATTTTAAAATTAGAATCCAGAGGTAACCTTCAGTTTTATTTTTAAAGAAATTTATTGGTCATTTTTTTTCGTTGTCTTATAAGAAGCACGTGAGTAACACATTTTTAAATAATCTACAAAGTACTTTAATTATATTCAAGAAAGGTGATACAAATTCAACATCTTATGTAAAAAAAACTTAATTTTTAAGAAGATGAAGATTCATAGAGTTTTCATTTCCTAAAATTAACTGAAATTAAACAAAAAAGCAGTAATCATCGGAGAAATTCCAAAGAAGTAAACCAGTAAACTCTTTATCCAATGCATTATGATGTACTGCAATTCTTTTCACGTGGTTTTTTTTTTTTTTTTTTTTTTGAGTCACTACATTGAAAATTAAGGGATATACATAAATAAAATAATCAACTTTAGGAAATTTAATCCGTTAGAGCTAATTAAATTGGTACTTTAAAGTACATGGAGGGCTAAAATATTCTCATAATACAAAGACTGAATGACTTTTTCAAACTCTTAACTCTTAAAAATGCTAAATAACCTGAGAACACTAATAATTTACAGCACACACACACACAAAATTATCTTTGAAAATTATATAGTTTTATTTATAGTTTTATTATTATTTTTTTTTTTACACTTAAAAACAGCTTTACACATAAACTTAACTTGATAATATTCAAAGAAACCATTTTTCTTTTCATTAATACACAAAAATTCATTACACATTGTACATTTTGAGTGAGGTTTCGATTGAATGTTTTTTAAAGCACTGCATCCTGAGGTAGGAAAAGCTGTATTTTCTTAACATGAACTACTGCATCTTGAGTCTTGTTCAGTCTTTGATCCTCATCTTAAGAATCTAACGAAAATTTCTGCAGATTATTTGCTGGGACTTCATCTGAAGCACTGGCGTACTAGCTGTAAAAGGGCCTGTATCAAAATTCTTACTTAAAGTACCGTCAGTAGATAAAGGGTTAAACCCAGTTGAAAGATATTAAAGCATAGGAAAATTAATTTCTCAAAAGAAAAAATTGTTTTACTGTACAAACTATTCTCTCTCAATTTAGAATATTTTCATGAATACGCCTTAAAATTAATCCGTGCTTATTTTTGCTATCTCATGCTACTAGCAACTTTAGAAATCGATTGTGTAAATACGTGTGGATAGACTTGAGATTACAACAATACTACCTTGATTTTAGTAAAAGAAAGAAAGAAAATGACTAAACGAGGATCTATTTTGTTCCTTCGAAAGGTATTCATTCCAGGTGGTGAAGGTGATCTACAAATGATCAAGATAGGACACATAACATAAAACTCCAAATAGATCTGTGAGTACAAACCTAAAACACTATACTTTGAAATGGGTAAAAAAAATATGATAAAATTATATTGGCTGAGTATTCAACAAAACTATATCAAGAAAATATGTATTTAATACTAATAATTTATCAACACTAGAAATAATATATGATGATGTATATGACTTAATATATGACTTAATATATGACTTAATATATGACAATAATATATGACAATAATATATGACAATAACATATGACTTAATATATGATGATTATAAAAAATAAACATTAGACGTACACTATACACACATATTTCAGATTTTATCTTAAAGCAATAAAAATTTTAAGTTGAAATGATTTTCCTTGTTAAAATGTAAACTTTGAAGAATTGATTTTTGATCTGTTGGACAGAGGTGAATTAAACTAGTTAGAGGCCTCTGGCGGTAAAAATTTGGAGGCTCATGGGCTCAAAAGTCTAAAAACTAAAACATTGAAAAGATTCTCTGAGCCTAAATTATCAAGATAAAATGTTTCGCTAATAATAAAACTCATCAGCTCAAACCTTAAAAATCTTACAAAAGAGCTTACAATTTTGCGATATACTCGTATCTTTACGCCTGGATTTCTTTTTGGCAAATTAATCAATTATTTTAGACGTTTATACTTTGTCCAAAGTATCTTGTTCTATATATATAATATGGCCATGTTCAATTTGTCGCTTTCCATAGTGCTTCCTAAATAATTTTTAAAGGGCCTTGAAACTGAAAAAGATTTCTCATATGATACATTTGATATTGGTAGTGTTAAAAATATTTTCAGAAATATCTGAACGTTAGAGAAAATCGAGGTCATTTCTCTTGCAACTCGATAAATTTTTAGTGGGGTTTCCATTGTATCTTTGATTTCTTTAGAAAATAGAAAACAGTTACCCAATTCATTGTCAAAATTAAAAGATTTATTATCATTTTTATAAATGTCTTTTAGTTTTTATGTAGCTTTCTTCTTATGTTCAGGTAATAATCTCTCGTCAAAAACACAGCGAAAAGTGTTCGATAACAGTTTCATTTATCTCAATTCTTTGGGATGGTTCTTCTCTTGTCCTGTCGCATGTGACAAATAATTAGTTAATTCACTATGAAATTTTCACAACGACTTCTTTACTTTCACCGAAAATATTTTTTCTCTTTTGCTGCCTGCGAGCTTGTCCAGCGTCCTCCTCAAATAAGAGTCCTGATAAATCAGTTGCTTCTTGATTTATTATTTCAAATTCATTCCTGAAATTCTGGATATAATTTTCGAAAGATTCTTTAATAGTCTAAATCCTTTTTAATAATTCACACTCAAGTGATTGCAATGATTTGCTAATAGCTTTTATTCTCTGGAGTATGGTATTCCAAGTCACGGTCATTAGGGAAGTTTTTCCTATTTGCCTAACTGTTTCAAAAGGGAAGTTGCCTCCCGTATTGTGGTCTTTTATCCTCATTCGTATCGCTGATTTCAGCCAGGACCTTTACCTTGCTACTAAGACCTAAATTCAGAAAGCTTGAAAAAGTTTGCTTTGGACAAGACATCTTTCATCACACAACCAGTTCGTTTCATTTATCTTTATTAGTAAAATACGCTGATGGAAATAAAAAACCCAACCCCAAGAAGGAGTTGTACTAGATAAACAAAACTTGGTAGGCGTGTTTATACATCTGAAAGATATGACTTTGATTCAAATTTCGCGTTAAGTGCATAAGTGAACGCTAGTTGCGCCACTTAGAACAAACGAATCAGATATACTTTAAAAACGAGCTTTGAAGTTCGTGGGCGTTATTTATCGTTGAGAATTTACGGAGTGAGGTCGAAGAAACTATTATAAACAGATAATTGGGTTTGAACGAGGTCGTATAATTCATATAAAAAAAGATGGATTTTCTTTCCACGATATTTCAGAAATACTTGGTAGGAATGTATCCACTATGCATGATTGTTGGCAGCAGTGGTCGCACTAACTACCTCAAGAAAACTGGGTTCAATCACGCACGGGTCATCACTGACAGCGAATACCGCCATATAACTCGCATGGCAGTGCAGCATCGTATTGCATCTGCAGTAGAAATGATAGCCTTTGTTGGCACCAAAGTGTCGCCGTAAACTAACGAATCGATTGCCTGAGGAATAGTTCTGAGTCAAACGCCTTGTAGCGTTTGTACCCCCCAATACCTTCAAATCACTGACATCTTCAACTTCCGCAATGTCACACTACAGCTCATTGGAGAGCGAAATGGCGATCTGTTCTCCAATCAAAGCTGTTTCTGTCTTGGTGCTAATGATGACCGTATACTGATTAGAAGAACGCCAAGTCAGAGCCACCAAACAGCCTTTCTGCTGCCTAGACACACTGGACCTGCACCTAGAGCTATGGTCTTCTGAGCAATTTTTTTTTATAACAGGTTCACTCTCGCCATTAATCTACACACCTTTAATGCTGTAACGTCTGGTACAATCGATGCAAAGAATTCAAGAAAGCCAGTTTCTTTTAATCTTTTAAAAATTATTTTTAATATCACACAATTTACAATTTTTTGAATTTTTAGAAACTAGAAATCTGTTTTAACAAATCTCGATTCTCGCGCTCTAATTCAAATTTCAATCTCCCCGCTCCTCTCGGATCCCGTTCAGTTTTAAAAACTCGTTTTTCATTTCCTCTCGTTGCCATCTTCTCTACAGAAACACTGCAGACTTGCACGTCAGTCTGAGGATTCAAACTGTTATGCTGCCATTTAAGAACATCTTTCAAGGGATGTTTTTCAAGAAGATAACGTGCACCCTCATGCTGTATTGTAACCCAGCATGCTGTATAGAGTGTCGACGTATTACTTTAATCTGCTAGATCCCCAGATCATTTTTTTTTTCAAAAAATACAATAATTTCATATTTTTTTTTTTTTTTTTACTTTAAACTTTGTAAAAAAATTAAAAAAAAAATCGTACTAAAATGAGCCAAATTTACTGGTTTTTGAATGGAATCTAAAAAGTGTGTTAAAATATGTTATTTCAAAACTTCGCTGGATATATATATATATATATACTCTCACTCTTAAAAATATTCACTCTATTTAGATTTTTGCAGTTCATATTTTTTAATTTTCTAAGCTATCCAATCGAAATTTCTGCAATTTTCCAGCGAATATATTTAGAATCTTGCTATACCTTCGAGAAATTTAGATTCCATCAATATTTCTCAAAATAAAAACTTTTTTCTGAAAATATAAAACCCTTTATATTTAATAAACGTCGTGATATCTAAAATGAAATACAATCTTTGATTTTATTTTTTTAAAAAAAAGGGAGGGGGGTGGGATTTGTACTGGGAACATTTGCTGAGATTTTTTAATTTCGATCACAAAATACCTTCTAGAAACTAATAATTATAATCAACTTTAATGAAAAACATACTTAAAAATTTCGTAGATTTAACAGTTTATGAAAAAAAGGTTGGAATAAAAAAAAATTATGGATGTGAAGATCACATTATAGTAAAGTTTTAGGAAAGTTTAAATTTTTTTGTAATTTTTAGGCGCACGTGAGAGAGAGAAAGAGAAATATTTTTTATATAAAAATATTATATTAAGCAGGCGCTAATTTTTTGAGTGTTGTTATTGAAACTTCTTTTCGAAAGCTGCTTTGCCAGCAGCATTCTTCTGGGGTCTTTCCTACAAATCCTCGTCATTTGTCTCGATTGCAACACGACTTCAATTTCAAATATATATATATGAAGAACTTTAAAGCACTTCGATCATTAGATTCTTGCTCGCAGTAAAAGCTGGAAGGAAACTCCTCCGATCATTCTCTTCGATTTTTTCCTCTTTCAGCCGAATATAGAAATCTAAAAATACTTATAAAAGTGGAAAGCCAAATATACGTATCCCTCCAAAATTTTATCAAATAAAATTCTCTTAAATAAAAATCAATATTTCACGCGATATGATCGGACACAATATCTCTTTAAAATTTGGATACTTGTAAAAATCTTAAAGCGACGAAAAACTGACAAGTTAAATTTGCAGTATATAAATACATTTATTTATGAAAACCTTTATGTGTGTGTGTGAGCATCGATGGAAAGTTTGCATGATTTATTCAGCTTCGTTACTGGAATGTTAAAGAAATGAATTTGTCTTTGTGAAAATTACTGAACCCGATGTGTTTTACAAAACGTCGTTTTAATACAGTGCTTCGCAAACTTTCAATATTTGTAACCCAATATTCAATCATAATTTTAATCGCCTCCCCCCGCCCTCCGTACAATAATAATATACTTAATTCAATAATACTATACTTTGGCGCTAAAGCAACAATACGACTTAAACCTCTTAAATGTCACCGGCGAATATAAACGTCTCACTCAGCCTAAACATTAATTGGGCCGGACGTATATATACGTCTTTCCGAAGTACGATTTTTTCTGTGCACTGCCATCCATAAAATTATTCCGAAGGCTTTGGAATGCATTAAAAGGACCTTGACAGAGTTTGCAAAAAAATGACTTATTTCAGAGGATTTGCTTATTTATTCCTCCCCCCTCCCCCAATACATCACATCCGCGAGCCTACGTAGAAAACGATGGCATTGGGGAGAGAATCGAGTAGCATTTAATTAGCATTTAAGGGATTAATTATGAACCGACCAAAAATTATCAAGGCGAGTGTTAATTTTTGTATATAATTTTACATATGACAAGCCCATGGGGTCACTGGTAATTATTAAACTTGTTCTTAACTTACCATTGTTAAATTAATTATAAAATACAATGTGCAGTATACTGATACATTTATAAGTGTATTATATCAGTGTAAATGTGTATTTTATTTTTTATTACGTCAGAATGTATTTTGTTTTACTTCCTTTCAGAAAAAATTAAATTCTTTTTAAAAAATAATCTTTTGTTTTCGCCTTTTCGATAACTCTACAAGGGGGGCTCACGCCCCCCTCCAGGGGCGTGCCCCACAGTTTGAGAAATACTGGTTTAATAGGATTTGCATAGTAACAAAATTTCACGGAAATGCTTTGACACTGAACTGAGAGATGATCAGGGCCATCTTTCCACTTAGGCACGTGCCTAAGGCTCAAAAGATTTGGAAGCGCAAAAAAATTGGATTGCAAAAATAGAGAAAAAATTAAAATTAGTGCGTGCGAATGTACCACAATTTGGAAAGTACTTTCCCAAATTTAGAAGTCGCACTTAGAATTTACTTGACTTCCTGTGACAGACTGTACAGTAGAGAGAAGTTTTTCTTTCCTTAACAGAGTAAGAACTGAAATAAGATCTACTGTGGAAAATGAAAAGCTTAACAGTTTGATGTTGTTATGCTATTTAAATATTACTATAGAAATTGATTACAATGATGTCATTAATGATTTTGTAAGGATCAAAGCGCGAAGAAAACCTTTGTTGTAGAAGTGCAATGACAGTGACTCATTGAAGAATAAGGACGTCTAAAAGTAAAAGATAGTAAAGCGATAAGCGATGAAAAAGATGATAATCAACAAGTTGAAAACAGTTCATACGATAATGTATACTCTGTACTGTAATTGCAAACGAACTGATGGATTAACAGTATTAATTTACAAAAAGATGGGTAGGTGGTCCGTGGTGCCGAAATAAGAAATGAACAAGAGTATCCACACCCTGCCACTATCCGTTCCTTCCGACTGTAAGTCCGGGACATGG
>BMAV01016236.1:36341-48856 GCA_019973955.1 Trichonephila inaurata madagascariensis | reverse complement strand
CAAATAGTTAAGACAGAGCTACACTACGCATGTATCACGCGCAGTTTTCTGACCAACGAATGCCGGATCACAGAACTTTTCAGCCATTATATCATCAACTTCAAAAATAGGGTCGTCAGGATACCGATCAGGACCATACACGATACTGGTTGACGAAGATCTGCACGCATCCAAGCCTGTTAGAAAGAATCTTCAATGTTGTGGCTAATAGATCCGAGTCAAGTACAAGAACTGTTGCTAATCACTTAAATGTGAGTCATCAGACTGTTTGTAGAGTGTTAACGAAAATCCCTTACACCCCTTCCATTTTCAGCGAGTACAAACTTTGAATCCGGCAGACTATACTCTCCGCCTGAACTTCTGCCATTGGGTGATAAAGCAATGTGCACTGCAGCTGGACTTCATAGCTCATGTGCTATTTACATATGAGGCGACGTTTGCACGCTAGGGTGTCTTTACTGCGCACAATTCCCATATGTAAGCAACCGAGAATCCACATGCTTATTAATAACGATTCTGGGTGAATGTGTGGGTTGGTATTGTCAACGACTGTTTTTGATTGGCCCATACTTACTACCGACGCTACTTAATGGCGAATGTTATCTTAATTTTCTGGAATAGGTGTTACCAGATCTGCTGCTGGATGTTCCGATCGTCCTTCGTAACCGCATGTGGTTTCAGCCCGGACGTGCGCACTTACCTGAATGACCCGATTGGGGCACGGTTTATTGGGCATGGTGGACTAGCCCTTTAGCCACCCCGATCTTCCAATTTATCGAACCTCGGTTACTTTTTAGGGGGACATCTAAAGAATCTTGTTTTTGTGACTCCATTTGATTCACAGACGAGGATCTCGCTGCTCGAATATCTGAAGCTGCTACACGTGCGCGTGAAATACCTGGCACCTTTACCGTGTACTCCAATCTCTCCCCTCGACATTGTCAGGCATGTATCGCTACTTTTCACAATTTTTAGCAGTTACTGTAAACATTACACTTGTCAACAACGCTTTCAATAAACACTTTGTTCTATCTTTCGTCTCTTATTTTTTGCGTTTGTGCCTTACCGCGTCACTTGCGCCTATATATTCCTTATACAGTAAATGATTGTTGCAATATGTCCTGTACCTACCCTTTAAGTTTGTACCATGAATTTGGAACCACCCTGTATACTCATATAACATCATGAAATCCTCTGCAATGTGGGTGAGAAATGGCTTGTGTGTATATATATATAATCAATCTGTTATACATAACATGTATTACATATCCGAATATAAATTCGAAATATGGCATTAACGCAAATTTCTATTTATGTTTCACAGAAAGTTTTTTAAAAAATTTTAAACTATTAATATTTTTTCCTTTAACGCTAGAAAAATCAAAAATAAAATTTACTTACGGTGTTGATTTTTGGTATACGCATTTACAATAAGAACGCGTGTTTTTCGAGTAGCAATGTGGAATGCGGTACAATAAGCATGAAACGCCCCTCCAACCCCCGAGATCTTTATTGCCCCATCGAGAAATCATTTCTTCTTGTTTCTGTGTGTTGTCTTGTGAAACAAAAAGCTGTTGTTTACACATTTTATCAATCACATTAGATAATACAAAAAAAAGAAGAAAAAATTGGAATTATTTTTAATAATAAAAGTTAAGTTCCCATTTATCTTTATTTTAAGGTTCGAAAATAAGCTCAGTGGAATCCAATTTAAAATTAACTTATTTATGAAAAAAATATTTTAAGCAAAGATCCAATTTTATATTTAAGAATAATTACGATCTACAGCTTATTGATTTTTACAGTTAGAAATAAGAAATAGAATATTCTAATTCCGGAGTGGCAAGGCTACAAATAAATAAACTCTAAGGTTTTTTAAAAATAAAATTCTTAAGTTCTCAGGTACTCTATGAGAAATATTATTGATATTTCTTGTAAAGTATTTAACATTTTTTTTAAAAAAAATAATAAATGTACAGATTTCAGACTTTCAAAATCATCGTTAAGGAATATATTTGTTGAAAGACACTGCAAAAATAATTCATCATTTTTTAATCAAAATTTGAATATACGTGTTTGTTCTGACGTTTTAAATTGTTAATAAAAGTTGTTTTCGTTTTTAAAAAATCCTTCTGATACTTTATGGTCAGAAAATTGCTGAAGGATTTCATAAGTCATAAAAGATACATCATCCGTTAAAAATAAACGTTCTATTTTTACCCTTGGCATGCAAAAAAGAAAGTAGGTTCTTAGATAGTCGAAGCATTATAGAATCCTCAATTGTCTTGAAGGTCTCAGAATGAATTCAGCATTTAGTTATCAAAAAACACAAATATTTATAAAATCTTAGAGGGGAAAAAAATTAGAGTTTTTTTTCCAACTACAACTAAATTATATAAGTTGAAGCGAGAAAGTTCATTTCATTTTTATTCAAAGTGAAATCAGTCGATATTGTTTGTTTTCTCCTCTGTCCATGGCAACCTAATTGAATGATTGTCGCAAATGATAAAACTAAGCTATGTCAAATCATGAACTGGTAGCGTAACAAAACATCCCAACAAGCGTTTCATTAAGGTATTCTAAATTATGACTTTCTTAAAAATTGACAATTTTTTTTAATGATTTTATTTTATAGGCCACCTTAATAGCTTCATGAAAATTCCGTTTTTTATTTTCCATTCACTAGAACCAAAACTACAAGTGTTTTAGTAAAAGTAGATGACATAACTTTACATAAGATGTCAAACTTTAAAATGCGTTTTACTCGAAATGTGTTCTTTTCGAAAAGCTCAAATGGGGACAGTGATTTCTCAAAAAGTTTTTGAAATAATTTGCCGAAATTTTTTATTTATGTTCTGTATAACAGTAGAAGTGTTATAGCCTTCAGATTTATCAATCACTGCTTTATTACAAAATTTACAGTTCTTTATGTGAATATGATCACTGTTTTTTTAAGCAATTCCATATAGTAAATAATATAAAGTGCTCTCTAATTTTTGTAAAAATTAAAATACTTCTTATCCTGAAGGTCATTTATAAAATAAATAGCAAATTAATACATCAAAATTGAAAAATTGAGAAATTGTTCATTTATTATTTGTAAAGAACGGACCCCGTTTATCTAATTTTTTGTCAATTTTTTCCCATTTTAGTAGTTGGAATTTATTTTTCTCTTCGTAATTTTAACCTTTTTTTTCTTAAAATGTACTAAATAAATCTAAAAACCTCAAAAAAAGTTCTATATCTCCGTTTTTTAAGAAAAAAGTTGTTGCTCGTAGTCGGATACCTTAATTAACGAATCGTAGAATATCCCTGCGGCTTCGTCGGGAGGGGAGGGGGAGATAATGAGAGATTGATAACAGAGTCTTTAAGACGGGTTGTTTTAAGCAGATCGTTATCTTTTGTACATATTCGGTATATGCTTAGAGATTGAAATTACAAGCGTTGTATTTCCTTAAATAATAATAAATAAGAGCAAAACGTTAGATAAATTTGAATTCCATTCTCTAATAAATTTGATTTTAAACAATATTGTACTTTATGATACACTGAAGTGCCACTGAATTAGGAATAGCAAGGGCTATGCAAATTGTGTTGCGCTGCGCATTATTTATGCTCAAGTGAGGGCGTTATGGTAACTGCATATATAGCGTACTGTTGTTGTTCAGTTGTTGGAATTCCCACTATGGGTAAACTACCTGATTTATAGGCGCCTTCGATCTCGGACAAATCGTATGTGCGCGACACATGGGCCATTCAATTTCCAAAATCGTCAGGCAGCTAGGATTTTCAAGGTCGACAGTGTCGAGAGTAACCGAGAATACATGGATGGTGGACAAAAAAATAGCGATTGGACAAACTGCAAAAGACAATTAGTCTTGACAGTGCGTGGTGAGAGTCGGCTCAGGCGTTTTGTATGTAGCCAGCGAAGTCAGACATTAGCCCAAATTACCACCCAGTTGAATGACGATGCCACTCATATGATCAGTAAACGGACAGTGCAACGCTCGCTTCACAGTATGGGTTTCAGGAGTCGTCGACCTATGAGAGTACTATTGCTCAATGCTCGCCATCGGGCTGCACGTCTTGCCTGAGCAAGAGAGCTCAGAGACTGAAGTGTAGAAGACTGGAGATGAGCAACATGAAGTGATGAGTCTCGATTCCTACTATTTAACGCCGATGGGAGGCTGGGAATATGGCGTCAGGTTCATGAAGCCATGGATCCTGCATACCAAATTGGAACAGTACAAGGGCATGGTAGCTCAATCGTGGTCTGCGGTGTTTTTTCGTGGCACTGTGTGGGATCTTTGGTGCGTGTAGTAACCTTTCTCATTGTAATTCGGTACGTAGAGTTGCTGGGGATCACCTCCATCTGCTTATGCTCTTCTGTTATCTACACGGGAATGGAGTTTTCCAGCAAGACTACTGTTCCTCTCACAACTCCCGGTTGGCTACTGGCTGGTTGGATGAGCATTCCTCTGACTTTTTTGTCATATATTGGCCACCTAGAATCCCAGACTTAAATCCTATTGAGCATCTTCGGGATGTTTTGGAACAAGGGGTGAAAGCCCATCCCACAGCACCAACAAACTTTACTGAATTATGCACAGCTTCAGCCAATATTTGACAACTCATTTCTGTGGAACGTTTCCAGAAACTTGTTGAATCCATGCCTCGTCGAGTGGCAGCCATTATCAAGGCCAGGGGAGGCCCAACTCGTTATTATGCAGGTATCCCTAATTTAGCGGCACTTTAGTACATATAATTATGTTTGTATAGTAGTGAAAGTATATCAATTCTGTGTCAGGATAGCACGAAAGAAAGGGTTTTTCATTCTCCCTCTCCTTAACAAAAGGGATATTTGAGAGATCTTCGTACTGTTCTGTCAGGAATGCTAAGAACACGTGTCGAAATGCATTTTTAACGATACATGAGTAGTACCCTTACATAAATTGAATAAAATGAATTAATTAGATAAAATTAATTAAAAAGTCTTTAGTATATACAAATTAATTTGTAAGATTCTTTTATAACTAAGAAGTTAATAATATTCTCCATATAATATTCAATTGGATCAATTCAAATATATTTTGCTTCTATCAATTTTTAGATGTTTACGAACGCGATTTCGTGTGTTTTAAAAACATAATGAATTGAATGTTTTATGTCTTATCGCTTAAATGTTACAGATTGAAAAATACAACCACAAAAAACTGGAAAAAGCTATTCTCAGTTTCTAAGAACATAGTTTTATTAAGAGGACGATGCTATCAAAATAATTGTTTATCTTCCTACTTTATAAGTAATTTAATGTAGCAACTTTTTCAATTCCTATGATTAGTTCACACTCTTTCTATATATATTTATATAAATCTTCTTCAAATTTTCGATCGCTTTAGTAAAATACTTTTTATTCATCCACTCAAGTTGAAATACATTTTTTAAACTTGTAGTGAATGACACTTGATGTTAATATAGTTTTTTCAAATATAATTCATTATAATTAAAGTTAATTAATTAATTATAGTTTAAGAGATATATTTCAGTTCGTATTTATCCTCTAGATGGCAGTACTATTGTATAAAACAGCTTTAGTGAAATTTAGGATGAACATTTAACTTAACCTGAATAATGATATGCTAGTTAAAGTCTTATCACACGTACACATATTTGGAACAATTTTCCTTGAAAGCAACCAATTCTGAACAATTTTTACCTAGTTGCCATAGCAACGACTCCGAACAACTTTTTCCCAGTGAGCTGAAAAATTGTTCCAGATAAAAAATGCTTAAAATTCCAGCCAATGGGGTTCTACTACGCCCTACTTATAAACAAGGTGACGGTAAAGATGGCAGCTTCGGCTTCATCAAACGCATCAGATATGGTGTATAATATTTTAACGTCGTTTTATATTTCAAACAGAATGGTGCTCCATTTCTTTTTACGCCCGTTAACAAATGCGCGAGCGAAATAAAAGGAATAATATTCTATGTTCATTTTCCGAAGCAGAAAAATCGGCGAGTAATTTTTCAATGTTGCAATAGAACGCGGCTGACGTCAGAGACTGTCGTTTTGCTTACGGCAACCCTTCATCCTCAGCAGCGTGAAAAATTCGGCGAAACGGTTGCTCCAAATATGTGTGTGTGATAGGGCCTTTAGACGTGAGCATTCCTCTTACACTGGTTTTAAGATAATTCTTACCTATTATATTCAACTTTTATTATAAAAAAAATCTAATTACTAATTTAAAGTGGTTAAAAAGTTTTTAATGTTAATTTAAAAGGTATTTTGAAAACTTAATATTCGTCACTTGACCATGATTCAAAATTACGAGGTTCGTCGACAAAAGCCTTCGTGTAGCTGAACAGTGCGACGTTAATATTCACTCACTCGCCACTTAATATTGTGCTTCTGTGTCATATGTATATACATATTTATATTCATTGTAACTATTTAATAAAAAGTAACCAAAATAAAAATTTTCTTTGTTGACCTAAGTAGGAATTGACTTTAATTTCTTTTTATATATTACTTGTTTTAACTCAAAAAAAGTGTTTAAAATTTGATTTTATATTAAAAAAAATTTCGATCAGAAAACGATAATTTCACTCAAATACGAATTTGTTTTTTTTATTCATCTCTATTTATTTATTTCAAATAAAAGTTAATTTATATATATTTATTTACCATCAGTATAACGAAATGCCCTCTGTTAGTTGTTACACTTTCTGTTTTGTTATTATAATTCCTTTTCAGAGATAAAACGTTATAAATGATATCAACTATGTATTCTTATTTTTTGTGATAAGATTCCTTTTGCAAATCTTGCTGTTCATTGCTTACCTATTCTATCCTAGAACTACCTACTCCGCATGCATACGTACCTATAAGATAAGGGTCGGTTTCCTATTGGTTGATGCATATAGCTTTGTATATTTTTCAATTCCTAGTATTTCTTCACAATCTAGTGAATCTAGTATCAATCTTATATATACATATCTTGTTCAAATTTTCAATCGTTAATAAAATACTTTATATTCATTTATTCAAGAGTTCAAATACATTTTTTAAAACTTCTAGTGGATGACACTTGATGTTAATACAGTTTTTTACACATTAATTCATTAATTAAATATAATTAATAAATAAATAGTAACAAACAAAAATAATAGCCCAACACCATAGATAAAAAAGGAAAATCGCTCGTTGGGTCCCTGTAGCGCAATGAATAGCACGGTTAGACTTCTAATTCAAAGGTCGTGGGTTCGAATTCTACCTGGGATGGCCTAATTTCTGAGAATATGATTTATGAATGAATAAATAGTAACAAACAAAAATAATATTTCAACACCATATATGGAAAGGAAAAGGGAAAATCACTTTTTTATTTTGTCACTTAATATTGTTATCCTGTCAGATATATATACATATTTATATCAATTGTAATTATTTAATAAAAAGTAACTATAAAATCAGATTTTTCTTTGTTATCTAAGTAGGAATTGACTTAATTTTTTTTTTTAATATTACTTGTTTAATACAGATTTTTCTATTTGTCGTTAGTTGCCTTAAAATGCAGTAAGTTGAAGAGATTTTCGAAAATTCTGATTTTTCTCTTAATACACTATATATATATATATATATATATATATATATATATTCAAAGAAAAACAACTTTTTTGTTGAATAAATCTATGTATGTTTCAATCTTAGGCATCTCGAAAATTTTAATGAATAACTTTCATTATAATTATGTGAAAAAAGTTTATGTTAATCTTCTAACATTATTATTTACAGATACAGATTCTCTCTCTCTCTTTTATGTGCTACATTATTTAACTAAATATATATATATAAAGGTATGTTTCGCAATTTTACTGAGTTTGATACCGATAGTTATCCTCTCGAAATTATTTTCTTTATAACCCCTTAAATCTCTTTCTCGAGATTTCTGTTTTCAATTAATGATTTACAAAACACAGCACTGCTTCAGCTTGTGAAAAACATAATTTAAAGCATTAAAGAAAACACTTCTGGTATAATACATTACTAAAACAAATATATTCTCATTATGACAACAATAAATATTTTCATAGAATCTAAAATATAAAATGAATCTGAAGTTTTCATCAATCTCGTTCCGTACCGTTAGCAAAAAAAAAAAGTGTCCCAAAAAACGAATTTAGTTTCATCTAGAAAAGAAAACAGACAATGTACGATTTTATTCTAAAAGAATTAAATTAGTAAAGAATAATGGAAAAAACAATACTGCTTAAGTTTTTTTAAGAAATTAATTTAAATTCATTATCATGAAGTAATAATTTAAAAAATTCTTACCATTAGCTGTCGAAACTATTGCTTTTTTCTGGATCTTTGAATGTTCGATTAAAAATATATAACTATAAAAAAAGAATTTGGGGGAAAAAAGCCTAGAAATTTATTTACATTCAATTTCAATGGTTTCTTTCAGTGTCTCATAAATTAAGAGAATGGTTGATAAGTGGAAGAAAATTTTATGAAATAATTTAAACGTATCGGACGTAAAAATGTATGTTATATATAAACTCATTCATTATTTTAAGAATAGTTTCTTTCTTAGAGTTTGAAGTAATAAAATTGATTAGAAATGTTCGCTTACCAATTAGTCTTTACATACCTTTCACGTATAAAAATGGCATTAAAAACAAATCTAGTTCCATCCACAAAAAAACAGAAAATGGGCGATTAATATTATTAAAAAATTTATTTATTTATGATTTACGAAAAACAATACTGCTTTAGTTCATGTGGAAAATCACAAATAACTTAACAGTAAAATAAAAGGAAGCGCCCATTTTCTGTTTTTCTCTCTCTCATTTTTCCCTTCACAGAGGCTTAATGTACGTTAACCGCATGTATGGCATTCTGGGTTTATTTTCCCTATTTTAAGAAAGAAAAGGTGAAAGCAATGTTTAGCAGGCTTCGCACAACGGAGCTCTCCATGAAATTTAAAATTTTTTTTAAAGGATATGATTTTTAAAAGTTAATGCTTTCAAACTTAACATATCGATAGCAAATAAGGGTACTTTTTAAATAAAAATTGTAAGGAAAGAACTGAATTAATAAATCCTCAAAAAAAGACGAAAAAAAAAAAAAACTTGTTTCAAAACCCGCAATTTTTAGGCAAAATTTTTTTTTATTCTTCACTGGTAATAACGTTTGACAAATGGGAAAAAAGTTTCATACGTTTATTTTTATTAATGGCATGAAATTATTAAATGTTAAATCAAATTTTGAGTATTTTTCAAAAAATCGTGATAAAAAAAGCTTTTGTTATTTGATTTTTTTTAAATCACTGATTCTCTAAAAGAGCAAAGTATAATCTTTTTCAGCATGGAAATTTGTTTGATCAAAATAATTAGAAAACGATACCAAGCAATTTAAAAATTATTTTCATAAAAATGCGCAAAATTGACTCATTTTAGAAAAATATCGTAAAAAATGAAAAAAACTGCAATTATCTAAAAGAAATTATGTCGTTACCTGAAGAAATAAACAATCAATCTTATTCTGAAATTGTTTTTGGTCTGATTTTGATGCGGTAAATGAAACGACTGAAATATCTGAAACCCTTCCCCTGCCATTTTTTTGGAAATTCTGTGCGATTAAAAGCATACAGGGCCAAACTAATCGAGCGTTTTACCGTTTCTAACTAATATCTTTTTTTAACTAATTGCAATTTCGGAATTTAAATGGTCAAAATGGCTTCCTCGGGTCATTTTTCTCCCATCTTTTTGCTTACCTACGAATTGTAATAGTGTAGATTCTAAATATTGGCATGTATACGAACTCTCACGTTTCTTCTTTTGACACTTTTAGGGTTCCAGTTAAAGGAGATTCTACTGGATACGGCGACGCAAGAAGTTTTCCGCTGACCAAGAAGAAAGCTTCAGCTAAATTCTGTGCATCAGAAAACAAAAAATATAGAAAATGATAAAATATGCAAGAGAAAATTTTTCTGTGTGGAGAACCAGAAGAGTTAAAGTTAATTAAAAGGAGAACAAGTAATATATATATATATATAAATTAAGTCAATTCCTACTTTGAATGGATGAATAGAAAGTATTTTATTAACGACAGAAAACAACAAGAACAAGATATATATATATATATATATATCTTGTTCATGTATATATATATATAAGGAGAGAGTGAACTAATAGTAGGAATTGAAAAAAGGGCATGATTTGTCTGCATTTTTGTAATAATGCACACCCGGTTTGGCTAGTTTGGCTGAAAAACCGGTTTTCGATGCCAGCTTTTGTCATTGGTTTAACAGTTACATTGTTAATAATTTAATTTAACCAATGAATTAATATTTGAAAAAATTGTATTAACATCAAGTGTCATCCACTACAAGTTTAAAAAAAATTATTTGAACTTGATTGGATAAATAGAAAATACTCTGTTAACGATTGAAAATTTGAACAAGATAAATATATATATATAGAGAGAGAGAGAAAGAGCTATATAATAGTAGGAATTGAAAAAAGTAAACCCAACTTGAAAGAGTAATAAATGCATTCATCACAATAGCATGAGATTCTAGGTTTGTGAATACCCCCCCCGCCCCCATTATCTGAAATATTTTATGGAAAATAGTTAGAATTAGGGTAAATGAAATTATTATCTTTTTGTCATTAGTTATATTTTCAAGCAATAATATTTGAGTTAAGCGTATCGCGTTTCCACACCACAGGTCCGGGTTCTATTTCCGGGGTAGGCAAGGTCGACTCAGCTTTTCATTCCTACTGCAGTGGGTCGATAAATCAGTACCAAGCTTAATTGGGGGACTTAAACACTGAGAATCTCACTTCAGATTGACCATCTGATAGGGACGTCTACTTATGCACCTTAGTGCCCAGTGGTCACGTATACTGGGATGGGCACAATAGGCCCTGGCCCTCATGGACTGTTGCACCACTGAGTTTGAGTAAATATTTGAGTAAAATTAAAGATTCTATATTCACACACATTCTGTAAAAGTATTAAAAAATCTAGCTACGATTTGAGTAACAAAAATATTAGGGAAATTGTGCTAAGTTTTGAATTTTAAACATTCTAAGCAAGATGCTTGATAAAGAAAAAAAAGTACCCGAATATTGTATAATAATACTAAATATTATTTTATCGTGGATATTTTTTATTATTATTATTAAAATCATACAACTTTGATCTAGAGAATGTTTATAGGCAAAACTTTTAGTAGATCTATGTTAACAGAAATATAAAAATCTTAATAAAATGTAAAAAAGAAACTCTTTTGCGCAAACGATGCAATGTTAAATTTCTAAAACAAAAAAATTCTCGGGGAAAAACTGCCACACACACAAAATGTGTGAAAAAGATTCGTTTCAATTACTTTTAGAACAGTGTTATAAATTGAGTAAATTTGGAAAGCGTTTACAGAAAATTCAAATAAAACGGATCGTCTGAAGAATTCTAATGTATTTTCAAATCATTTTCTGGGGTACTTATATATGTACATATGATGAGCCTTTAAGCAAAATTACGTAATTACGCCTCAAAATATTGATCAAAGCAGCTTTTACAAAAAGGATGCTACGGTATTTACCAAAAGGCCTGTTGCTGTATAGTTATCAAATCGTTCGATAATATGATTTTTTCACAAAATGTCGAAAAAAAATACTCACAAACAAAACAATTATTGCAGGGTATGATAATTTTAAAACATTTGGATGCAGAAGATCGTCCGCCAAAAGAAAGTGTAAATCTTGAACGAGAAACATTGAATTATATATAATTTTTACCGCATTTGTCCCGCAACTGTTAACTCTTAAAACCCAAGAGAGCCTTTCTTTTATATGTAATGAATTTTGTTAGTTAATTATTTCCTTGAGTTCATCTGAATTTAGTGGATTTAGAGGCAGCAGTATGATACAACTTGCGTTCGTTAAAAAAAGCAAAAATATATAAATAAATGAAAAAAATACGCTGTTTCCAAAAAGACTTTTATCTGTAACTTGAATACCGTGTAATAATAATAATGCGCTCCCTGGAATCCATCCTTTCTGCGAGCCATTAGTTGGGGCCATGAAAACAACAATTCGCAGAGGAAAAGAGGGGGCGAAATGAAAAGCACTTGTCACTATGGCAACGGAATCGCTCCTCTCCCTCCCCTTACTACCGCGGGATTCGTCATCGTCTCCTCCAATAGGAAGCGACCACTTGGTTTCTTGGAACAAAATCGTGATTAAGCAAACAAGTTGTTTTCTTGTGAGGGAGTGAAAAATTCATTATTTTTGCCCTTTCAAGTATTCGAAGAGAATTAATGTTTCTTAGATGTCTGAACTGAATGGATTCAGAGATAGATAAATAAATGAATTTAAATGAAGAAACACACACACACATAACATTATCCAGATCAGGGGTACTCAACATTTTTTTTCGCCGGGTCACATACATATGTCAACTATTTCTCGCTGGCAACAACATGAGGATTAGTAGGGGGGGGG
>BMAV01016236.1:0-15254 GCA_019973955.1 Trichonephila inaurata madagascariensis | reverse complement strand
TCCCGGCTCGCTGGGATCGCTGCAAACGATTCTCTCTCCGGGCGTGCAGACGATTTGCTTCTCTCTCTCCCTGATCTCTCTTGCC
Source organism: Trichonephila inaurata madagascariensis (assembly GCA_019973955.1). Classification (NCBI taxonomy): domain Eukaryota; kingdom Metazoa; phylum Arthropoda; class Arachnida; order Araneae; family Nephilidae; genus Trichonephila; species Trichonephila inaurata. Next base: position 15,169 of record BMAV01016236.1, on the reverse strand, counting down.
CAAGGATTACTTGTGTGTGTGTGTGTATTAACCGAGTGTGTGTGTTGCGCGCGCGTTTCATCTCAACCCTTTGGTGCCAAAGCGGAAGGAATCGGTGTTGTGTTCGCATTCGCCCCCTGACAAAGGTAAGTACACTCTTCCCCATTCTCTTCCGTTCAAATAAAGGGGGCAGGGAGGGATGGTCAGAAGACTTTTTGGACATCCATTGTCGTGGACAATCTTCCATCAGCGATGCTTTCGGAACGTGGTTCTACTTTGGCTTCTAATCGAAGCCGCTACGGACTCGGAAAACTGCACGAACATGGAGCTCGTGTGTTTTTCTTGTTTCGAAAGAGGGGGGATGGAACATTCCACGGAATTCGTGGAATTGTTTACTTTGGTTTTCTCCGAACTGCGCCAAAAATGTTTCTGGAGGCAAGGTTTGCTTGGCTTAACCGTTCGATTAGAGTATAAAATGATCTGTTTTTCTTTTATTATAGTTTCGAATTTCCTGCAAAATGCTTGTTTAATACCTCTATAATTATGTTTTATCTCTTGGACTGATATAGTAAAAATATCTCTTCTTGAGAATTTATGCAGAAATTAACTTTCGATTCGATTGGAATTTAACTCGCAGTTTTGGGCCCAGTACTGTTTTAAGCAAAGTTTCCCATTCCATCCTTCTTATAATAATAATGATGATGTCTCATGATCCAAATGAACTGTTTGTTTTGAATACAGGAAGGATAAATATGATTCCCACTTCTCGAATACAAATAGTTGAGAATAACTGACAAAAAGGTGGATAGAAAGATTTTACTCCATCCGCAAAGAATCGAGGAGGAATCCCGTTTGTTCAGATGATACGAATGAAAAAACAAAATACAGTGCTCCTTAAATATCAACATAACTTTCAATTTTTTTTAATCATTATTCAAAAAAGATTTAAGGATTCTCTTCTGTACTTGCAAAATAATTAAGGTAGGTTTTAAATGAGATTCTCATATGAAAGCCACTCTCGAAGCTATGAGGAACTAAGCAATTTAAAGTGTTTACTTACAACAGAAATAAAGAGGAAATTCATACGCAAATATATTATACGTGTTGCATTTATAATAAGTAAATTTAATGTATACATCAGAACGATAGTGTAAAATATATATAAAAAAAATCAGAAGTTTTAAACAGTAAAATATTTAAATGAATATCACATTTTTAACAGAATTTTTGTTTCTTCCATGAAACTATTCTGCAATTTCCCGCTTGTGCTCCCATCTAACTTAGATCAAAAATAAAAATAGATAACTTATAAATATATATTTTGAATTTAATTAGAAGTTATTTGATGTTAAAATTGTATCCTTTCCATACAAATCTAGTCTATACTTTAATCTTTTAGATGATAAAAACTATAATATTTACTTTTTAGCAAATAGGTTGATATTAATGAACAATCTGCAGACCGCTCTTCCACACAGTTTTTGAAAGGAAGTATTCTTTATTGCTTTAATGAGACTTCTATTGAGCTTGTCAAGGACGATTTTTTTTTCTTCTATATTCAGTTCTTATGCAATTCCATTTTTGTAAGATAAAAATTCGAAAAAGCTTTACAACATTTTATTAGAACAAAACAAATAAATATAATTATTATAAAATTTTGCTCTTCTGCCTTCTCAAACAGATTACACCCTCTAGACTAGTAGAACAGTTTGGAAATAAAATTAAGGGCATTTAAAGAATTGAAAAGATACAGGGTTTGGTTTGCAAAGATACTGATAATCATTTAAAAAGTCGTTTATTAAACTGTAAAAATACAACATACTTAAAGCTAATTGATCCAAAATAATTACAAATTTTTTTATCCTTAGTAACAATTTAACACATATTTTAATGTGCAAGTACTAAAACCTATATATATAACAATGGTACTTTCAGAATTTAAAAAGAAATCAAATCCCTTTCTTCCTTTATTTTTTGATTTATAAAAATATTTCTCTTTGTTTCCTTCTTTATTTAAAAAAAATAAAGATATAATTACTTTGAATTTAATTTTTTTTGTCAAGAAGGAAACTAATCATTATTCGTTACGCTCAGAATATCTTAATTTCGACGAATATGTGTAGTGTGTTATACTGAACTAGTTAACTATAACCATATATTTTTGCAAATTTTACGACCGTTACACTCATTCAGAAAAGATTGGGAAAAGAAATAAGTATTTCAGAATTAAAATTAGAAATCTCACTCTCAACCAAATTATTTTCTAATAGAGATCTCTTACTCACATATAAAGTCTCTTGGAATAATGCAAATGTGAATTTCTTAATTATGTATGTGATGCCTCTGTGTGAATTTCTCTCTATATAGAGTTTCAAAAAATATTTCTAAAATTTTTAAATAATGAATTCCTTTTAGTGAAAATGTAAAGAGCTTTAAGCTATTCAATTGCATTAAAGAATAAATTTAAATATTAAACTTTTCTTCGAGTTTTTAAATGAAATCGATCCATTGTGATGTTTTCAAATTTCTTTCCGTTCGAAGCAGTTAATAAAGTTTAATAACTCCCTTGAAGTACTTTTTAAATGCTCGTTTTTAATTTCTTAAATGGCGATTTCTTTATCCCCACAGCACAAGTAATAATCAATCAATGAAGACATCTGAAACATTTAAGAATACTTTGAAATGTTTGACATAAATATATTATGAATTATTTTTTATCACTTTTAATGCTTTTTGCTTAAGTTAATACTGTACAAATTTAATCCATAAATATGATTTAGAATGTTAAACCTTCTGAGGATTTCAGTTCCTTGAATGCATCGAAAAGAAAAAAAGAAATTTAAAAGTGTTTGGGGATTTAATCAAAGATATGCTATTATCTGGTTCAATGTAATTTGGAATAAGTCCCGCTTCTTCTCCCTGCAATATTAATTATGAGCTCTCAAGACTAGTTTTATTGATTCTAGTTAAAATGATTTTAAAAGGTTAAAATGATTTTAAAATTAACATATTTCAAACCAATATCAAGGTGGTTTTAAGTTCCGTCAAGTCAATCGAATTAATGAAACATTTCTTTCGTTGCTTTTTGAGAAGTCAGATACATGCAGCTATTAGAAGGCAGTTCCCTGAAGAATTGTATTCCTTTTTTTTTTTTTCTCTTAAGCACTTAAGTCCCCAAACGATCTTGGATCCTTCGGTTTTGATGTAATTAGTCAGCATCGCTTAGAGGTGGAAGAGATCTGTCAAGTGGTTTTATTGTAGAATATTCAATTTGTATTCTACTTTTTACTCAAAATAATTTGAAACCAAAAAATATATTTAAAGTATTATACATGTAAAGGATATAGTAAAATGGCTTGTTTAATAAACAAACAAAAAATAACACGAATATATACAAATCGAAGTATATAACGTGATAAATGATATAGGTATAGCCCTTTAAAAAATATGTCATAAAATAGATATCCCTGACTTTTGTTTCGACTTCCTAAGTCATATTTTCCCCTTCCATCTTATAATGCAGATCACAAACGATTTATCCTTACAAAGAACAGGAAACGAGTCTGATTTAATTTAAAGTAATATTAATTCATCCATTTCACCGTGACTGTAACTGAATTGCCTCATTTAATGCAGAGTACTTTCAGGTAAATGTTTTCTATCGGAAATTGATTACAATGATAACACGTTTTAAATTATTCCACACAATGATACTTTTTTGTTGTTGTAAACACAAGAAAGTTGTCTCTTTAAAATTTTATTCTTTGCATAGCTGCTTGGAATATATTCTGAAGGAATAAAATGCACTGCATTTAGTTGCAATAAAAAGAACATTTAAAAAAAAAAAAAACATCCATGCAGTTACTTTTCCATGAAAATATCGAATATTTGTGTGTACGTCTCAAAAAATATTGCTAAAACACAAATCGATTATATCTATTACTCAAATATTTACAAGATAATAAAATATCGAATTTATTAATTCAGTTGAAATAAGGAAACGGTATACTCGCAATTTATTAATATTTTTATTTTCTTTAATTTATGCATCTTATATGAAATTTGGGTCAAAATGCGTTTGAATGGATTTCTTATGAATTTTGATTCTTAAATGAGCTGCTGTTATGTAACTTTAAAAGTATGGGGCTTGTTTTTTTATAAACACCTTTAAAAAAAAAATCGATTGCATTTTCAAATGGCTAAGTTACCATAAAATAATTGTGCACATTGTTTTAAAAGTCGCCTATAATATGGTTATTTTCTGAGTAGATCTCATAATCACTAATGAGAAAGTATCGTATAAAAGAGCAAGAGGGAAAAAGGATTTCTCGAAAAATAAATTTAGAACTATTTTGAAAAAGAGGATTATTATGTTTTAATGGGAAACATTTCTAATTTAATTAATCGTATATCAAAAAGGGTATATATAGAGAAAAGTAAGAAGTATTTTGAAATGCAAGATATTGAAATTTCACGTTTTGGTGTTTGGAATTATCCAGTGTTGCCACAAGTAAAAATTACCAAAAAATCCTAAATGAAAAAGAAGCAGAAGCTGAAAACATTAAGAGATGGGAGTTGACTTATTGATTAGTAACAAACTCTATTTAAGAAGGGTAAGGGTGGCCACACACACACACACACACTTTGGTGGTACCTTTTAATCCATTTTTTGGGATTGCTTCATGTAAATTTTCTTCAAAAATTAATTAATACTAATTAAACTTATTTTAGTAGTATGTTTCTAGATGTTATATGACTCAAATTTCTGATTAATACCAGAAATTAAATTAAATGTTTTTTCATAACTTTCATGTCGCAAAATATTTGCTTGTTAAAAATCTGTAATCGTGTATTTTGTTTCCTGATATATACTTCATCTATTCTCGTTGAATTAAACAAGCATTGTGAAAAATATCAAAAAGCGTGTCTCTATCAATATATTCAAATGTTTTGAATTCTGAACTTGAGATATGATGCCATCAAGAAGGCATTTCATTTTTTTTTTTCTTAAAAATTTTCCAAAATATCTTTTGTCCCATAATTTTTATCTGAATAGGGCGGTAGTAGGCAACTATTTTGGCTCGTGGACCAAATCGTAGAAGTAGAGGATGATTGCAATCATTAGTTGGCGTTGTATCTCAAAAAAGATATAAATTGTACCATAAAAATCAATCAATATAATAAAATAGTGACAGTTTTATTCATTGTATTTGCTAATATCCTACCATCCATATAGCTGCAAGCTCATTTAATTTTAGAATACGTTCAATGAGACAAAAGTACTCTATCCAACAGACTGCAAATTTAGGTCAGCCAACTTGTATCTGTATTTAATTTTGTTAATCTTCATACAAAAAAAAAAAAATATTTATTGATATATATTGATCAAATATAGAGAACATTTTCTGTATATTTGGTATTCTGATTGTCTTGGCGAGCCACAAAAAAGCAAAAATAAAAAAACTTTTTTTACGGGCTGCTAGTTGCCCAACCTTGACTTAGGGCAGTGATGGCGAACCTATGACCCGTGGGTCAGACACTGACCCACGCAAGCTTTTTAACTGACCCTCAACTACTAGGAAACAACTTGCTTGTTTACGAGGGTTTATTTAGTTTTCCTGATTTGTGTGGATTATTTATATTCTATTTGAATTTTTTCAAGCACATTGACACAGAAGCAATTTAAATGCTATCTATGACCTTTAGTTTAATCATTACAGTTCCGAAAAGTTACGCAAATGACAACAAACGTATATGAAAGTATGCAGTGTCTGAAATAAAGCAAAAGTGTTCACAAAATATCAAATAAAATGTATAATTTTACTCACATTTTGTTAGTTGAAAAATAAATAAATAAAAACGAAAACTAAAGCAAATAACCATATTTAAAGCACTTCGGATAAAATGCACTTTTGTAGGGTTATGTTCGGTTATGTTTGTAGAAAGCGCCTTTTTTTACCCGTTAAGCCAGTTGAATTTTAAAGATATATGTTTAAAGTTTTAAAAATACTCATTTAGAATTTTTTAAACATAACTCTGGTGCAAATGGACATTAGTGACCCACGCGCTAGAACTAAAAAAATATGAACGAAATTTGACCCACGTCTCAAAAAGGTTCACCATCCCTGACTTAGGGTATTTGTCAAAAGGAAGATTTTGGAGGCGAAGAGAATGAATACCAAAATTTTTGTGGGAGAAGTTCAGGTTAAATGAACTAGTTCTAGGGAAAGTTGATTAGAAATAATGTTTCTACGTAATTGCTATGTTTCATTCCATTTTCTATGAATTAGATTTTTATTTTACCTTGTAACCTTTATAATATCTGCTTAAGATGTTTAAATCTGTACAGATTGAACACTTATTTCGAAAATTATCATTTTTAGATATAACATCATTGCTTTTAACACATACCTAGTTCCTAATTTTTTTCAAATATTTTAAGAATGCAGAATTTAAAACTATGAATCATACACATAAAAAAAATCGGATTCTTTATTAAAAGTTTATTAATAAAAGAAGAATTCGGAATTTAAAATTATGAATCATGCATAAAGAAATCGGATTCTTTCTTGAAACTTTATTAATGAAAGAATTAAAATTCTAACTTCCATTTCAATTAGGCCATTCCTGTTTAAAATATAACACTTCCTGACATTGTAGAGATTTACATATAATTGTTTTGAAACCTAAAAACAGCATCGGATGTATTTTTTCCGTTGTTTAAAATAATATGAAGAAAGATAAAAAAAGAATTATTTTTTAAGAAGTAAATATTAAAAACGTGTTCTTCCTCTGGTAAAAAAAAAAAACAATTCATAATAAATTTAATATTATTAATTTTTTCGTATTGATTATATAAAAAAAACCAAGCAATAAAATAGAGTTAGTTAAATATCAGGTTTAGTTAGTTAAAGAGTAGTTATTTAGAATTAGTTAAAATAGTTACATATCAAGCAATAAAATAGAATTCTGTAAATATAAAATTTTGAATTGATATTAAAATTAATAACGATAATTTTTTTAAGAAAATCCATTCTGCAAACTAGATTGATACACCACTGAATTGAAAATTAATAGGAAGATTTCACAAGTCTTTAAAAATTCATTACAGGCCCAAATTTAATTTTTCGAGATATATATTTTCGGAACAAGAAAATATGTTTTTGGGTTACACTTAATTGAGAGACTAAATCAAAAGCATGAATAGAAGAAAGTTTTTTTTTTTACAGTGTTAAAATAGTGTGATCTGCCTTTGTAACTTTCATTTTTTAATAACGCTATCGGAAACTTTGTTCCAAAAATTTCTTTAATTCATGAGCAGTTTATTGACTTGTTGGATTTTAAAATTATAATAGTAAAAAAAAAAAGGAAAAAGGAAAAACTTGGAGACCTTACACATTTTTATTTTATAACTTGGAATATATTTACTATACAATATCACAAAACCTTCTCTTAGAAATTTTGCCGACCGTATACTTTTTTCTAAGATACTTGTACAAAGATATGCAACAATTATAATTCCAATTAAATGCACTTCACGAAAGTACAAACAACTGTGCTGTATGTACAATATTATTTGAAACCACAAAAAAAAAACACGTTTATGGGCTATTCTGTAGGGTTAACTTTCTTTAGATGTTGATATCCACATTTGCAAAAAGTTAGGAAATTTCAAGCAATAGAAATACGTACGTTGTTGATTAATTTATTATACTTTTCATAAAATAAATACTAATACATATTTGCATGCGCTTCGAATAGTGTAGATGATTGATTGAAAGTTTATTAACGTCTCGAGTAAAACGCATTTTAAAGTATATCTTGCTTAAAGTAATGGCATCTGCTTTTACTAAAACGCTTGCATTGTTGTAGCGAACGGAAAATAATAAACTTGGTATTTTCATAAAGATAATAACATTACCTATAAAATAAAATCATAAAAAAAGTTGTCGATATTTGACAAAATTCACGATTTTAGGGTAGTTAGATACCTTAAGCTTCCATTCTGTGATAATTTTAAAAACGGCTTCGTAATAAACATTTCTTTCGTCATATCAAAACAGATATGATGGCGAACTAGGATAGTAGTTGAAAAAAAGAAAGAATTGTTGCTGTTTCCCAAATATTAAAGCTTGTATGTTTTTGTTGCAAAACTTTATAGAATAGTTAGACGAATTATTTATGCGATCACTAAATTTTTAATGTATTTTATTTTCCATAATATTTATAGAGTGTATGTAGATTGTATGTCAACTCATAACGATATAAATGCATACTCTGTTCCCTCGATATTTCGGTTGGCCCGTCAGAGATTGTGCGACCATGACCAAGAGAGCGTTGGCGACCTTGTCAAAGCACCCTCCCCCCCTTCTCTCTGCCCCAATGACCTTGGCCTAGAAACCCCCTCCCGTTGAGTCACTCCGGGGGTGTTCCTCCCACGTCGGCCGACCCCCCAAAGTCCCTCCCTCCCAAGGTCAGGGGGTGTGGTCAGCCAGCGAGTGTCCCCTCTCCCACCAATATGCAGAGCGAGTCCATCTCACGGTGACGATAGATGCTTTCCCATTCATAGCTTCGATGCCACTCAGGGAAAGTGATATTACAGAGCAGGCTACCTCAAACACACAGGGAGATGCAATCGTTCCGATTACATTCATGGTGCTTTAAAAACAGTGATATTGTTTAGAAAAACTGAAGCTGGATTGAAAGGGAAGAACTTATTACATTTTAAAAGTAAAAATAAAAAGATATTTATATTTATTTCACAGCACTTCTCTTAAAAAAATATTTGCAACAAAGAGAAATTTATATATATAGATGTACATATTGTGAGCTTTTTAAGCGAAGTTTTGCACCATTCCAAAGGAAATAATAATTTGTGTATGTGCCCCAAATACTTAAATATGATTCATTACAAAAATAATCAAAATAAATCAATAATTGAAGATATGATTGAAATAATTAAAAGTATTCTTCTCTTCGTTTCTGAAATATTTAGAACAGATCGGCAACCTATGGCACGCGTGCCACATGTGGCACACGATACAATTCTCAGTGGCACTCTGCACTACTATCCAAATTTGTCAATTTTCGAGAGGATGGAAGTTGATAAATCTGTAATGAACCTTTTTTGACAAACCAGAATTATGGACATTTACGGAGTTATGGAAAAATCTAAAAGACAACTTTAAGATAAATTTACGGCTATTTTGTAAATTATTGAATGCCCCATTGCTAGAGTGATTTAATTGATTAAAGTGAGAAAATTGTATGTACTCTACTTGCCGCTCTTGGTTCTACATAGCTAAAAAATCTTTTCTCATGTGAAAAATATTTTGTGCCCGCAAAGAAATTGTTTAACAACTGAATGCTCAGAATCGTGTCAAATTGAAAGGCATACATTATACCCCTGATTTTGAGATATGACAATAGACCGGTGCAAGCACTAAATTCACATTAAGTTTTTTTATTTAACTTTAATGAAGGGAAAATCTTGTATTTTATGTTATCTATTTCTTATTTTTAATAAACATGCTTGAAAATACATAATATACGTACATTTTTAATTTTTTAAAATTTTTGTTGAAAAAAATAGTTATAGTTTATGCTGTTTAATTTTATGTTAAGAAATATCTTTAAATGATGACATATTAATATATAACAAAACTGTAAATATCTGTATTATTGATTTCTCTTCTCAAACTCTGCATGCATTATCACCGGAATAGAACTGTTTCAAAAATGTCCTATTGTATTGCACCCTGAATTATATTGGTAGATTGGTTTGGCACGCCACAGCTGAAAGGTTGCCGACCCCTGATTTAGAATTTCTTTTAATTATTTAATTGACTGTCCCATCACCTTCATTTACTTATAACTGTGTGTTTAAAAGAACGTGTCAGAGCTTGGAATAAAAAATTTTCATTTTTTAAAATTTATTTTCAACTTACATTGAAAACAATTCCCGAAACCATTTGCCCAAAAAGTATCGCAACTTAAAAGAAAATAGCTTTAAAGTTAAAATTAACATGAACAAAGTTTATCGTGGGTTCGAATCTCTCCTGGGATGGCCTAATTTCTGAGAATGCGATTTCCTATTTGCCATATTATTTTATTAGAATAATTAAATTTAATTAATGAATAAATAGTAACAAACAAACAAAAAATAGTCCAACACCCTATATTGAAAGGAAAATGAAAAATTGCAAGGAAAATCGCTTCCATTGCCACTTAATATTGATTCTGTCATATGTATATACATATTTATATTAATTGTAATTATTTAATAAAAAGTAACTAGAATAAAACTTTTCTTTGTTGACCTAAGTAGGAGTTGACAATTTTTTATATATATATATATATATATATATATATAAATAATGTTTCACCTTAATTATCTATTGAAAAGAATTTATCTTATTTTCATCTAAAATTAAACATTTGATTGGTTTCTGTAAGAAATTATTTCTGATTCACAAAGTGCATTGAGAATCAGTAAAAATATTAAAATTTGTTCTAAAGCAGTAAATTTCTAAATCATTGGTAGAAATGCCGCCATGGGAAGGCACCTCAAAGGGATTTCCAGTAATAATTGCTTATTTGCCTACATGAGTTAGGAAGCACTCTTGAATGTGAGCCAAACATAAACATAAACTCTCATCGGAAGTGACAAAAACATATTCAGTCTTTTGTGATCTGCTTAAGGGTAAATTAAAAGAATTGAAACGACTTTTATAGAATATGCATGGGAATTATTAAAATAGTTTCACCAATATCTATTGCTTTCTCCAAATTGTCCATTTTCTTTATCCATGGTATATCCAGATACAGCTGATAGTCTTATTTGTGAGTTGTTATTACTAGGACAGCCTTTCATCTCTAGGGGGGAGGGGGGTTGATAAAATGAGAATGTGAGTGGAAGAGAGATAAAAAGCCTTTTAATTTTTCAAAATCATAAAATTTTAATTTATCCTTGTATAAGTAAATCGATTTGGAAGGACATTTTTGTAACTCTCAGTTTTTCTTTTTGACTTAGATGAAAAATACGGAAACGGGGAATTTCAAAACTATATAAATATATATAAGCGCTGATATATATTTTCTTCTGAAAATTAAACGTTTGCAATGATATACAGACATATTTTGCTAAAATATATTATTATTTTCTAGGAATTTGCCATTTTTAAAAATATTACAGTTAAAAAGGTGAAAGTACATTTCAATACATTGGATTTGAGATGTATATATATATAGGAAGAGGAATCTAACTCTTGCATAATAGTATCTTAAAGATGAAAATGTTTCAAGAAAAACTATTTTGATATAAATTGCCTGAAAACCAAACAGCTCAGTATTCAAAGTACAGTACTTAAAAGATATAGGTTCAGATATTACAAAAATAAAGTTATAGATTCAAAAAACCAATTTTAAAAAGTAAAATCCAATCCCTCTCCTCCTCCAAAAAAAAAAAAAAAATTAAAGACAATTTATTTATTATTTGAAAAATTTTTACTTAAGTTTCTCATTAGCCCTCTTGTAAATCGAAATTTTTTTTAAAAAATGTTTCATAGTTCTTTGCATCTTCCATACTCCTAAATACATTTTTCTGTGAATGAAAATTTTAAATTGAAGCTAGTACTGTTTGAGGAGAATAGAGTTGAGTAAACTAAATATATATATATCTTTTAGAATAATAGTTTGTATTTTTGCACTAGTTACTCTTAAAGAAGAAAAGCTTTTTTTCAAGCCGGATTTTATGATTCAGTTCTTTTGCTTCCGGATTCGACAGAATTCGTTTGCGCTTTTTCTCTTCTGCTGGGTGTGATACACGATTTTCACCCCTTTCTCTGCGAAATGAATCCACTCCCCCCTCTCTTGAGCCGGGGGGGGATGTTGAGCAACGGTTTTCAGCTGCAACCCTTTATTCCCTGCGAACAGGTGGGGAAACGGTGGGCCTGGTATGACGTCATTCCGAATGCACGCGCACACTCTCCCCCACGAGTTGTGTCACACTTGATGTCTTCGGATTCGGTGATGTAGATAAAAGTATTTACCGGATATGGCAGACAATGCATTTCACATTCCCGTCTCAACAATCAGTTTTGAAAAGTAAAACTAATGTTATAGAACAACAGCAGTGTTAAAATGCACGTGAAATAAATAGAACATCAGTATTTTGTTTTTTACATCAGAGAGAAACCATCAAATATTTCTGCAGTTCTTTTTAAAAATCTATTCACTTCAGAGATGGAAGTTTATATACTTATAAAGAAAGTGCTAAAATTTGTTCTGCGTCACAGTCTTCATGTAAAACCTATGTTAGGGTTTAACCCTCTCACGAGAACATCCGTCTCTCAGACGGGGTGACTTGCTTTGATGCCTGTAAATAACGCAGTGGTGTGATTTTGGGGGTGATCTGCCTTGATATCTTTAGTTGGACTCTACCCAGTGAGAGGAACACTTGGTGGTACTTGGCGATTTTTTTCAACTCACGATATGTGCGATTTTCTTATCAATCACCATATATCAAATGGATATTCTTAAAGTTTTTTTTTGTTTTGGGTGTTATTATTTTTAATTATTTTTTCATGAATATAAATAATTTCTAATCAGTTTTTATAAAAATACTAGTAATAATTCTAGTGATATAAATATATTAAATATAGTGTGTCTTATAAAGACTGAAACATTAAAAATTGTATTTTCGTTTATCTGTTTTATGTTTTTCATTAAATTGTGTAATACAGTGCTCCGCAACCTTTTTATCGCTGCGGACCGGTCAACGTTTCATAATTTTACCGCGGCCCGTTGAGGGTGGGACACGTTGATAGTTTATATTTTAGATTGTTTTGATTTAATAATTTTAATTTAGTTATACATTTAAATATACCTTCGAAATAAAATATAGATACACCAAAAATGAATAAAAGTGATTTCCGTGGAAAGTTGCGCATATCCGAGAGAAATGCACCACTTTAAATAAAATGGCAATAGTTTAATGTTCTTCAGGCGACCCGGCACCATTTGATCCATGGACCGGTACCGGTTCACGGACCGGGGGTTCCGGATCACTGGTCTGATATATATATCTTGAAAAAAACGTTGTGCTTGATTTAACCCCACACATCTGATTTAGCCATGCTCAATTTCATTAGCGATAAGGACATTTAAAACAGTCCTTAAAGTAATAAAATTTTTAAAAAAATGTGCACACTTGTATGTCAGATGGATGTTCCTCAGAATGGCAAAAAAAATTGATGTTCCGGTCAGAGGGTTAAATTAAATCAGGGGTGGCCAACCCACATGACCTTGCAAGCCACTTCGTAAAAACATTATAATCTCGCTGGCTGCACATAAAAATATGTACCTTTATATCAGATTAGGAGAGAAAAAAATTATTGGAGTGGAAATTTAAAACGGAATTAATTATTATTATTGTTTTCATTATTTTTCATGTAGACAGACATAGATAATATAACAATGTTTATATATAATATAACAATGCAATGATCAAATAATGTTTAAAATATTACAGTTGCCATTTTCTTGAAAATTAATGCGTTCTTATTGAATTGATCTTTCGTTACTCATTGTTGAAATTTGATAGTGCTGTCATTCGCAAAAGATTAAGTATACATTGTCCTTTATCTTAATCGTCTTAAATATATATATTTTTTAAACTTTAAAAAACATCTCTGACTGCCTCTTACTTTTTGGGTACTCCAAACAGAAAAGGAGGAGGAGAAATGAAAGTCGCACACACAGAGAATCATGTACCATCCATAGTAAAATCTTATACCTATCATGATTTAAAGATTATTAATTATTGCTCAAGAGTGAGTGTCGCACTTAAACCAACACGAAGGCTATTGGCGACAGGCCTCGTCGTGCTGAACGACAGTCAAGTGACGAGGACGACACTTGAGCTAACATCTCTCCTGATTACCACACCAACAGGAGCCCATTGAACCTCGACAGTGTTAATACCCATCGGCCCATTCTACACAGTCGATCTTCAGTGGCGCCAGGACTCGAACCCGCTGCACTCCGGTTCCGGTCAAGAGTTTGAGCCCCTAACCACTAGGCTGTCTCGCCTAAGATTATTTTTCAAAGCGAATGGCTAACGGTTTCTGCAAAAAAGAAACCGTAATCAAATATACCTCCTTAGGCAGATTTCAAAGTAGTTCATTGTCTCAGCTAAATGTCAGAAAAACAAATTCAATATTTTAATTTTTTTAAAGACTATGATTCAAGATGATTATATAAATGGGCTGATTTTTATCAGGAATTAAAATAAATTATAACGTTCTTCCAGTAGAAGTTTTACGAAGAAAAGAAACAATACTTTAAAATTGCTTCTTTATAATTTAAAATGGAATGTTTGGGTTCCGTTTGCTTTTTATCATGCAATGAGTTTTTGTTAGACAAAATGGTTAATAACTGTTTGTGACCTTACATGTCAAAAATCAGAAACAAAATCAGGAAAAGGATTGGAGGAAAAATACTCCATTTTGATTAATATTGAATACATAATTTCTATATTATTATTTGGTAAGCCAGCGTTCCTACAACTGAGGGGCACGCCCCCCTACAGGAAGCATGATAACACTACGAGGGAGGTGAGAACATATTGAAAAGTCGAAAACAAAAGATACTTCAAAAAGTTATTAATTTACTGAAAGTAAACAAACAAAGTACATTCTGACATATAATAAAATATAAGATACACATTTGCACTGATATAATACACTTACCAATGTATCAGAACTGCACAATGTATTTTATAATTAATATAAAAATGCTAAGTTAAGAATAAGTTTAATTATTACATATGACCCAATTGGCTTGTCATATATAAAATTACATACAGTTGAACCTGCTTTTGTGCGGTTGATAAAAACCGCATAAAAATAACCGCACAAAAAATATTCGAAAATTTTATGAATTCTTACATATAAAAAGCCAATTCGTCGAAAAACTGCAGCAAATTTTTTTATGCGGTCGCACAAAAATAAAATCGCATAAAAAAAGGACCACATAAAAACAGGTTCTACTGTACAAAAATTAACATTTATCTTGATAATTTGTACGGTTCATAATTAATCCCTTAACTCAGTGTTTCTCAAACTGTGGGGCGCGAGCATATCGAAAATAAAAGATTTAAAAAATAATTAATTTACTCTGGAATGAATTA
>BMAV01016235.1:0-10331 GCA_019973955.1 Trichonephila inaurata madagascariensis | reverse complement strand
TAGATGTCAAAAGGTAACGTTTTCAATGCGTCTTTTTATTGTGGAGATCATTAATAAATGGTTTTTTGGTAAATCATACTTCATCCGTTGTAATAAAAAAAACTACTTTAGATTTATGTATATAACTAATAACAATTGTCGTAAATCGTTGCATGAGGTCATTTTATAAAACGTTTAAGAACATTTTCTTACTGAGTTTCCAAATAACTGAGAAGTGTCATATTTATTACAAAAGACCCATTCTAAACATCCAGAATTATGGCCTAATTGATATTGTATTGAAGTGAAATAAATCACAAATTCCTTAAATGAAGGTAAAACGTTAATCACGAAGGATCTTCTTCATGTTTTCGAAAACTGTTAGCAAAAACAATCTGTCTATTGAAAATCAGCCTTTCTTTAATTCTAAAATCTTTTGCCAAGACTTGCGACTGTAGATATTAATTAATGTACATTCTAGGGTAATTAAATATGTATTTTTAAGTGAAAAGTAGAATAGCAGTTTTTCTCTCTCTACGTAAAAAAAGTTTTCCGTAATGCTGTAATAAACTAATTTGTACATAAGGTATAGTTACTAAAAATGGATCCTAAAAAATTTTAGTTAACAGAATAGGAGCACTAAGAATGATTTGCCTAGGGAGCTCCTCTTCCTACCTTCCAGCACTTTCTCGAAAAATCCGCGTACGTCAGAGATCCGGATGTTATAGATTTCTCCGATAATTTCCGGAAGCATCCATATGATCACTAAGTCGTCAAAAATAATACCAACTTGGCTGTATCGACAACATTACTCCAAGTTTCCATTGAAATACAATTTTAATATATTGGACGGTGTTGCGTGCGAATAGTACAATTTTTATCATAAAATAAGTACAAGAGAATTAATATTAACGCATTAAACATTAAGAAAAAAAAAGTCTTAACATTATTTTAAGATGAAACAATTATTACGCAAAAAGATGAATCATTAATCATACTATACTAAATATGTTATCTATGTTAAAGAAGTTTTTCGTGATACTGTAATAAATATTCTAACACATAAGAAGATGGAGATAATGTTATGTTACAGTATCCGCCTGAATATTTATCATCACTAACTACCAACCGCTAAATAGGAGACAAAAAAGGCGAAACTGTATGAATACCAAGGGTCAAAACTGCACACTCGAGGTGACTTGGATATGTTATTCGTACTGAAACGTACGCAAGATTGGCATTTGCCATAACTAATGATAAATCACGAGGGCAGAGTTTTGAAAAAGTTGCTTATGTGTAACATCCAAAGAAACAATATTTACTCAAGGGGCAGGGCAATTGTGTATGACTCTGTCAAGGTGCAGAAGCAAAGACGGAATAAAACTTCATTGCGATATAGAGGAAGAGATGATTAGGACAGCGTTTCTCAAACTGTGGGCGCCCCCTAGAAGGGTGTGATAAATCTACGAGGGGGGCGCGAGCATCTTGAAAAGTCGAAAACAAAAGATTATTTTAAAAAATTATTAATTTACTGAAAGTAAACAAACAAAATACATTCTGACGTAATAAAAAATGAAATACACATTTACATATAAATATATCAGTATTGTACAATGTATTTTGTAATTAGTTTAAGGGGTCACCACGCAGTTTTCCTATTCCGTAATTTTAAAATGACCAAGTTTAAGGAACATTTTTTTAAAAATTGGCAGGTTGTACAGTCATGAATTTTTTTTTGTATTCATTGTATTGTTTTATTATTTTCGTGGGGGGCATTTTTCAAAATTTTGATTAGTTTTTTTAAAAATTCATATGTGGAGTAACACGTCAAATTTTAAAACGATGAAAATTTTGTATATTTAATCCATAAATATTTTTTTAATAATTTTTTGACAAAAATTTTCATTAAAAATATTATTTGTATTGTTTTAACACATGTGCAAAAATTTCAAGGCTATAAAATAAGTAGTGTTTTCAAAAATGTTCCTTTTGTGTTGAAATTTTTCACTTTTGAGAAATAGTGATTTAAAGTAAAAATTTACCATTAACTAATGCATACCAGAACTATAACTTGAATTGTGGTGTCATCTAAAAGATCATCTTTTGTCTACATTTTAATTGTTTTTTTTTAATTCTAGTTTTTTGGTTCATTGAAAAACTCATTCTGCTTTTCAAACACGCATAATCTACTTTTGCAACGCCGACTTTTGAAAAAATCCGGGGATTAAATGTTTAATACATCTAAAATTTTTTAATTTGGTAATAAAGCTTTATTATATAAATATATAGTTTCATATACTGTAGTTTTAAAGTTCCCAACGCACAAATACATTTTTTGAATTATACCCCAAATACTTTTTCCCTTTTTTAATATTTTGATTTTTTATTAAGAGCTTTTAGATAAAATTTCAAGACTAGAGATCTCTAAATCCCTTTTTATGCAATTCCAATTGCAATAGGTAAGGGGTTTATGTTTAAAAGTGAAACCCTTTTCTTTTGGGACATATTATATATACACCACAAGTCATCCCCCCAGGGGGCATAAACCGTGTCAGATTCAAATTTGGGCAGATTTTATAAAAAAATAAGCCCAAATAGCTTCCTTATGGCTGACAAGTTTTCGAGTTGTTTTAAAGCCAAAACATAGTTTTTTTTAAAATTTGCTTTTATGTATCTATCAAGCCATTATGGCATCCTAAATTTTATGTCCTCTTGTTTGTCTTTAATTTTTGATTTTAACGCCCCAAGTCTTTCCCCCATCATTTTCACAAACATAAACACTTTCAATTTTTTTCAATAAAATATTTTTAAAAGTTTAGGTTCTAAAACTGCTTTGTATGCTTCAGGTCCAAATATTGTGTATGTCGTAAAAATGTCTGTGTGAGCGATAAAGATCAAAAGAAAAAAAGAAGTACATCTCTTCAACTCCCTTTCCCCCATATTTACGAAACTTGCCGAACACTCATCCATATACATTGCTGTTAAAATTACATGAGCATTTCCACGAAAATTTTTTTCAGTTCAACAACCTTCCCAGTGTCAAAATAAATGGGAAAACACCATTTATATGAGTATGGCCCATTTTTTTATAGTACCCTCGATACCACAGATACATTTTAGCATCCCAAAATTAAAAAGATATCGTTTCGGGCAGAAGTCATAGACACTTTTTGTTACTTTTTTTTTGGGTTTTTTAATGTACATGGAATCGTAAAATCACTTTAGTGTGGTGAAAACATAACTCCGCAAAATATTTTTAACCCTTCTTTTTTAATATACCTCATAGCAAAGAAAGTCTATTGTTCACTTATAAATTTTTTATCTTTTTGATTAACACGTTTTAGTAAACCTGATATTAAAAAATGTTTGAATAAGAACAAAAGTCAAACATATTAACAATTTTGTAGCCAAAAAATTTTTGTGAATACCTTGGTTTTACATTTTTTTTATGTTATTAAGTTGTTTCAAAACACAAGAAAACAGTGTGTTAGTCATTTCACAGAAACATTCAAATGAATCAAAAAGAAATATACTCTTTTTTTAAAATTACCTAACGATTTTTAAAAAACTGAATTATTTTTGTTGAAATCGTTGACTGTTTTGCAACGTTTAATTCATCGAAAGTTTTTTTGTAAATTTTTTTCCAAACTTTTGTTTTAAAGCGTTTTTTTTAAATTTAACCGAGTTGTAAAAAAGTTTTTAAACATTATATCTTTTGTTTTTTATGGAAAACACTTTCCAAGATAGCAGAAATTGTTTTATTTAATGAGGTAAGAAAATAAATGCGGTGTTAAAAGTAAAAAAAGCATCTACAACTATTCATTCACTTCTTCCTAATAAGTTTGATCTAAATTCTTTTAATCAATTTAAACTATTTAAAAGGCGAAAAGTAGCAGTGCTTTTTTTTTGATTTGGGGGGGGCGTGGCGATCCTCTGTTTTGGGGTTTGACAGGTGAAACAACTTTTAAAAAAAAATTAAAAATAATTTAACAGTTTGAACCAAAATTTAAAATTCATTAGAAAAAAAAAGTGGGATTTTTTTTTTCAATCAAAAAAGAAAATCGATTTTCCCCCGTTTTTTTGGGGGTACCTTTAAAATACCAAGTTAAAAACAAGTTTGATAATTACCATTGGGCTCATAGACTTTTATTAATATTATTTGTTAATTTGTACGGTTTACAAATAATCCCTAACGCCATTAAAAATTACGTTATTCGTTCCCAAGCCACCATTTTTCCGAACCCGAAGGCCTTTTGGGGAGGAAGAAAATCCTCTCTGAAAAAAATAAATCCGTCGTAAACACATCAAAGTATTTTTTTTGATTCAAAGCCTTCTGAATAATTTGATAGCATTGTACAGAAAAGTACATACTTTGGGAAAGGATGTATATATAGTCCGAAAGTTAATACTTTGGCTGTACGAGACGTTTATATGCTCAAAAGTAGTATTAAAGAATTCATACATTATTGTATGGGGGGGGGCGCGATGAAAAATATGATTGAATATTGGGTCACGAATATTGAAAGTTTGAGAAGCACTGGATTAGGAACATCATTTTTGAACAGGCTCTAAAATAAAGTGCAAATTAAAATGCGGAGATGAAGAATGAAATTTTTTTTTTCCTGCTTAAAATATAGAGGGTGTCTAATTCAGGGTTTTAAAAACGGGAGACGGAAAAACAATCATTTATTGTATTAAATGTATGGGAGGTGACGCGGGGGGGCAGAAATGGAAAATAAAAAGGGAAAAGAAAAAGGGGATTTGTGGTTGGTTGCGGTCAAGGGGGAAGTGGATGTCTAGACGGTTAACGGATCGCATCTCAGGAATGTATGTTGCGCAGTTTCCTAATCAACGAATGCCGGATCACAGAAGTTTTCAGCTATGTGGGCCAAGAATACCCCGTTTGGAGAACACGTTTGGGCGGGGGGACCAGCCCCTTTGGCCACCCGATCTCCCGATTTATTGAGACCGATTACTTTGATGGTACACCTGAAAATTTTTTTTATGCAACTCCACTTCCAAATAAAACCCATTGCTCGAAACCGAGAAAGAGACTTCTCGAGCAACTTGTTGCTCGAATCATGCTGCACGTGTGATGAAATACCTGGAATCTTTGTACATGTACGCCAATTGCTCCACCGACCCAGTCAAGCATGTATCGCTACTGATGGACTCAATTTTGAACAGTTATTGCAAACATTACACTCGTCAACGATGCTTTCAATAAATACTTTGCCTTTCCTTTTTTTTTCTTGTGTTCATGCCTCACCGCGTCATTTGTTCCCATACATTCCTATACAATAAATGATTGTTACAATATCCTGTAAAACCCTTAGGGGCCGACCCCAAATTTGGGAAACCCTGATTTTAAAACCAATAAATGGATAATTTTCATGAATTTTTTTAATTAGAATTATGTATAGAATTGTTTTTGGATATTTTGACAAAAAAAAATTTTTAAATGAATATTGGCGAAAAAAACTTGTAAACTTTTTTTTAAAATGTTCTCCTTTATAAGAAATGTTTAATAATATTTTGCCCCAAAGAGCCCTGACAGAGGTCAACTATGATTTTTGAAAAAATCACATTATTTTCAGAGTTACCACCAATTGAAATAATGATTGGCATTTTTTTTTTCTTAAAATTGATCCCCTCTGTTGTCGTAAAATGTTAATAAACCCACTTCTAAGTTATACATTTCAAAAATTCTAGTTGAGACGCTGTACAGAGGTATGAGCTATATACAGGCAAAATATTATTATAATAGAAGCATTTTTCACAAAAAAGGGGAAAAATTTGGAAAAAAAAATTTTTTTAAGTTAATTTTCCAAATATTTTAAAATACTTTTTTTTCAAAAAGCCCTAAACTTTTATTTATTCAATCTAAGGAATAAAAAACAGAAAAAATTATCCATTTATGCCTTTTTGAAATCAGGGTTTTGGGAACGTGTCGGATACCTTAAATTTTTACAATGAATTCGGGACCACCTTATATTGAAACAATTTAAAAAATAAAGTCAATTTTCCCCCTTGGTCAAAAAGGAAATTTTTTTTTTTAGCTATTTTTTTAAATAATTGCAATTTTTATAAATATTTTATATGATACATAGACAGATTCAAATATTAAGTGGCAAAATAAAAAGCGATTTACCTTGAAATTTTCCATTTTCCTTTCTATATATGGTGTTGGACTATCATTTTTGTTTGTTATTATTTAGTTATAAATTAAACTTAATTATTCCAATAAAATTGTACATTAAAAAAATCGCATTCTTAAAAGTTAGGTCATCCCAGGTAAGATTCGAGCTTACGATCTTTGGATTAGAAGTACAACACGATATCTATTGTGCTGTATGGACCCCACGAGCAATTTGCCTTTTTATATAGGGTGTCTGACTATAATGTTTGTTTGTTAATTATTTCTCATTAATTATAAATTAAATTAATGTCTCCCAACCAGTATGGTGGATATGAACCTCGGCTTGTAACCGAGTGGGCTTGGGCTCGAACCCGAATAAAGTATGGTTGTATTTTCTTCAGGGAAAAGGAGCCTGACTTTTTCGCCTGCAATGGATTTCTGTCTCGAATGGAAAGCAGTGCACCCCTTCTGAGATATGCTGAGATCATCATTTGTAATAAAATGTCTTAATTCTTCTGCTTGCATTGTATGTTTCTGTTTTTCCACTCGTATTTTCGTATATTCCAGGATAAAAACACACAACAACAAATTAAATTAATGAATTAATATTTGAAAAAACTGTATTAACATCAACTGCCATCCAAAACAAGTTTGAAAAAATGTATTTGAACTTGAGTGGGTGAATAAAAAGTATTTTATTAAAGATTGAAAATTCGAACTAGATAAATATAAATAGGGAGAGTGTGGGCTAATAGTAGGAATTTTGAAAAATATATAGAACTAGATTAAACATGTAAGCTACAGTCATACAATTTGAACAATGAGAATGAACAGTTGTATAACGTTGGTTGGTCCAACGTTAGGCAGACAGAAAGTACGCCTCCCCCCCTTCACTATAAAATAAACATTATAGTAATATTTTATTTATTTATATATGTTAATTTTTTCGTAATATGTCTTCATCATTGCATATCTCCCAGTCATAAAAAAGAAATGCTAATATTCCCTTAGATATAAGTGTTGTTTTCACCTTAAACTTTTGATAAATAAATTCCATCGGGATTCCATCATTCAATTTGCTCATAATACTTGTTTCTATCCAACGCATGAAAACAACTTTTGGCAAAATAAAAATAAATGAGTCCCGTTAGACTTTCACTTAAATTAGCAGACAGATATCGGAAAACACTTTAAGCTCTCCTGTTTTCACATTTTTTAAAAGATAAGACTTCGCGGTTTAATTTAAAAACTCAAAGTGTACGCTTTGTTTTCATATATATATTTTAAATTTTTCATGGGAACACGATTCCAGCTGTTTTCCTCTTTGTATAATTCGCATAATACTTTTTTGAACTATATATATATATAGTTAATCATAATCGGTTAAAGTAGTTTCTTCTTTTAAAAATTCAGCTTTCTGAATATATTAATATTCAATTTTTCTTAAGTCAAGTTTAAAAGTAAAAGCTTTTCTACATTTTTAAAATTATTCGCGTAGTACTTTAATCCTTTTAAGAAAATAATTGCTTGGTTTTTGAATATCAAATATCTTCTGCATTAATTTTAAATCACTGCAATTTTTTTTCCCTAGTTTTATAATATTGAATATTATATGCTGATTATAGACAGTACATAACTACCCTATTTTATATGATAAAAACTAGCATTTTTCAAACTGATATCTATTGTAATTAGACGTATACAAAGTGATATGAACTGGTATAAATTTGATGGCACAGCCAAGTGTTTTTCATACACTAGCTACACAGCTAGTGTATGCATAGCTACTAGTGTAGCACTAGTGCATATCATACACTAGCCGTAATACACCCGCTTAGATGGGTATTTAATGATGTTGCATGAACATATATTGTTAATAAAACATAAATTTCTGATATCTAACTCCTAGCATTAAGTTTTCGATTCTATCTAAAAACTAAAAACATTCTTATGGCTCTCCCCTCTTGATTTAAAAAGGACGGGACTTCTGAAAAGTAAATTCTAAAGTTGAAGTTAAATTATATTTTAATCTCCCGTAACCCCCTCCCTCTCCCAAAGCAGATTTCAGGCAAAACTCATTTTTAGTGGATTTCCATTGAACAAAATAAAGTATCTTGTCAAAATTAAAGTCTGAATCTAACAGCTCTAAAACAGTCTTCCCTTTAAGTGTCCATTTACGTATGATCCGTTCTAGGCGAATTTCAATTCAACAAAAGAAACATGCTTATCAAATTTCATTACTGTAGGTCTAGTAGTTCGAATACAGGAATTGTTTTTGTCAGTACGTCTCACCTCCCCCCCCAGGAGTCAAACTTCCGTAAAATCCATTCTTAGCCGAACTCTATTCAGCAAAAAGAAACATGTTCGCTAAATTTGAAAAGTGTGAGTCTAAAAGTTCAAAAACAGGAAATTATTTTTATCTGTAATTTTCCTTAGCTACTCTCAACAACCCCGGAGTCGATTTTTGCAAATATATTTTGTGGTGGATCTCTACTCCATGAAAGGAACGCTCCCCCAAATCTGTACGTCTAATAGTTTAAAGGGGAGGATATTTATCTATAATGCGAAATCTAGTTATAATCTAACTAAATCTGCTATAATCTAGCGAAGTCCCTTGCAGCTCTACTTTTGCAAAATCCGTTCTTAGCAAATTTCTACTCAATAAGAGGACCATGCCTATTGAATTTCAAGTGAGCATGTTCAATACTTCCTGTGATATCGTGACGAGTGGTTCGCTTTGTCGCTTTTCTCCTTTATATATATATATATATATATATATATATATATATATATATATATATATATATATATATATATACGTATATTTTATATATATACCTTTACCGATTTTTATTTTACGAAATGTGTGAATAGTGATTGCATAAAAAATTAGAATTTAAAGGAGCATTATGTAAATTGAAACACATTTGTGATCTTCAATTTTTTAACTAACAAGGAGAGGGCACGACTAAGGAAATTCATTTCAGGTCGAGACTTGGTGTAATAGTAGTACTCCTTTAGGGTGTTCAACTCTCAATGTAATTCCGCCGAATGGCCAGTCAATTCGGAGAAAAAAGCCTTCGAAATTCATGCTTAGCTTTTATACAATTGAATTTCAATCTCCTCCAACGATTTCGTAGCTTGGTTGATACATTGTCTGCATACTATGCGCGAGGTCTGGGTTCGATTCATCGGTCATTTTTTTTCATTTCATTTAATTATTTTTAAAATTAAATAAACTTATTTATGAAAGGTTCATTAAATTTTTAATGATATTTTAAGTAATTATTTTGTATTTTATAAAGTAAAAACAATTAAAGAAATTTATTATTTAAATTGTGTATTATTAAAATTATTTAAAATTATTATTAATAAAAATATTTAAAATAATAATTATTAAAAAACTTTAATAATTAAAATTATTTAATTAATTATTAATTAAATTTTTTTAAATTAATTATTAGGATTACAATTTTAAAAATATTATTGACTAAAAATTATTTAAAAATAATTATCTGTTAAAAATTGTTTAACATAATTATTAATTAAAATTATTTTAAATATTTTAATTAAAATAATTAATATTAAAATAATCATATTAAAATACTTATATGATTAAAATAATACATAATTAAAATTAATTATTAAAATTTATAATTAATATTAATTATTATTAAAAGTATCAATTTATTATTAAAATTATTAATTCATTATTAAAATTATTAATTTATTATTAAAATTATTAAATAATTTATTATAAAATTATTAAAATTTATTATTAAAATTATTAATTTATTATTGAAAAGAATTAATTATATTATTGAAAAGAATTAATTTGTTATTGAAATGATTATTAATTTATTATTGAAATAATTATTAATTTATTATTAAAATTATCAATTTATTATTGAAATGATTATTAATTTATTATTAAAATTATTATTAATTTATTATTAAATTTATTATTTATTACTGAAATAATTATTAATTTTTTCAAAATTATTTAAATTAATTTTAAAAATTAAATTTTTTTATTTTAAATGATTATAAATTTTATAAATGATTATTAATGTATATTAAAATTATAAATTTATTATTGAAATGATAATTAATTTTTTCCAAAATTATTAAAAAAAACTTTTTAAAATTATTTAAATTTATTTAAGTAAAAGGTTTTATAAAAAACCAAAAATAAAAATTTTAAAAAAATATT
>BMAV01016234.1:0-30145 GCA_019973955.1 Trichonephila inaurata madagascariensis | reverse complement strand
TGTGGTATTCCTTCAACTAGAAATTTTATATATTTCAATTATTATAAGTATTTTACCATAAATTATTGTTTTAAATTAATCTTTTGCTCAATATAATTGCTATATGATGAATACTCTTTTGTTCAAAAATTTTACTTTGGTCTAATGCCATTTTGATGCCCATAAAACTGTTCAACAACTTGAAAGCTGATTGATTCCACCTATAAACATGCATTTTCAGTGCTTTGTTCGAAGGCTTTCATGGTGTTTGCTCATCATATCATGTCAATAGCTGTGGAACATTTCACTTCCCCGACTTAGTTGTATAGAGGTCAGACTGTATTTTATATAAAAAATGTTACTCGTTGTGAGACGTATTCATGTACAACACACGGTCGTGTCTGTGACACAGCTACAGCCTCTTTTTTACTTCTTTTATGGTTGGAAAAATATGTGATATCCCGTTCACTGATTTCCGGTTTTCCCTGCAATGCACCTTAGTATTAAATTTTAGAAAGTACACTCTGATAATATATATATTAATTCTACTGTTTTGAGGTATTTAAGATAAATCTCTACAAAAAAAATAATAAAAGTATTTGTTTAAAAATATTTGGAATAATTTATTTAAATGTTTTGGCAAATAGTACTTTAGCGTTAAAACAGCATTACAATCTTCCTTGGACATCAGAGCGTAAAAATCAGATTTATCACAATACCGCAATCATGTATTACAAATTTGTCAAACAAAATTTCGATAATAAATATCAAAAAATATCATGATTGGTTTTATTTGAAATTTTAACACACATCACGAGATTCATTAGATGCTGTTAGATACTATATCAGCGTATACTCAACCTCCGGCGCATGTCGGCCCACCGAACCTTAAGTTTCCGATCATGGCCCATTGCTCTGAGAAATTCATTTATTTATGAAAATTTGGTAGAATTCTTTGTTAAAAAATTAAATATATCAATTTTGCTTTTCTATGAATTACCTATGGGTGTGGATTGATATCTTTTTCTGATTAGTGATAAGACAACAGTGGAGTAGCGACCATTTTATGAGTGGAACTAATTTTTAACTATCTTTCATATCTTGCAAACGAAAAATATTCGAAGAAAATAGGTTGTTTCAAGACGATTGGGAAGTTGACTATTTTGTGGTGGAAAAACAGGCATGGTTTAGTAATTGTTTGATTTGTAAAGAGTGTTTTATTTAAAAATACCCCAGTAACAGGAATCACATACATTCAATGACACTTTTCCTCGAAGATCATTTTCAAGAGAAGATAAATAGGCTTTCTTGAATAATCTTTACAACAGCAAAAAAAGTGTTTTGTCAGTAGTAATATCACAGCGTAGCAATGTATCCTATAAAATTTCTTATCTTATTGGTAATTATGACTGAAGACGATATTTTATCGATATACTATTTTTTTATTTACATTATGTACCGGGAACTATATAAAAAGAACGTAAACATGGACCAAATTCTGCTTTTATTCTAATTCTTCCCCCGTTGCCAATTCGCTAGCTCAATAACAAGTTACATAAATAAAAAAGACAATGGGAGTGCGAAATATAACATGAGGGGAAACATTCCCCCACCTTTGTTTGCGAATACTTTAAAACAATAAAAAACATTAACAAATACTGCACATTTATTTAAAAATCTTTATATATGACTTTAAAAAAGTAAAATTATTAACAGTTCCAAAGTTCAGTCTTTTAACAGGAATTAACGGACGGCCACATCGAGATTTCTTTCCTTCCTCCAGAACATCAGCACGTAGGGGAATTTGCGCAGCTATATCATTTCCCCCTTGGTGGTCCTCGATGGGTGGTCATAGCACTGACCCCAAAGGAAAAATTCGTTGAAGTGGGGTCTTACTCCCACGGTGTAAAATTTGGGCCCACCCCACGCCGTCCTTGCTGGAAACAATTCGATCCGCCAAAAAGGGGGCCAAATTATTGTTTGGGTTCTTTGATTCCCCAGCTTTTCCCGGGAGAAATCATCTTTCTTCTTGAAGCTTTTTGGGACTTCTTACTAACTCTCATATTCTTTGTAAAAAGTTTGCGTAAAATTTTTCATAATTTTGAAGATAAAGCCTCGTTTCAGTATATGCTGAAATAATCGGATCCCCAAAACAAATGTTTCTCTTTCTTTAATGTCTTGGATGAAATGAGCAGGTGTAAAGAGGTTTTCAACTCCTTCGGATCATCTGACAAATGTCAATGGTCGCCCATTTTAAGCCTCACATCGTAGAGTAAAGTCAACATCTCTTCAATGTTACCATGCTTTCCCCAAACACTTCAAGGAGTTCTTTTATACTGCGAACCATCCTTTCCCAAAACCCCACCTACAGGGGTGGAAGGAGGTAAACAACCATTTTATTTTTAGAACATTCAGCTTAAAGAAATCCAGTCAAGATTTTAGCATTTTGCCTACAAAGTTCGTACCATTATCGGTGTATGTGTAGAACCTTTCCTCTTCTTGCCAGTCTTCTCAAAGGCTTGCAAAAACCGATTCTGGGAAAGATGAGACGTTCAGATGGACTGCTCGATCAGACCGTGAATAGAACTATCCACGCTTTGCTTTCACCACGTAAGGAAGAGGACCGGCCAGATCTGCGCCGGTTATTTAAAAACTGCAACTCTGTGTATCCTGTCAAAGGGGTAAAGGAGCTGGATCTGGGTTAACTTGCCAGCTGTCCCCCTTTTGCATTTTATACATTGTCGTAAATTGCTCTACACTCTCCGACCGCGGAACCCAAAATTTTTTTCTCTTAATTGTGCTAGGTCGTTAACACTCCAGCATGCATTAAGGATCTATGGTATACAAAACCAGTCTTTCTAGAATAGGATGGTCTGAAAACTGTAGGAATCGTAAAGTTCTCTGGATCTTGGCAGTAGTCTTGTTTAAACTTTCAGGATGCCATTTTCCTCGAAAACTGTATTGTATCCTTATACTTCTCAGTATTTCAGAGGGGGGCCCTTCGACTGCATGATTTTATTAGTCTCCTCTGCCTTTTGAATCTCTTCTCATGAAGTGAATTAACTAACTTAGGAGAGTTTCTCTTAATATTGTTGCAGAATCTGAGAACATAAGCAGTCATTTTTGGGGACTTATAGCTCGAAAAGTACAGGAGTTTTTCCCAAATCTAAATTCGTTTCCTGTAGCTAATTTGTCACAACTGTCTTACGTCGCTCTAGAAACGCTTCATCCGGAGTCTCTGATACCTCAGAACATGGTCAAGATTCTTCATCGTTATACAGCCAGCCGGGACCCTCCCACCATTTGCTTTTCCGGGGATCTGACCAATCACAGCATCGGGTAGCTAGATCAGCAGGGTTGACTTCTCCAGGAACATGTCTCCAGTCATCTATATTGGTCAAATCCACGTTTCCTTCACTCGATTTCCAACAGATGTGTTCCATGGCTCTTTTTCTTAACCCAGCTTAAAACCACCATTGAATCGGACCAAAAGTAGGTTTTAGAAGCAGTTCGTAGATAGAATGTACAGTTTCTGCTAATCGGGGCCCCCAGGCTGCTCAGCAATTCAAGTCGTGGGATTGTGGATTTTTCTTTGGGAGCAAGTCGAGCTTTGCTGCTATGAGTTGACCGTAACTTGTCCTTTGAATTCGCATCTCAAAAAGGCGCATGTAGCGTAAGCATGGTAAACTCTGTGAATATATCGATATGAAGTCATCGTATTCTCTGCAAAAATCTTCGAGGTATTGTACATTTTAGACGGGAAATATGCATGGTTTCCCCTAAAGTCTATATTTTGTTCAAGTTCTACAGGCAACACCTCGTCCCAGCTTCCTCTCCAAGCTTCTTGCATAAGCAACTTTGGTAACAATAAAGCTGGAGCCGTAAAGCCAATCGGATCGTATGCACTGTTGATCACAGATAGTAGTACCCTTTTTGTAACTGGCCTTTCTTGGTACAATCTAATTTGATGGTAATTTTAAGAAAGTTCTCTGACTACATCCCAACTCAGGCCAAGTACCATTTGCATATCTTGATCTTCTTTAGCGTCATTAGAAGCCCAACAGCGCAATTCAAATGCACCTTCTTTCATTATTTCTATGGATTGCGATTTCAGTTGTTCCAATTCTGCAACGTCATTAACACTCGTAACAAAATTATCCACGTCGAATCCTTCTTTTAAATAACCAATTGTCTACCTGAGGCTCTCTGTCTGGAATTTTTCTCGTTCTAGATGGTAACTTATAGTGGCATTCAACAGAAAAGGGCCGGAGGAAACGCCCAACTACTCTTATGACGATAAAATTTTTATTTTTTGAGGGATTGCATTTCCCACCATAAAAATCTAAGAACATCTCTATCTTCAGTTCTCAAACGTATCTGTAGAAATGCCTGTTTCACATCTGCAATTACACCTATGGCACCAAAACGGAATCTGAATAGTAAAGGCAGTATTTTATGTATAAGACTTGGGCCCACACTTAACATTCATTCAAGGAGGCAAATCCCGGTTTCTTGAACGAAGCGTCGAAAACTGGACGGACCTTTGTGGTATTGCTTTAAGGCTTAGTGACGGGTCTGTGAGGTAGGTAATGGACTTCCTTGGCAAGCTGATCTATTAGGACAGCTTCTATATACCCTGACTCCCCACTGTTTAAATACTTATCGTAGGCTTCAAAGTAATTTTCGTTTATCAAACGCTTAGTTGCTGTACGAAGTCTGGATTCTGCTGCGTCGTATTTATCATATAGAGCAGGATGTCCAACTAGCCATGGTAAAGCCTATTGTTTCCTTGCCTAATTGTTTCCTTAAAATGGGCCAAAGTTTCTTCTTCAAGAAGGCTTTCAGTTTTCTTCTCTATGGGATCTGTAATACCCAAAACTTCTAAATCCCACATTTGGCCCCTCCATATTTTGGCCCCCTGACTAGTTTAAAACAACCCTTTTTTTTTCCCAGTCTAAAATTGTCCAACCCAACAAGGTCTCAACTGAAAGATACTCCTGAAGATAATCCCCGTCTGCCAGTAAAAAAGGTTTCCCAAATTATATCAGATCCCAGATGAACTCGTATGGGGTGGGGGAATCTCTTCAACATCTGTAAGTTTTATTCCTGGGGAAAGAAGCCCCCAGAAAACAATTTCCTATCATGTATTCTTGGGGGGGACATATCTTTTGTTGCTCGAAAGAGACGATGGCGGTGTATATTTGTGATTCCTTTCCACGTTTACCATGTATCTCTTATGCTCAGAAGCGGGGAAATTCCTCCGCCAAATAGTCCTTGAAAAATTTCTCTTCCAGATGGAAAAAAGGAATAGTTTTTCGTTTAAATTTTTTTTCAATATAGGACCGCTGGGATCCATCGCCCAACAATGCTCAAAACACGGGTTTGGGGTTGTCTCTTTTGTGGTCTGATCAAAATGGTTTTGAGGTATATTTCATGTTCAAAGGGAAGATTTGTTAGTAATGTTTTTGTAGAATTCTGCTCATTATCGGTTGTTCTGTCTTTAAAAATAAAAAATTTTTTTATTTTCCCTTTTTCCTTTTGCGTAAATCTGGGAAAAGTAATGGAAAATGTCTCCTTTTCAAAATTAACCATCTCACTCTACTATGGGGCGGTAGCCGGGGTGGTATAGGTATCGGAACGTGGCTTGTCTTGTCAGGGTTTCCCGGGGCCCAGTCCCAAAAGCCCCCCCGTTGGGACAGCGATGCACGTTAAATCTGTCGGGGCTGAAAGGGTCCTCCCGTTGGTGGGTTTGTGGTAGTTAGGAGAGGGAGTTGCCAGCTCAGGTGTCGTCCACGTCACTTGACCATGGTTCAAAATTACGTGGTCCGTCGCCAAAAGCCCTCGTGTAGCTGAACAGTGCGACTTTAATATTCAATCAATCAATCTCACTCTACTATGACATCTTTTTCTTATAACTTGTGATTTTCTGTCCTCATAACTCATATCAGATAACTTTTGACAGTCTTGACTTAGATGAAGGCGGTCACAGAAAATACAATTAAGTTTTGCGCCAGTTGTACTTGAAATTAACGTAGCCGCAGTGAATTCATCTTTGTAGACCGATCTCTGACAATCTTTTCGTATAGAGCACCACTTCCCCTATCTTTACCGAATCCTTCTCGAGCTAAACGTATCATTTCTTCTTATTCGACTTCATGGCGTAAAAAAGCACATCAGTTTTTCCAGGGATCTCTGACTTGTAGCATCATCAGTACTTTCTGAAATTCTCCTTTTTTTCCCCGCTCGCAGAACATTTTTTCCGGGAAACAAGGAACTCCCCCAAAGGTAAAAAAAGTCAGCAAAAATTTTTTTTGTGGCCCTAAACTTTCCAATGCTCTTAATTTTTTTTTCTAGCAAAAATCGTAGAAGGTGGCTAAATCAGGGGGATTCTTTGCAGTCGTAGCATTTTTCAGAACCAATGAAAGGAGATCTTCCCGGCCAAATCTGAATTTCAGCTGTTCGACGGCCTTTGGATAATTTTCAGCTGTTATTGGGAAACTCGAATTTAAACAACATCTTTCGAATCAGGCTCCATGGGGCTGGTATAAATATTGGAATTTGTCTATAGCAGTCAGTTCCTCCCAGTCATGAATTTTTTTTAAAAAACTCCACAAAAAGTCAAATATTCCTTAGAATCACCCGAAAACCTTTTTAAATTTAAATTTTGGTAAATTTTAATTTTTTCCCCCATCCCCACACACTCGGGGGAAAAACTTTCTAAAAGGGTCGAATCTTTTTTTAATGGGGTTTCTATCTTTTATTTAAGCTCAAAAATTATCTCTATAATCCTCTCCCCCCTCAAAATCAGCTTCGTTTCGGCAGCGTAGCAGTATTTTCAAAAAGTAAATAAAAATTTTTTTTGAACCTCATCTAAAAGTAAAAATTTATTTTTAAAACTGGACTTCAATCTGACGTTATGCCATCCTTGCGTCTTTTCCAAAATATTCTTTCAACTTATTCCCCGTAAAAAACCATTTTTAAACTTCCGTTTTTTTTTAAAACTCCATTTTTAAAAAACCAGCGGGGTTGAATAAATTCTTAACTTTTTTAAAAAAAAAAATACAGTGGTAGCTTTCTTAAACAAATCCTCTGAAAACATCAAAAACGAATATGTAACTCAAAAACGTAGTCTAAATTATTCCCTGTACATTTTATAGTTCAATTCTTAAAACAAATTTTTTCTGCCCCTGTCACGGCCCCAATTTATTATGACTGAAGCGTCATCTATATACTATTTTGTTTCTATTTAGGGGGAACTATATAAAAAACAAAACATGGACCCAAATTCCTTTTTCTTTTTCTTCCGTTAATTCCGCTAGTTTAAAACAAGTTACATAAAAGAAAACCAGGAAGTGCGAAATATAACATGAGGGGAACAGTAATCTAAAACCCGTTTCGTCAAAAATTTCAGTTACAGTTAATATCTTTTTGGGGTTTTTGAGCAACAAAGGCTTTATCCCCTACAAAACCAAGAAAACAATAGGTTGTTAATGTAAAAAAATTTCTTTTTTAATAAAAAAAATGAATGTTGATCTTTTAAACTTTTTCCCTAACTCTTTAAAAATTATTGCAACAGGTCAAACTTGAGAAAAATTTTGCAGGGTGATATATCAATGCATCTTAATAAAATATCCAAGTCATTTTTAAAAAATTACAAAATTGCACATTGCATTATCCGTAAAATTAAATTTTTGAAGAAGTCCTGGGGTAATGATCATTTTGCTGAAGATTCGAGTGCATAGAATTTTTTCTCTTCTATTATTTGTCCATTTAGAGATGATGCCAATGTTTATAATATTGCCCAAATTTTCAAAATATTTGCTTGAATAAAAATTATTGTTTGCTTTTTTAAATCTTTCTTGATCTTAATATATTTCTTGCAGAAATCGTGAAAGAGAGATTCTTAAGTGCTTCTAATTTAGAAAAATTTAGTGATAAAATTATAAAGTATAATAATTAAGCAAGTAATATAAAAAAAATTTTAAGTCAATTCCTACTTAGATCAAAAAAAGAAAAAATTTATTTTAGCTATTTTTTATTAAATACCGTAAAATCCGGCGTATAACGCGCACCCATACTTTCAAGCTGAATTTTTTAATTATTAGGTATATTCGCCATATAACGCCCACCCCTATTTTTCGATGAAACCTGAAATATTAGCATACATTGCTCATATGTTTTGAAGTCATTTATTCAATGTATTATCACCAGACTTTTGAAAAAATAGTATACTTTTATAACTACAACTATTTTAGTTCATAAGGCAAGTCATTA
Organism: Trichonephila inaurata madagascariensis; assembly: GCA_019973955.1. Lineage (NCBI taxonomy): Eukaryota > Metazoa > Arthropoda > Arachnida > Araneae > Nephilidae > Trichonephila > Trichonephila inaurata. Next base: position 21,892 of record BMAV01016234.1, on the reverse strand, counting down.
CTTTTATATAAGCAGTATATTTCGATATATGTAGAAGTAAAGAAATTTTTATGCTCATCTCTTTTATTATTTTTAAAGCTATCGTTTTTATACCCGGCGTATAACGCGCACCCTTAAGTTTCGATCTTATTTTTGGTGTTAAAAGTGCGCGTTATACGCCGGATTTTACGGTAGTTACAATTAATATAAATATGTATATACATATGACAGAATTACAACATTAGGAGGTAATTAATTTTTATTCATTATCATTAAAGTATCGTATTGTCACCCAAAACAATCGTGTATATAAATTTCATTTCAACTGAATACTTTAACACGTGAGAAAAAAACCTTTTCAAGTTTTGACTCAAGTCGCCAAAAATGATACCAACGTGGTTGTGTATTTGTAATTCTTTAAATAAGTTTTAATCAATAAATTTTTATTAATTATTATTGTATTGTCATCCAATAAAAATTTCAGTTCAACTGAACACGTGAGAAAAAAAAACTTTTCAAGTTTTGACACAAGTCGCCAAAAGAGTCGCTAAGTAACCAAAAATGATGCCAAAGTGGTTGTATTTGTAATTCTTTAAGTAATTAGTTTTAATCAATTAATTTTTATTAATTGTTTTTATATTATGGTATTGTCATCCAAAATAAACCAGTATATAAAATTTCAGCTCAATTGAGCGTTTTAAAATGTATTTTATTAACGATTGAAAATTCCACCCAGATAAATAAATATATAGAGATTGTAAGCTAATAGTAGGAATTAAAAAAAATCAAAATAGGAGTTTTAATGTTTTGATCAATTTCCACACGTTTTAAATTTGCTATGTTATCTTGGTCTTAAAGCATTTCTCCCCTCCGTCCATTAAATCTCATGTTGCGGCCCACGTGAAGAAACTATCATGTGTATACGGCCCAATAGCTAACATATATATACGGCCCGGCAGAAAAAAAGGTTAAGTACCCCTGTTCTAGATCATTAATTAGATTCTAGATGGGAAAATTCATTGCGATAATTGTGAAAAAAAAATCATACTAGTTGCGCCAACTCGTAGAAATATTTAAAAATACAAAAATATGAAATTAAAAAGACATGAAACGACGAATTCTGTTTCAAGGGTAAAAAAAATTTTGCGACATCGACAAAGTGGGTACAAAAACGCCAAACGTATGACATGCGATGCCGACAGAGAAGCGGTTAATTAGTAGTTGTAGTAGTTGTAATTTGAAAAATACTCGGTGGCTGCGGCCGCCTAGTGGTCAAGGTAATGAAGTCATAGCTGTGTGTAGCGTGCCATGAGTTCGAGCCTAGTACCACTGAAGACCTATCGTACAGAGAAGGCCGATGCACGTTAAATACGTCTAGGTTCAAACATCCTCCCGTTGGTGTGGTTTGGAAGTTAGGAGAAAGGGTTAGATCTCAGGTGTCGTCCTCGTCATTTGACCATGGTTTAAAATTACAAGGTCCGTCACCAAAAGCCCTTGAGTAGCCAAATAGTTCGACGTTAATGTTCAGCCACTCACTCACTGAAAAGTACATTAATCCAGCGACGTTGGGATGCCAAAGAATTTTTTGAGGAAAAAATAGTCCTGCTAAAGCTACAGTCAAAAACTGAAGATGTCAGTGTTGATAACGAGAACTCTTAGAGTGCATCATCTTCTGAAAGAAATGACAGGGATGCTGTTTAACGTTCTGGCAATGTGATTTTCCCAGTTCTTGAAAATCAGAAAGTTGACGTGAACATGAACGTACACAAGAATGAGGCAATAGCTTACCTAATCTTTCCGCTAACGATGAACACATATCATCTACACATCAGTTGTAAGTGAATCAATGCTTTCTGCTGTTCATAACTTTGGGACAAATCCTTCTTCGACCTAGTGTTTGACATTGAATGAAGAAAAACACTAATCAACATGCACAGTTGCTGAGCCACGACGTCGTTTCGGAGACGACAGCATCCGGTAAATGTTACGTTTTTTGCCGTATAACATGCCTGTGGAGCACTAGATCGTTCAAAACTGTGTGCAGATGATTTGTGTTACAAAAATTGGGACAATCTGTGTTCAGAGACAATGTCATGTAATCTTTCCCCTGAAAGTATGTGATATCTCGTATATGATGTGCGATGTAGCTGAGTGGAGCACCTGGCCACATACAAATTTGCTGTAGCTTCTGAAACCTGGTATAAGCTAGTTAAAAATGTGCTATAATTCTGAACAATAAGTAACTGTGGCGGTTGTTGAGTGCTGCCATCGCTAGATGACATTGGTAGGGGAGAGGAACCAACCGAAGGAAGAAGTGGAGAGACTGAGGCGCGTAAAGTAAAGTAAGCGTTTAAGAAGAGGAGCCGGCAGTTCGTCATTAATGATTCTCTCTTTTGAGTTGCATATAAGTTTTCGATTGCTGAGGTTGCTTTTCGAGATTGAGAGGATAGCGTTAGGACGTGCTTGACATACGCTCCTGATTACGATTTTCGCTCTCATGTCAGCACTAGAGTTTTCGATTGCGATTGAGCTCTTTTTAGAGCAGCAAGCTTGGGTTGACGACCTAAACTACTCAAACCTTATACGAATTTTTGGAACTGAATATGGACCAGCACCAGGACAACGGAAATGGAATGGACTTATCTCTACCACCCTCGGCACACAACTCCCGGCTCGGAACACCACGTCTCTCTACTTGTCAACGGCTTCAGGATCTTGCCTACCGGATAAAAAGGGAAACGATTCTCATCAGCTACCAAGAAGCTACCTTGAATGCCCTCCGACTCAATGGAATTGCCGACAATGAATCCTTGAGCCTACAACTCAAGATTTTAAAAGACATCCAAGCAAGACATCAAAGTGCGGTAAGTGAGTTCTCCTCTCTACCCCCTTGTGATACCCCCGGCTGTACAGAACATAACACCCTATCAAAAAAAAACTTAATGCAAGACTTCCCACCCCTGCCTAAAACTAATTCGACTAAAAGGAAAGAAAAGGACGATAGCTTTACATCGCCCACAAATAGACGACTTACCAAAAATCTTAGGACAAACTTGAACCCCGAACTAAATTTTGAAATTAATTTAAGCAATAAATTCGCTGCCTTAGATAATATGGAAACTAGCATCGAACCTATTGCGGCAACTTCCTCCGACTCAAATACAACCACAGTCATACAAAACAAAAACACTCCTAATGTCACGCGAATAAAACCCCCCATCATGCTTAGAATCACGCTCACATTCAGAGAGCAAGTGAAAACTTTAAATGACCTAATGCCCAAACTCAGAAGTAAAAAAACCGGCGAGTATATAACACTATACACCAACACTCTCGACCAATACCACGAAATAGAAAACCTCCTAAAAAAACTAAAATACGAGTTTTACTCAATTACCCCCAAAGCCCAACAAAGGTGGTCATAAAAGGATTGCCCTAGGATACAAAAACAACGGATATTCATAGAGACCTCGAAGATTTGGGATTCACTGTCAACCGGGTCACCCAACTTGTAGGCAAGATTACCAATCAAGCCCTCCCAGTTTTCTTGGTTTCACTGCCGCGTAATTTACAAAACACAAAGATTTTTGATGTAAATAAACTTTCATATTTAACTGTAAGAGTCGAAGGATTTGATAGCAAAGGGGTAACCCAATGCTATCAATGTAATAATTTTAACCACACGGCTGACAATTGCCACCTCAATCCGAGATGCCTAAAGTGCGGTGAGGCCCATCAGACGGCTGAATGCCAAATAAAACGAGTAGAAACTATGTATTGTATTAACTGCCAAGTCTATGGACACATAGCAGATTATTCCAAGTGCCCACTATACCCAAAACCCAAAAAAGGAACAACCACTAAATCGAATTACACCAATATAATTAATAGCCTAGTAAGACCCAACGTATCATTCTCACAAGTGACACAAAATAAGCAAACACCTTCTACTTCCTCCACCACCCAACCGATGGCACCACGAGTCGGACAAGTTCCCTCAATAAATCACCTACAAACCCAGGCCGTCAAATCCCAGATTCTCACTATTCCTCAGATAAAGCCCAATAAAAATGATTGCATGAATTTAATCTCCCAAACGCTAGTCGGAACTATTCAAGCACTCACAACGTTAGTCGAACAAATAAATAACCTTAATACCATCAAAAATACCCCGAAATTCACAACTAAAAATAAAAACAAAAAAGCAAAACTAAACGAGATATACGCCTTATTTAGAGGCTTGCTTAGATGAAGAGGATGACTAGACAACCAATACACGGCCTGAGTTTGTGTTCATGGCATTTTAAACAAAATTTCTGAATTCAAATTGTTCGTAGAGAAGTACAGTCCCGATATTCTTCTCATTCAGGAAACACATTTGAGACCCAACATAAACATAAATAATTATAAATGTTACAAGAATGTGGACCGCATCTCGAACGGCCCCGCTGGAGGTGGTACTTTAATTCTCATTAAAAATTCTATCCCTCGCTTCAACCCCATCGCGTAGAAGCTACCACCATAACATTAATCCCCTTGAATACTAACCCTGTCACCATTACTAGCATTTATGTTCCCCCTCAGTCTGATAACCTACTCTTCACTCTCGACTTAGAATCTATTCTCCAAATCAACAGCAATTGTGTGATCTTTGGCGATTTTAACGCCACACACAATATGTGGAATTGCACCAATAACAACACTAGAGGCAACCAGCTCAAAAATTTTGCCGATATTACTAATTTAGAAATTGCATTTCCTAACTCTCTCCTACCAGGTTTGGCTACAATTCTGCTAGTACAATAGACTTTGCTCTCATTAGCAACTTTAATTTTCCCTATACCATTGATTCAATACCTGAACTTTCCTCTGATCATAACCTGGTTATGCTCAACTTCACTTTAACTGTCACTTGTCACAAAAATAATCCTAGAGCAATTTCCACCTGTTGGTCTGCCTTTAAAAATAATATTTATAATCTTATTGACCTCTCTGACTTTAAAAATATAACAAACCCGACTTCTCTTGAAGAAAAAATCTCTAAGTTCACGGATGCGGTTAGCTTCGCCCATAAGCTCTCGTCCAAACCAATAGTAAACAAGCATCATAGCTACACACCACAACACATTAAAGATTTGATACGATAAAAGACCAGGGCCAGAAAGCTTTTTCAACGTACTCTAAATCCACTGCATAAATCCGAAGCCAATAGACTTCAGGTTTTAATTAAAAAAGAACTTCATATTCAAACGCAAAATAAATGGAACCTTAAAGATGCCTCACTCAACACGCAAGATAACAGTCTCTGGCACACACCAGAAATACTTTCGCAAAACTCTCTCATCTATTCCAAATTTAAACTGCTCCTCTGGCATCGCTAGCGATGATGAACAAAAAGCAAATTTAATTGCAAACACTTTCGAAGACAACTACACAGAAAATAAAAGACCAGGGAATTTCACGACCAACACCGACTCTGACGTCACTAGCACTTTCGATAACTTCTTCTCCTCACCCACCCCTCACTCCGATTCCCCCTACTAACCCGGATGAAATCTGTAATTACATTCGAACTCTAAAAAACTCAAAAGCACCAGGTTTCGATTCCATTACTAATAAATCCATTGAAAATTTTCGATGATTATCATTCTACTACTAACTTATCCCATTAATAAAATTCTCATGCTGAGGCATTTTCCAAAAAACTGGAAAATTGCTATTGTTTTTCCGATTCATAAGCCAGGAAAAAACAAAAATCTTCCAGATTCTTACCGTCCAATTTCTCTTTTATCCGCGCTCAGTAAAATTACTGAGCACGTCATACTGAATAGATTACTTTCGCACACTAATAGTACTAACTTTCTCAACCCTAATCAGTTTGGTTTTACCAAACAGCTATCCACCTATCACCCGTTACTCAGACTCACGGAAAAAATTTCCTGGGTTTCCCAGAGGCAGAACCACTGGGGTTTTCTTTCTGGGTAAACAAAACATTTGACCGTGTCTGGGTCGACAGATTAATTTACAAACTTATAACTAATCATTTCCCACCTGCTATTATTCATCTAATTGACTCATACCTCACTAATCGATCTTACAAAGTCAGAGTCAACGACACTCTCAATTACACACCACACCAACATTGGAGTTACACAAGGTCCTTTACTAGGCCCAATGTTCTTCAACATTTACATAAACGACATTCCTTCCCATCCTCTCAACATGTTGAACCTTTACGCGGACGACACCACAGTTTCAGCCACTTATAAAAACACCAAGTCTGTCACCACTGCACTAAATAAGCATCTGGCCCTACTTGAAACATATTTTAATACGTGGAAAATTAAAATCAATGTTGATAAAACTGTTGCGGTTTTATTTACTAAAGGCGTCGACCAGTTACCCCCCACTCTATACCCCCACACCACTACACTGGCTCAAACTACTAAATATCTAGGCGTTATTTTAGATAAAAGGACTCACTTGGAAACAACACATGATACACACGCGTGATAAATCCGGACTGCATAAGATCAACCCACCCTAATTAACCGGAATTCCAATGTTTACTTATATAACAAGTTACTTCTCTTCACTGTCATTTTGCGTCCCATCCTCATTTACGCTTGTCCTGTGGGGGGATATGCAGCAAAAAACAAATGTTAAAATACTTTGAAGTAGCCAAAATTCCATTATTAGAACTATAGTTAAAGCATGCAGATACACCAAAAAAGCAAAAAATTTACAAAGATACTAAAATCGAGCCATTCAAAACTCACATTCAAACCCTAGCCAAAAGATTCTTTGCTAAACTCCCAACTATAAACAACACCAACATTATCAATCTAGAAAACTACACGCCATTAGATCATCTTAAGAGGCCTAGGAGAATTCTCCTAGACTCTTACAACCCACCTTAATTATTTTTCCTGGTCACTCACTATGTGAATGACCCCTAAAACTTGCCAAATTCATTCTTTATTTCTTTCATTTTAATTTCTTTTTCACATTCTTTCAAACTTTAATTTCCCTTCGCCGAACCCCCACCAGACACCCCGTTTTGATTTTTCATTTCCCCGCATCTATACACCCCTGTACAGCCAATAGAGAGGAGTCTCACTCAACTGCAACAACCAATGCCATCACTTCCTTTCAGACCATCCAATTCCCAGCAGAAACACGGCCAGGCACCGTAAATCACCAGTCACGACGGCTCACAGTCATCCGATCCACTGCACTTCCATCAATTACCAGCCCTTCGGGGCTCCCCCTTTTTTAGGTATACGGGTTTAGCTCCGAGGTACCCCGGATCTTTTTCCCTTTCCCCCCCCTTTTTTTTTATTTTTCTTTGTACATTTGTTTGCTTTGGGGATAGTTTTCGTTTATGGTTTGTGATAAGATATCACTGTTTTCTTTAAATAATTCACAATTATTGTTTTCCATTTTAATTTTAAAAAATTTTTTTCAAAAAATAAAAATCAAAAATCACAAGATACTTTTTTAAAAATTTTTTTTAAAAAACCCATATTTTTGTTAACATAGTAACAGGTCGGCGGCGTATCAATCCCGATTTTTGCCCAACCCTTTCTGGGGGTCTCATCCCCCCTTTTTAACCTCCCGCGGGGCTACAAAGGGGCAGTGGAAAGGACCCTTGCGGGAAAGGGGATGCCGGAAGAGTTGCGTGCGTCGTCGGTTCGGCCCCCGGAATGCTCTTTTTAAAGCGGTCCCAGAGGTCGGGACCTTGGGCGGAGGGCGGCGCGAGGACCCCCATATCGAGAAATCCCCCTTTGGCTTCCCCTTGGGACCGTGCCCGGCAGCACTTTTGGGGGTTTTCCCGGTGTCGCTTTGAAGAACCCTCCGGCGGTTGCCGGCCGTCAAAAAAGTGGGGGGAATTCGTGGTGGCGGGGCCGCGGGAACTGGAAGGAATCCCGGCACCCAAAAATTATGGGAAAATAAAAAATAGCGTTTTCCCTTTTAAGGGGCCAAATAATATTTTCCATTGGTGCCCATCTGGAGCATTTTGCCTCCTGATTGAAAACCCCCAATCCTCCTGGGTGGAAAGTGACGATCACTCGACCCCACCTCATTTACGACAAGGTGAAAACCTTTTTTACCTAACCTAACGTTGCATTTCAAAAATACTGTTTTTTTGATATTATCTCTTCCCAATAATGAAATGTCACGAAAGTCGCCGTTTGCAATTCAAAAAGCTATACAAGGAATAAGCGGCGAACCAAAATCGGAAAAAATTCATCTGGTGATTTACTTATTGAAACATTATCTGCCACAAAAAAAAATCATTCTTATCCGCTAAAACGTTTTGGCGCCATTTAGTAACTCCTCATAGACCCTAAATTTTGCCTGGTGAAATTCCGAAACAGTTTTTTTTTCCCGAAGCAGAAATTTTGGGAAGGACTTTCTGACCAAGGGTTACTCAAGCCCAAGAAAATTTAAAAATTTAAAAAAGACTCGTCATTTTTTTCCCCACTAAACTTTTAAATTTTTAACTTTCAATAGCCCAAAATTGCCATCAAACATTAAAGCTGGTTACCTAAATTGCGTCGTCCATATATACCGTCCTCTCCCTGTTTTAAGGCGGGGTTCGGTCATTCTCCCTTGCCGTGGACAACCAACTTGCTCTAGATTGCGTCTCCTGGACATTCCTCCCCGGCTGCATTCTTGCCAAAATGCATTAACTATTCACGCCCCATCCATCAATTCTAAACTATCCCTAAATGAAAATAAAAAAAAAATACAAAAATTAAAACTAACAATAATATATTTTTCATAGAAGCTAGAAAATTAATACCCCCGGATATCCCAAACATATGCCTAAACTACTAAATCTTTATCAATTGCCCAAGCTACTAAATCTTGATCAATATCCGTTACAACCAGACAGATGAAAGCATCACAAAAATAAAATGTCCCCCTTTAAATTTACTGACACCGCCATCCCTCCAAAAAAATATATCACTATGTTCTTCTGCTGTTACCACATCATCCTCAAACCAAGACAACTCTTGCCATCCCTCCCTTCAATAGCTCACAGTTCAGTTCCTCAACCACTAACCCCCCTATCTGATGCAAAAAGAAAAATAAAAAACAAGCACATGGCCCCGAAAAAATGAAAAAAAAAAAGACTTAAAAATATAAAACCTCCGCAATTTTGAAAAAAAAAAGAAAAAATTTCCTTTAAAGATCAGGGAAAAAAAATCCCCCATAAACCCAAATCCTGTCTCCAAAAAATCTCGGAGACGGGGAAAATATTCAAACCTCGGATAACATGGACACAGACCTAATCTGACTGACACAGATCCACCCGAGGGAAAATGAGAACCAGGGCTGTTTTGCAATGGCAACAATTTCCCCACAAGGCCCCTTTCCCAAGTTTACCCCAAAAAATAATCCCTGATTTCGTGGAACTGTCGTGGCTATAGATCCCACAGAAGACGTAAAAGCATTATACGTAAATATCATCCCGGGGTGTAGCATTTCAAGAGACCTTGAAGTCTTGTCACACAACAAAGATACGTCGGTAGGGTTGCGTGTGGAAAGACGCGGAGGGATCCTCAATATCTGGGGGGAAAATATTCTCACATCCTTCAATGTACCATCCCGTGCTCTCCCCCCCGTACGTCATTGCAGGCTGTAGCCTTATCCAATCTGCTGCCTTTCGCCCCCTAAAACTTTATCCACCAACAAGAGTTAAACAACCTGATTGATCAGTTACCAGCACCTTTTATCATACTAGGTGACTTTAATGGGCATAACACCTTTGGGGTGCGTTAAGACTAACCTCGGGGAGACAGATTGAACGGCACTGCCTGCCTGCTCAATCACGGGGAAACCCAAAGTCTTCTACGAACCCACCCGATCATTTCACACATTAGATTTGGCCATTTGCTCACCCCCACTTTTTCCTTTTAAATTTTTCTGTTGAAAGGACTTTTATAATAGTGATCACTTCCCCGTTGCCTTTCTCAGATTATGATCGAATGAAAAACTTTTCCCCTCTACGTATTCTTTTTTTCGTGAAAACGGGCCCTTTTACCAATTGGCTGTAATATCTGATGCAATGGTCAAGACAGAAAATGTCGATACTGCTGTACAAAAAAGTCACCAATGTTTTGTTTCGGGGCGTTTTTCAATACCAAAAAAACGTTATTACAAATGTTACAAACCGGTGGAATGCTGATTGTCAGACGGGATATAAGAACCAAAAGGGGAAAAGGGGTCTTTCCGTACCCCCCACGGAGAATCTTTTTTGCGTTCAAAAAGCTAATGCCGAAGTAAAACGCATAGTCAGAGGAACCCGGGTTCGATATGTTCCCTCACTTCGTCAACGTCAAGTAAACAATTATGGAGAAAAGTCAAAGGGAGCAAATGGTTTTTTATCGAGAATTTTCCTTCCCCCCTTTTTCAAACATCTGACTCTGTCTTTTCTTCCACAGACGAAATTGCTAATGTTCTGGGTGAAACTTTTCAGAGTGACAGTACAGCCTTTTACATTTTTTTTTCCCGAGATTGAGGCGTGCAAAATTACCCGAAAAATTTTTACACTCGTTCCTTCTTTTCTTTAAATTGTAACTTCACGATATGAATTAAAAAGGCACTCTTACAAGAACAATACCCCCTGGTCGGATGGAATCCACACGTGCTCCGTCATCTTAATCCTGACTCCAGGAACATCCTCTGTTTGTTTAACAAAATTTTGGGAAGGAGCATTGCTATCCCCTAGCTGGAAAGCCATTGTGTTTCCCAACCTTAACCCGGGCAAGGTGGCAAGTCCTTAGTTCCGCCCCATTGTCAACGAGCTGTTCTGCAAGACTTTGAACGAATGGAAAAACTTTTGGTGTATTTTTGGAGAAAAAAATGTATTTCTTTATGCAGAGGGATTCCGTAAGGGCGCCCACTCTCATAACCCGATCACTGCGGGGGGTTTCGACACCCCAGAAACAAGAAAATCCCCCCCAGATTTCAAAGAATGTGCAGAACCACGTTTTTTTTCTGTGGCTGAAATTTTAGGTCTTGAACCTTCAGGCCTGATGAAACCCCTTTTTCTTGAACGATTGGAATGTAATGCCCTTTAAAAGTTTATCTGGGGGCTAAAACCCCCCAAAGTTGAGTATTTGTATACAGCCTGCTCTGAATGTTTGGAAAATGATTAAAAATTGTTTTCTATACTTTTTCTATCATTATCTCATTTATTATAAGTTTTTTATTACTGGTATATACGTTTTTTATGGGTTTTGAAAAAAAATAAAATTGGGGTTTTAAAAGGGGAAAATTTTTTTATGTTTAGTTTAAATTAATGTGTCTTATTTGTACAATAAATTTAATAATTTTTTTTGTATAATACAAAAAAAATCTTGTTCTTTAAAATTTTTAAAAACAATTTTTACATAATTTAAAAAACGTGTTAAAAGTTTGGGGGGGTTCTCTACACCCCGTGGTCAGGTAGAAAACAGGCGCAGTGACCGGGGATAACATTGTATCAAAACCCAAATCAGGGATGCCTTTTTTAAAAGGGAAAACCCCCCAGCTTTTTTTCTTTGACAGAGAAAGCATACGACCGAACATGGCGTTAGGGAATTCTCCGTAATTTACATGATTTTGATTTAAGGAGAAATCTTCCCATTTTTATTTTTAACTTTTTTAACTCTTCGTTATTTTCATGTACGGTAGTCTCATTTTCTACTCATAAATTCGTAGAAGATCAAGGTGTCCCTCAGGGTAGCGTTCACAACTTTCTCAATGTTTTAATATTCATATGAGCAGCATACTTCATCACCTCCCACCTTCAGTGCGAGGAACACTTTATGTTGATCTACAAATCTCTTGTCAAGGTTCAGATATGAGACTAATTGAGGCAGCAGCTACAAACAACTGTCAATCGATTAGTCAAGTGGTTAGATCAGGTAGTGCACGATCTCTCTTCAAGAGCAGCTGTCCATTGCAGAAGCGTAACCGCTACATCCAGAACCTTTTATTCATATAGAAATATACAAATACTGCATAGTCAGTGAGTGCTCTTCCTCGGAGTGATCTTTGACTGTAAATTGACTTTTCCTTCCACATGTTCTTTGCGCATAGAAAGAAATGTGAGCGATCCTCAATATTTTAAAGTACTGTCAAACACCTTATGGGGAGCAGATAAAGTCTCATTACTCCAAGTATATCAAGCACTAATCCTTTCACGTTTGGACTATGGTTCTGTAGTGTATGATTCTGCTCGTACATCTGTTTTAAAACGATTGGACACAATACATCATTCTGCTCTGAGAATCATCTCTGGTGCTTTTCAGAACTTCGCCTGTCACAAGCCTGGCAATGAGCATGCCATCAACCACCTTGCTTAGAATTAAGGCAGGCTGTTGTGCAATTACTTTGTTCATTGTGTGCCATGTCTGTTCCTTCTCATCCATTAAAACCTTTCTCTCTTGCCATTGGTCTCCTCAACTCTGAAGCCCGTTGCATTTAATATCAAGCAGCCTTTTTCGGAAAGGCAGCTATTCTTGATGACGCCCACTTAGAGTGGCATAAATATCCAAGAAAATAGCATACTTGCATTTTCCACCCACAGGACATCCAAATTTTAATTATAGTAACCCTTTTTTCCGGGTTAGCAACAAAGCAGGTATATATATACTGCTCTATTATTTGTAACAGATCTTTTTCTTTCCACCGCAGTAAATATTCTAAGTACATACCGGTCTGCACGGTGGGTCGAAAGGCTTATGTTGGGTGTGGTGTTGTTTTCTAACGATACCATTATAAGTTTCACCCTACACAATTCTATGTCTGTCTTTTTTGAATTGACTACCTTTCTTGTGGCACTTCAACAATTTTGGGTTTTCCCAGCTACCATCATTTTTGTTACACTGACAGCATGGGTGTTCTAGAACCCTTCCCTCTTTAACAGAACGTAGCCCCCCACTATATGGGAAATATTTTTTACTTCTACAAAAAATTGGAAAAAGGGGTTTTGATAAAATTTTTTCCTGGGTACCCGGACACGGGGGTATCCTTGGTAATGAACAGGCATAACCCTGCAAGATCCATGTCTGATCACATGCACGGCCTGTCTTTACCGGTTTTAAAAATCATCTATACAGCATATATCCATCATACATGGCAAGAGCGGGATAAACAGGTCTAAAAAACTACAAGCATTCACCCTTTCCCAAATGCTCAAGGGGCCCGGTACCAGAACGAAGGCAAGATGTCCTCTTGACTCGTCTTCGTATTAACACTCGTCAAACCCAAAAGACATTTGCTGCTGGGAAAGTCCCCGTAAAATTTTTGTCAATGTGACCTTTCCATTTACACATTCTAATAAAATGCCCAAAATATTCTCAAAAAAACACCCTTTTTTAAAACAAATCTTTTAACTTTGACTGTTTGGTTGGGGAAACTCCCCATCAAATCTTTTTCCCGTTAAATTGACATTTTACGAAAAATATTTTTCTTAAGATTTTATTATACCTTTGGACTTGATCTGTACTTTTAATTGATTTTTTTTAATATTATTAGGGTTATGCATGTACTTTTATGCTTTTAAAAAAATATTTTTCTTTTTAAAGTGTGTTTGGCGCAAAACTTGGCCGAAATTGGCCCTTGGATTTAAAAATTTAAATTCAAAACCCATCAATTACCAGTGACATCCTAGAACTTCAGCGCTCTGACGTCACCTCCCACCGTCAATCAGGAAGGGGCTTTCACTATTTTCTACTTCAGACGCTTGCGTCCCACTGAATTCTAAAAATTAATGGACTTTTTTAAATTTCTTACGCAACTTTCCCGGACTCTGACCCTTCGATATGGGACGGAGGGTTTTATAAAACCCCGTTTCCCAGTGACCCCCTAGCTTTTTCGTCATTTATTTTTTTGGGGGAAATTCAACTGTAAACATCTCCCTATCCCGACTTTACGAGCATGCAGTAATGAAATCAATTTTTAATTTAAACTTTTTTTAAATATTTTTAGATTACTATTTGTGTGTGTAAATACTTTTAAATGTATTCCATTTTTAAATGGTAATTAAATTGGAAGTGGGCTGAATTAGGTATTATTATTTCCTTAACATGTACATACCTAAATAACCATTGATGAACAATTGTTGCCGTGCAAATCAAGATGCAGATTCATTGGCAAGCATGGCAAATTAATCGGACAAATTCTAAATCAAACATAGTTAGCAACTGACAAAATCTAAATATTTTTCACGTGATTTTCCTTATTTGGGTAAGGAGGGAAAACAGTATATATATATAAATGGACTCTTATATACAATTCAATTAATTGTAACAAAGTTTGTTCATCGTTTTTCCATTGTCCTTCACATTTTTGGAGTGAATTGTATAATTTTCAAGCAATCCTCAGACACCAAATTTCATATAGAGAATTTAGTCATGCAATCATGGAAGAACTACGAATTGGTGCTTTGCGCAACAGATGTCCTCCCCAAATTAATTGAGCACTGGTTCTAAAATGAAACAAATGTAACTTTCAATATTACAAGGTGAAAAAAAAACTTGTACGCTGTGAGTGATTCCAGAAACCAATTTGTGTTAAATGTGTAGTCCCTGTCAGGCGTTCATATTGTTGTATATGCGCTGATTTCTAACTGTTGAGCATATTGTGTACAAATTTATATTTTTTTGTTTGGAATTTTGTTTTCTTATCACCTGTACTTCTGAAAAATATTGTGTAATAAAATATATTGTATTGCATATTGTCATTTATATATTCTCACTTCAACAGTATACAAATAACAAAGCATGGAGGCAAATGAACTTTAAATACTAAATAAAACCTAACGAATAATAAAACAGATAAAAATAAATTTACCTTATAACACTTCTCTACCTTTTTTTTTTAAATCAGGCAGGGGATTCCTTGTTGAAACTTTTATCAAAGCCTGCAATCAAATGTCAACCAACTTGCATCTATATTTATTCTTTGGGCAGGCCCGCTTTTCCGCTTAGGCACGCTAGGCACATGCCTAGGGCGCAAGAGATTTGGGGGCGCAAAAAATTGGAGGGTGAAAAAAAAGAGAAAAAATTAAAATTTTAGAGAATGTACAACCGCCTAGTATTTATTAAAAAGCCAATTATTCTCTTTCATTTTTATACCTAAATTATTAAATCTTTATTTCGCTATCGGCCAAATTATTATGTAAATCGCTTGGCTTTTCTTCCTCAAATCATATTTTGCTTCGTGTATCTACTCTATTAAAATTCGTAGGTAAACAAACGTATGTACGTTTGTCTTCTCACGAACCGCACGACGTAGAAACTCGCCAAAGGTACCAAAATATCGGGAATGACCCGAGGAATCCGTTTTTACCATTTATATTCCGATATTGCAATTAGTTAAAAAGATATTAATCAAAAATCTTTGTTTTACTCCTGCGTGTTGTTTCTTCCGCCAAACAGAATGAAAAACGGGGAGCTGAAAAAAAATTTTTTTGTCCCCGACGTTTTTAAAACACGATCTAATTTTTTCTATTAGACTCAGAGAAAAAATAATTACAGAATTGGAAAGATCATTTACTTCACAATGATAGGTTATAATTTATTTTACAAAATACTTATATTTTCTATTTTTTTACGATTTTTTTTTAAAATGAGGCAAAATCGATACGTTTTTATGAGTATGATTTCTAAATCGCTTTCTAATAAGTATTAATTTTTGTTTAAAAATTACCGTTGTTTGCAATCGATGTGTGAAGTTTTAAAGCGCATTAACTAAAAAATTAAGCCTTCAAACAATTTTAGATACTTTAATAAAAAACTGGATATTACTTAATAGAATGGCTGAAAATTTTGCGCATGCGCGACATGTCACTTTTTTCGATGTTTCACCTTACGAATGGGAAGTGGAGCTCGTACATGTGTGAAGAGACCTATCGATAAATAAGGCTCAAATCGATTGTTTATGACTTTTAAGATGAAGTGAATTCCTCTAAAATATTTATGTCTTTTGTAATTTTGAAAATTTCTATTTTTCTGTTAATTTTCATCTACACTATTAAAATACGTTAGTAAACAAACGTATGTACGTCTATCTTCTCACGAACTGCACGCCCCAGAAACTCGCCAAAGGTACCAAAAGTTCGGCAATGATCCGAGGAATCTGTTTTTACCATTTATATATTCGATATTCTAATTAGTTAAAAAGATATTAATTAAAAACCTTAAAACGCATGATTAGTGCCATTTTTTCCCGCAAGGCGGCGAAGTTCCAAATCTTCGACCTGTTTTTTTTTCAGACCTTTTTAAAAAATGATCTAATTTTTTTTTTCATGAGACTCAGACAAAAAATAATTGCAGAATCGGAAAAATCATTTATTTCGCCACGATACGGTATAATTTATTTTACAAAAAAAAAATAAAATGTATTTTTTATTTTTTACTATTTTTTTTAATGAGTTAAAATCGATACGTTTTTATGAGAATGGTTTCTAAATCGCTCTGCTTGTATTTTCTTTCGTGCTAACGAAAAAATATTTTACACTAAAAAAGTTCATGCTTTTCTCTTTTAGAATAAGTCATTAAAAAAATTAAATGTCAAAAACTGGGGGTTTTTTTTACGATTTTTCAAAAAATACTCGAAATTTTATTTAAATACTTAATAACTTCTTTATTTATAAAAATAATCTTACAAAACTTTTTTTCCACGTGTAGAACGATATTATACATAATCTGTACAAAAATTGATAAAATATCTTAGAAATTATGTTTTTTTTTTAAAAATGTGTTTTTCGTTTTTTTTCCTTTTTGCTAGAAATATTTTAAAAATATTTTTGTTACATTTTTTGTTTAAAAATTACCGTTGTTTTCAATCGATATATGAAGTTTGAAGGCATTAACTTAAAAATGAAGCCCGAAAAAAAAACTTTTTTTCCGTGTGTAGAATGATATTGTCCGTAATCTGTACAATGATTGATAAAGTATCTTAGAAATTACGTTTTTTTTTTTTTAAATTGTGTTTTACATTTTTTTTTTTTTTTTTCCTTTTTGCGAGAAATATTTAAGCATTATTTTTTTAAAGTTTTTTGTTTAGAGCAACGCCGGGCAAAGCGGAGGAGCTGGAGGGTCATTTTGAAAAAGAATATTAGAAGTGTTGATTTTGTGAAGGAAAGAGAAAATTTATAAAAGCAGAGAAAGGCCGTGCCATGCAACTAGTACTGTTATTAAATTGTGTTCTCAAAACTCGAAATAAAAGCTTCATCGCAGTGTTTCTCAAACTGTAGGGCGCGCCTCCCTAGGAGGGTGTAATAACCCTACTTGGGGGGAGGGGGTGAGCATATTGTGAAAAATCGAAAACAAAAGATTTAAAATAATTATCAATTTAATAAAATAGTTTACAATTTAAAAAATAATTATAAAGTAAAATATATTCTTATATAAGAAAAAATGAAGTACACATTCACACTAATATAATACACACTATATAAATGTATCAAAACTGCACAAAGTATTTCATAATTATTTTATCAATATATTCAATTAAAAACAAGTTTAGTAATTAGTAGTGACTTCCCTTGGCTTGTCATATACAAAAAATGTTTATCTTGATAATTAGTACGGTTTATAATTAAAGTCGTATTGTATTGTGGTTTAACCATCAAAGTACATTATAATTTCATTCAATACATTTTTATTGTAGAAAGGGGGGCGCGATGAAAATTATGACGTAATATTGAAAGTTTTGAGAAGCATTGCTTTATCGCAATCTACAACATTCTTTTTGGTATCATGAATTTCTTTAGATTCTAAGAAGGATATCTATAAACAAGGACGGAGGGTTCAATTTCCCTTCCCCCTCCTCATAGACCAGCAGATTTTTAATCTTCAGCATAAAGATTATACGCCTAACCACTTATCATTTTTTTTTTTAATTTAATCCCTCTTATAAAAAAAAATATGTGTACGCTCCTGCTTCAGTTTACTAGTTTTATTATTAAATTATCGTGTCAATAAGATTCATTAATCCAAGCTGTTAAATATTTTGCGCAGGTTTGCTTTTTTTTACTCTGTGCTTGAGACGTTTGCAGCTCTTCAATTTTCTCCCTCTTTGTATTATTAAAAATTTTAAATATATTTACTAAAAAAATTTCCCCTTTCTTTTTTCTTTTATAAATATGTATTGAAATATTTCTCTGTATTTACTTATATATTTAAACATTAGATTGGCTTAAGACAATTACTTGTGTAGTAAATTGTTTCTCGTTAACAAAGTTTAGAAAATCAGTGAAAAAATTCAGATTATTTCTAAAGCAGGCAAAGTTCCTTTTATTGATAAAAATCCCTCCGTGGTTGGAGTTTCTTTGAGTGGTTCCTGCACAATGTCCCCCAACAGAAATGACAGAAACCCATTCTTTATTTTATGACTTGCTGAAAGGCTAATAAAAAGATGGTTGAAATGACCCTTCAGAAAATCAGTCTTTTTGAAAGGGAGAGAGAGTGGACGCAATTTTAAGGCAGCACACACACAATTCCTTCAATTGTATCTCATTCCTTTAAAACTGCAAACGGTAATTATGACTTTACTTTGGATTTATTTTGTATTTCCCCTTGAAACTTATATATATAAAAAAATGTAACAATATTTTTATCATATTAAGATAAAAATCAAAACATACGTTTATTATTTGCCTTCCTGTTCAAATTATTCAAATCTGTTTAAAAAAAAATTTTTTTTTTAAATTTTTCCATGTTACCTCAGCTAATTTTAACACTTTCGCGCGCGTCTATATTTATATATGTATTTTAATGGACTTTCATAATACTTTTATGTTGATCAATATGCATCAATACGTGTTTCCTTTGCTTGAATACATTTTCCACGCACACACTTTTCTATGCAAAAACAGTTGTATACAGTTTAATTATTAGTGTAAATATGAAATTCCAGAATATAATACTTTAGGTAGTAATGATATGGAAGTTTTTTCACGAAACTTCAAATTTTGATTCCTAGTATTGATATTTTTACACTGATCGCACTTGCATTGAGCTATAGAAAGAAAAAATAACTACAATATTTTTTCATTTTTGATGGAATGGAAAATGTTAATGCCTGTAAAACTTTATTTAAATAATATAAAAAATATTAATTGGAGCATGACAACCTTGAACGCGACTGTTGCTGGGGTGGGGGACCTTTTCCCCTGAAACGCAAATCAAGTAGGTGTCTGATACGTTCAATATCTCGTTTCACTAACAACTGGTTCTTTCTTGAAAGCCTACCGATTCCCGTTCTAGAATCGCATTCACTTTACTTTATAAATTCTCTCTGAATTTTTTTTTTTTTAATAAAAAATAACAAAAATGCAATAAAATATTCTTGATTCAAATGATGCTACAGAAAAAATAGATTTCAGAAACAGAAAGATTAACGTTCATGATAAATAAGGAAACAAAAATTGATTGCAAATTAATGTTTATAACATGTGTAAATGATAGAAAGGATGGTTAATATGTAATTTTTTGCCTTAATTTTGAAGAATTACTCTGTTGAAAATTTCATTTATGTTTTATACAACTTAAAATCAAACTCAGCGGCCGTGATGCCGTAAGGTAAGATATGAACAAGAGTGACCGCGAAACATGTCACTCTCTTTACTTAAGGCTGCCGGTTGCCAGTCCGGATCACGGAGGATCCATAGGTGATGAATAATGGAAGAACTCCCCATTAAGAAAACAAAGGAAAAGGTAAGAGAGTTGAGGGAAAGTCCCTCTCGAACCAAAACTGGCAAGGTAAGAACTGATGGAGGGGAACGGGGTGGTCCGGAAATAGTGGGAGGTGGTGCAACAATTAGGGCGCCAGATAGGTTAAAAACGGCCTTGCTTGTGGGTGGCGTGTAGTGGCGTAACATGGGGGGTGCAGAGAAGGCCATTACCCCCAGCTGACATACGGAAAGGGACGGCGGCAAGCACCATGATTTTTAAATTCAAAAAATATTTCAAACGCTGAATCACGCCCGCGCGACGAAACCAACGGAAACGAGCGAAAGCTTTAATACACGCACAGATGCAGGAAGTTTATTAGTCGCTATGCAATCGCACTCTTTTTTATGTTACTTAGGCTTCCGGCAACCGGTACTGTGTGAAGTCAATGATGCTCAAAATTATTTGCAAGCAAAGGAACAAAATATCCATCAATGAGCTAAAAAAAAATACTTGCTCTACAGACTGTATTAGAAGCAAAACGATAGGAATTCGTGGATGACGCTTTAATATATGTTAAAAGTTTATACGAAGATCTTGAAATTTCTTTTGAACCCCCAAGATGAATCAGGAGAAAGCATATATTTGGCGAGGGAAGTAAAGATGCTCACTGATCGTGCGAAGATGATTTGAGGCGAATAATATTTTCTTCAATAGTTACTGCTAAAATTCGATAAAGATTCCAACAGTTGCAGAATCTAGCGCAAAATATGCTTTTTTAAGGTCTGATGTGATATTGAGCATGGACGGACTTAGATCAAGCTCCTCAAGACATTAATAAAGAATTCCAATTTGAGCGCGTACGTCTACAAGCTTTCGTAGCTGCAATAGACTCAGGCTGTAAAAAAGAACTCATTAGGTCCGGCTGTCTGGGTTTATTAAAATATATTATTGAGTCCAAACTTGGCTTGCCAAATGTTGTCCTAATGTTGAGAATTTTCTTAACATCTGCCTTCAGTACCGCCAGTTGTGTGCGAGAGAAGCTTCTCTAAGCTAAAATGAATCAAAAATTATCTCAGATCGACTATGTCCACGTTAAGGCTAACAAATTTAGCTATTCTGATAATTGAGCATAACATACATATTGATATTGACAATTGTATAAAAGATTTTGCTATGAAAAAAACACGAAAAAGGCATTTTTAATCAATAAAAAAAATTTAAAGCTGCTTTTTTTTTTTTACTTTAACTGATTTTCTTGACTAATAATTAAAATAGAGAGTTGCTAAATTTCCGGACGGCCCCAGGTGGCGAAAGCCCACGCTACGCCACTGGTGGCGTGGTTAGTTTGTCGCTGCCCTTTTGCACCCAAGGTTACGGGTCCAAGTCGGTGGATTTTCATGATGCAGAAAATTGACATCGACCATGTCGTATGATTATACAGCATGTAAAAGATCCCTAGAGCGTCTGTTTGGCTTGGGTGCTCTCGGCAAAATTAAATTCTATTGTGTTGAATTCACGTAGTTCAACAAACAGGTTCAAGAAATAATCACGCCAGGGATTATTCTATAAAAAATTAATACCATTTCGCGAGAGCAGCATTCTACATATACATACAAAGTCCCGCGCAGTACTATATCTAACAAAGGATTTCTCCTTTAAGTTTGCAGTGAACACAAAGCAAAGAGGTTGTAATAATAGAATAGTCCAATCGGCAAAAGGCTCTTCTTCATTGACTCCACCCAAGCATTGCGTCACAGAGATAGTTCGTTGCGGTGGCCTTCGACATCCTCCCCCTTTTTGAGTCAACATCACTTGGACTCAAAAACATATAAGGCCTGGTTGAAGAGGTTTAGTTTCTCTGGTGTCTTGATGCCCCGGCTATGCCTGGATACTCTAGGCAAGACGCTACTGGATAAGGCATATCACTAGAAATAGAAGAAATAGGATTAGTAAATGTACAATCGTTTAAAGGATCATCGGGGGTTTCTGTCGACTGCACTTCCAAAGGATAGACTCTTCGAATGGGTCGTAACATTGTTCCAGTTCGAGTCTTTAGTTCCACAGTTCTGATTTTGCCGTCCTTTCCAGGAATCGGCCAAATGACCCTAACTAAAGGCCAATGCATTCGTTTTTTGATGTCATCCCCAATGAGGACAATTTCTCCTAGCCGTAGTTCTGACAATGGACCCTTTTTATTTTTATTCTGAATTGGGGACCTAAGTACTCCTTCT